>VZRE01001535.1:55118-140431 GCA_013396775.1 Cephalopterus ornatus
CCATCGCACCGCCCCTTCCGCTCGCCGCGCGTCACGGCCGCGCCCGGGCAAGGGCCGAGGGGGGACGGGGAGGGGGGGAGTCGATGCAGGGATAGGAGAGCGGGAATCGGCCCCGCCCGGGGACTGGCGGACAGAGCCGAGAGGCTGAGCGGAGGTGCGACACATCTTTATTGGGGGCAGCGCCCCGTTACAGTTCAGATCTCTCACAAAGAGCGGTGATCCCGGGTGACGGACTGCGCGGAACACGCGGGGACGGGGGAGGCGGGCGCTGTGTCTTGAGGGCTGATTTTCCCGCTTGGCAGAGCGAAAGGCCGGGGCAGGGCAGAAAGGAGAAAAAGTTAAGCAGGAAAGGCCCAGATAATCTCTCCGTGAAGTTCTTATTTCGTTATGGCTATTTCTGTATTACTATCAAGTAGCGCAGCTTCACTGTAAACACCCAAAATCCTCCACTTTCGGCTCACCAGCCAGAAAGAGGGAACAATGTAATGCTTTAAGAGGTTTTTTTTTCCCCTCCCCGAGTCTGACTAAGCAGGAAAATCAGTTCACAAACACAAAAGCCCTCACAAAAGGTCAGATGTTACATATGGCACAAATTTGACAAATCTTTACATGTCTCCGAACAGCAAGAAACCCATCAAGAAGGCACTGTTTACAATACTTGAATATCTGCTAAATTTTCTGTGATTTGAGGATACTCTTGAAATAAAAATAATTAAAACTTACAGATGTACAGAATTCTCATTATACGTTATTTACACAAACAGTGGTAATAACCAAAAGTAACAGCCTTTAAGAAACTATAGCAAACACTGAATTCCAAGTCTGTTTCATAAACACCAATCTAGCAAACAAAAAATTTGCCAAAGGCACAGGAGGGCAGCAAACAACAACCAACCCAAAGAAAATACGACATGACAACCAGGCTATATACTCTCATGTAACGTCAACTATTTAAAAGGAATCAACATGTGAAATGCAAAAAACATCATGTACTACTGAAAATGATACTCGTTGCATTTCACATGGCATATTTACTTTTTCTTAGCTTAGGTCATCTGTACCCAACTAGGCAACCTGTACCTAAATGGCAAATTAAAGGCATAGAGTGCATTTGAAAACAAACCAACCCAACAAAACCACATGGCAACAAATTCTGAAAATATTTCCTGTACAAGAAAAAAACCCAAACAAAACAAGATTTGTAAATCAAATGTGAAAACAAGTGCTGTTTTAAACTTTAAAAACTAGTAGGAGGCCGCAGCCCTCCAACATCTGTACAATCAATTTGTATAACTACGTGCAGAACTCAGTCTTAAGCAGGCAGCAGAATCAAGATCCGCTATATATCATGGTTAAATAGGACAATGGTGACACACTAAAGAAAGGCTCCATACGTGCCTGTGACCAGCTGTACTGTAAAAATTCAGGAAGTTTCTTTGTTCTATTCAAATGAGGGAACAGCATATAAAACCCATCAGAAAGTCTCCAATTTGCTTTTCAAAAAGTTTCATCACGTATCCTTTACCTTCTCAGATCGGCACTAAAACCTCTTTTACAACAGAATTCAACAATAAAAAATAAGTTGAAGAGGAAAATAAGCATAGGGATTTTTTCTCGCTCCATTCAAGGGCTTTACTTATCTTAGGCTGAGCATGAATTTCAGATATGGAGTATCTGTTTAGTCTGACACTGTCCAACACCAAGCTACCAGCCAGCTTGCTGGGTCAAATCCACTTACTACCACACAATCCATGTACAAATACATGCAGACTGTGTTACCTGCTGCTCTTGAACAGAAGTGATTAAAAAATGTACATGAAAAGGCAGAAGAACATTTCTATTTACAAGGGAAATAGAAGCTTATAACTATCAATCAAGAGTTTCAGCACCACAAATTTAGCAGAGTATTATTTTAGGGGATTGAAGTCACGGCCCAAATCTCACTTACTGGATTATCCTCATGTACAGAATGTTTAAAGGCTCGGAGTGGATCTTAAGACAGGTGAAGCTTTGACATCTGAATGCAATAATGAATGGCCAAATTCCAGGCTGAGAACATTAAGTGAAAGCCATAATATTCTGCTTTCTTAATGCTATTTTATACATGGCTAACAACTTCAGTTTCCACTTAGAGACTTCGGCATTTGTAATTTTTTGTTTACACAGGGACTTTGGTCTTGCCCACAGACGCAAGATCTACTTAAGGTACCCCATTCCAGAAAAATTATTCAAGACCAAACCATGCTAATGTGAAGCTGTAAGCAATATGCTGAAGTTGACTACTTACACAATAAACTTTTACATAGCTAAAGCTCAAAGAAGGGGAAAGGTAAAAAAGAAGGGTGTGTGTGTGAAGCTGTCAGCCACAGAAATATGTAAGCTAGACAGATAAAAGAGTAAACAGTATTTTCACTAAATACTAGTGAGACTAATGCAGAACAGAAAGGCAGATCACCTGGTGAGTCAAGGAGGCTGCCCAAGGCAGAGGGATAACCTGGCCATGCCAAAAAGCCAAACATGCCCTTTGAACTATTCCACTGCCCAGGATGGATTTGATTCCTGAGAGGATACTCTGAAAATGAACTCATCTGCCCTTCACATTGTGCCACTCATCTTCCTGTTGTCTCATCTGGGTTACTGAGAGTATCTTTACAATACTACAGCCCCTTCTTGACTCGGTGCGCTTGACTGGCACAAGGAACTCACCAGATAAACACCAGCACTAAATTTTTTTGCTGAAATTTTACAAATTCTACACATGCCTATATTTCTTCAAATAAAAAAATTAGAAACCCTGGTTTTGAATTGAAACTTAATCTTCACATTAATTTGTATGGCTACAGCATACTAAGTAGGTGCATCCATGTGTTCTGGTAGGTAGTATATACTTGCAGTAAGGAGGGATTTCACAAATACTTAGGGGTTTCCCTCTCATTTGTTTTGACATATGTGGTGTTAGCCACTGCAAAATTTCTGAACTTTCCCTTTGTAAATGTTTTCATTTGCAAGTGAACTCATGACAATACTCGAATCCTGTTCTACATGGTCTGCTTTTTAGAAGGTTCATCTCAAGCTACACACTAAACACACCTCTCCATCTTCACGTTTTGTTTCAAAAATAAGCAAGAGTTCTGGTATCAGCAGTCTTACCCTGACACGGCCACACATAAATGTAAATTCAAAGCTGTAGATTTATAAAGACTTACAAACATACCAGAAATTCTTGACATTTGCAATTCATGAGAGAGAGTAGACCAAGACCGTACCTTCCTGGGTGCTCTACTGTTAAAAATGTGCTCTGTACAGTAGATGCGGGAATGTTTATATGAAGAATCTGAAGCTTTAAAACTATAAAACAGCTGGCTTACAAGCCTATAGTGATTCAGGATAAAAACCTCATACTTCCAAAACAAATCAAGGACATTATGTTGCAGATTTCCCAAAGACTTCAGCTTTTTACTTGCCAGTTTCTAACGCTCATGATTTTTTGTATAATAATGTATTTGTTTGACCTTAAGCAAAAGCTTGCTTCCAAACACCCAACGCCATTTACAAAAGCTGTTGGCTACTTCAAAAGTTCCTTTGTTACAAAAATGGTAAGTTCATATGTAATGAAGTATGCTCGTTTATCATTCTACCATAACAGGAATCACATCTTACCTACAGGGTCTGACCTCTGAGTTTTTAATTTCATCTATTCTGTGGTAAAGATTGAGCAGTACAGTGTATGATGTAATATAAACACAAGGCTGATGTCGTATGACTATGAGACAGAGGCACACACCAGGAGCAAGAGTGTACTGGCACTTAAACAATTCTTACTTCAACTGGGCAGAGAGAATGATTCTGAACCATGAACGCTGAGGCAAAGTCTTGTGAGTTGTTGCTACACGGTTCTTTTAGATAATATTGCATCATTTAAAGTCCAGCTTAAAATATGGTCCCCAGTAACAGTTTGATCATTCCGGTTTCAGAAGGCCCTTGTTCACACTTCCTATTTGAACAAGAAATTGATGATAAGCTGTAGTAGAACCAAGAGTAAAATGAAGACATAGTGCTTAAACTGCAGGAAATGGTAGTCCACGGGTGGTGAATTAGAAGAGACTCTATTTCGTAGAGCCATAATGTCCCTGTAAGATAGAAAACAATATCCTGTAAATTACAAACTAGGCAATTTGGCATTTTATACTATGTTAAGGCTCCCTACAGAAGGCAGCTTTTGAGGAAAATTATGAAATATCAATGAGCAATCAATATTTGTGAAGAAGAATAAAGATAGCAAGGCTCTAAAGCAGAAAGGGGGAAAAAAAAAGCTATGGAATTACTATTCTCAAAACAATTTTAAAGCCTTTTGATTAGCACTACCTCTTAATGTCTTCTTGTGTTTCCTTTATAGATTCAATGGCACTCTGCAGTTCACCAAGGTCTGCCCCTTTTTTCCTTATTCTTGTATTATGCTTTAGAAGTTGTGCTAGAAGGATACAAAAGCCAGATGTCATTGAAGTGACTTCAGCCACAAAAGGAATAAAGGTATAAATGACTAAGTAAACCAGTTGCAAAACTGAGGAGAAAGTTTTCTAACTATCTTCTAATGAAAACTTTATTTTGGAGTCACCTATAGCAATTATTTTGGAGTCACCTATAGGACAGCAATTTAAGCACTTGAAATATGTTAAACTCATCATGTTGTTTAATTTTTGCAAGCATTATCAACAACAAAAATCTGCCTCCTACCCACATACTAATCTACAAATTAAAACAATTCATCTTGTTTTAAGAAAGAAAAGAGTTTACAAACACCATTCTTTTTCCCCAGGTATTAAATATGCCTTTAAGCCTGTCTACACTGCATTTAAAAGGACAGGAAAGTTTGCAATTAAAACCACGAGCTGTTCTGATCCTTTTGTTTTCCAGAATGTGCTTCACATTGTCTCCAACGTGATATAAAGCATAATACAGTCATTGAGATAAGAAGAGTACGTGTGACTCTGAACTCTTGAGCTGTCAAATAAATTTATTATTTCTGTATGCAAATATATCTTTTCATACCTTCACTCCCAGAGGAATCCTGGTTATCAGGCTCCGGAGATGAGAAACCACACTCTCCTTTCTTCTGGCTGGCTGGCTTTCGTTTAATTTTTGGAACAGTAACCTAAAATTGATAAACTTATGTGTTTTTTCCAGAGAACCAGAACTGTAGCAAAGCAGGACATTCTAACAGTTATAGTTAAAAGAACAATATTCAATAGAAGTCCAAGTTAAAATTTTTGAGGCATA
The DNA here is from genome assembly GCA_013396775.1 of Cephalopterus ornatus. NCBI lineage: Eukaryota > Metazoa > Chordata > Aves > Passeriformes > Cotingidae > Cephalopterus > Cephalopterus ornatus. Next base: position 60,396 of record VZRE01001535.1, read on the forward strand.
AGCAGCCTGAAGTTTGTGCATCTTCCCATTTACAGGATAATACACATTAAACTGCTGAGTTCAAGTTTGCATATTTTATATTCCCATCCATTCAAGTTCACCTTGACTGCTGAGGATGCAACACACAAGTGAAAGACTATGGACTGGGAAAACAACATTTCTGTAGGATAACAGCATTTCCCATCAATCCCAATGCTCTGATGACCTTTATACAGATAATGCATAATATATACAAGTCCCTGCATCTTGCTGCACGTGCTATCAGAACTGGAACATACCATTGGTGTCCGATGTCGAACTTTTGTTTGGATTGTGCCATCTTTTTCAAACTGGATCATATCATTCAAAGGGTCCCATGGTCTGGTACTAGAAAAAGGAAATATTATTAACACTACAGCGATTTAAATATTTCCTTGCTCAGAAACTACTCAGTATGAAGAGGCTAAAGCTCTCCCTATACAGAAGTCAGACACGGAATAAGAGATCTGATCTTCCACTTATAGCCCAGTCCTAGCCCAAAGGGCCAAGAGAGACAAAAAATAAACTTCACATCCAGGTCAAATCCTCAGCCAGCTGGTAAGAGTACAAGCTATTGTATTAACCAACAATATCATTATGAATTTATTTGGCCAGTGATAGGTATTTGTCAAACATGGAGAGATTTCCTGCTTAAGATACAGTTATTATTTTAGAACTACAGGGAAATTAGGGGAATTTAAAAGTTATTTTAGTTTTTGACTGCTTTTTGTTGCATTTTTTTTTCTTTTACAAGATGCCTAGGAAGAAGAGGTTAAGTTACCTCAAACCTGCTTTCATCCCAAAGGGGGCTTATAGTAATCAAGACTGGTTTCATGAGACACTAATGAACTATGCAAAGTTTTCTTGTTCTGGTTTTTAAAAGTGCTTGTCCAAGTACAGCCTGATACAGAACTTAAAAACAAAAAAAGCATAAGACACATAGCTCAGTGGAGAGTAACAAGTAGCCAAAGGCAAAGACCATTGGCCCCACTGATTACACCTGTGGACTGTTTCAAGATAGAAACTGCAAGTGAGCTGCATCAGGGTCGTTCTGACATGCAGCTTCAGGGAGAGTAGATTAAGCATGGATTTCCTTTCATGTGCTCCTATATGCCTTTTAAATAGTTTGTAGATGTTTCATACGTGGTGAACATAGTCCTGCACTTACAACTTAGCTTAACCTGACTTGAATTAAATGACATCTGAGGTAACTGGGTTAAGAACTAGGCATTGCTCTCTTCTGTATTTGTAATCCAGATGCCTAAATCCATAATCCAGATACCTCAACAAATGCCACAGCTCACTGACCATATCTTTCACAGTGAGCATAAAAGACTGCTCTCTACATGGGCTGGGAGGTGAGCCAGCACTATATGCTTAAAAGGAGACAGAAGCTTCTTCCAGGGAATGCTGACAGTGCAGACTGCTTTCTAGCACATAGTAAAATTTCCATGGCACATCCTTGAACCACAAGGCCTCAAGGACACAAGAAATAATGCAGATTAGCAAGATAGGTATTAAAGCTGCAGGGGATAGTCTAACAGATTTGAAGTACAGTACTTTTCCTAATGGTTTTACACAGGGTTTGAGAGTATGGGCAGTCAGTTCAGCTGGACTGTTCTAACAGGAAGAGGCATCAACAGCACTAGTGGGTTCAAACCAAGAGAGGGTGTGTCACAGAGCATTTAGTCTAGCTGGGGAATTTCCCTGCTGCTGGATGTTTTCGGTGGTGAGAGTCTGCACAAACTTAATAGGAAACCAAGGAAATTAATGGAAAATAAATTTACTGAGAGTTGCTAAATACACAGATTCTCTGCTTGGTTCCAGGAAACCTCCAAGTTGCAAATTTCCTGGAGACATGAAGAGTACTTGGGATTCTTGTAGTCTTCCCTATATACACACTTAGGCCACTGCCCCAATAATTGGCATTCTTCTACAGAAAGGAGAAGGTCTCCCACGTTTAGCCACATGAATATACTTCCATCATCCATGGCATCAGAGTTACTTAACTCGGCTTGAGTCATCTTTGGATATTTTACTTTTACAGTCCCTACAATACAGAATGATGCTGGGTGCTGAAAAGCAATCAGTAGAATGTGGGTGGTTCTATGAAAACCATCACTAGTAAAGACCTCAGCTCCAAGCTGACTTTTGCGACATTGGTGAGAACACAGAAGGCATCCCAGCAGTCAGGGAGACGCCTACATCTTCATCTTCTGATTCAGATCATCACACAGAGATTCACAAACACTCATGTATGCAGGGCATATTCGACAGCCAGGCACAGCCACCTGGTCCCAGCATTAACCACTGCTGTAAACCTGTTCTTCTCAGAGTTATTCTAATATATAACAAATTAAACAGCTCAAATCATCTAAGCACAGGCTTCTCTGTGAATCTCACTAGATTTTCTGATTTCCAGCTGGTATGGAAAATCTATGTAGCTGCTTTGGTCAGTGTAGAGGGGGAAAAAGGGAGCACAATAAACCCCAAGGTGCCATGCTCAAGAAAATCTAGAACATAGTATGGATTTGTTGCTGTATGTAAGCTGTATGTCTCAGTACTTTTGCTCCTAAAGCTACAAGGAGAGGCTCAGCAACATTACCTCAAGCACTTAACAAGCAGTTTTTGCTACAAGTGCTTCAAGACTCACTCGGCATATTTGTAGTGCCATTCTCCTGTAACTGAATCCTGATCAAACAGCTTGCATGTCCACTCTTCACCCTTAAGTTTCCTCTCTTTGGCACTCTTTCTTTGAGCTTCTTCCAGAACATATTTCTCATGAGTAGCTTCTGTTTGGTCTTTATGATTTATTGCTCTTGTCACTTGTTGCCAAAGCCTGACAAATGAACAATATACAGACAGAATCTGGTTGACAAAATAATTGCAAACTATTTCCTCAGTTATAGGCTAAGTAAATAGACCACCCTCCAAACAGAACATTACCATTTTTTAATATCTACATTTCTACCATGACTTTCCATGATTGTAAAGTTTATAAATAATGATCTTACATTTAACAACGTTAACTTTCTTGTTTTACAGGCCAGTATCATTAAACACGGAAAAGAAATTATACTCTGCTTATAATTTGGAGAAGATGATGAGTTTTATTTTGTCAAAATAAATACATGGTTCTGAAGTGAACTTACTTCTCTGACTCAAAGTCGTCTTGCTCTTCAAACTTCACTGTGTATCTAGGTAATCTGCGCTGCTTGATATCAGATGTTGGGTTCCAGAATGTTTCTGAAACACCCGTCTTCTTATCAGTAATAGTTACTTCACTGTCCTGTAACAGATATGACTGTTACCTTAACTGCAATTATATCAAAGAGTGCCAAAATAACAAAAAAGGGAGGAATAAGCCTTTTTTTTTTTTTTAATGAGAATTTATTTTCTTTTGAATGCATGCAGTTAAGGGTATTTAGATATGCTAACTTTAAAATTCTGTTTCTGCCTTCTGTACTAGGTTCCAGCTTGGAACAGAGATGCGATAAAATCGTTACCATGTTCAAAAACCAGCGAGGCCATGTAATCTCACAAGAACTGGAACAAGCTTAAATATTTCATGTTGGTGCCATAACAATTCTTCATAGTACTAACGCATATGCCAAAACATTTCACAAGCTTCCTTGTGAAGAAACATTTCGCTTTCTTCATTAACTACTCAAACATGCGCAACTTCTCCATTTTCTAACAGCTACAAACAGCACTATGTTGATTCTATACCTTCTTGAATACTTTCTATAAAAGCAGTACTTAACTTTTTTTTTTTAAACTTGAGTCTTTTTTGTAACTAAGTGCTATTTTCACCTGTCTCAACTGTCAGCCAGAATTTAAAAAAAGACCACCACTCACTACTTACCCAGTGACCCTCTAAAAGAGCCAAAACTTCTTTGCCAAGCTTAATTTTCCCTGATATTTGGTTAACACTGTCGTTGTTACCCAAAAAAGGCTGCAAAATAAAAATAAATGGTTTCATGTTGATTTTGATATCATTTTTGTTTCTATGTTTAGTGTTAAGGAAAAAAGTGCATTTATGAAATGTGCTGTAAACAGCCCTGATGGCTTTTAGTATTATATCTTCTTCCTATTTAATTCCCAAAAGAAGTCTAAAACCAAAAGTAAGTAGTTTCTTCAGGCTATATTTCAAGAGATTTGATGAGCAAAAGTATTCTTTAAGAAACGTGTAAAGAAAACAGTAAATAATGCGGAAAACAGTGACACAATAATATCCCAAAGGACACAGTCATTTGCTACGGTAATTTTACCAATTTGCCAAGGACCATTTGTTACTAGAGATTAACTCTTGCAAAAGCAACAACAATCACGATTTTCTTTGGCCTTTTGACAGAGTGCACACATATGCTGTGGACTGACAAGGCAAAATTATCAGTTAACACAGCCTCTCTCTCACCTTTTATGTTTCCCCTGTAATTTCAACCACATACAATTTCTCTCTCCTCGTGCACACTTCTTGACAACTATTTGTTCAGCTTTAAATCAGTTTCTGCCTCAAAGATGGCAAATGTATTTTTCGGAAGTGCAAGCCATCTAGAAGTAGTTTAGAAACCTTTGTTTAGCTCTCAGTTATGTGAATGGAGAGATGTTCCTACTGTATGCTCAGCTGCCAAAAATAGCCCATGTGAACTGTTGCTTAGCACTGGGCATTAGGCTGACAAATGTTAGCCAACTGTTAGCCTTTGAATCATTTTTACTTGAGGTGCCGTGAACAACTTAAATTTAGCCAGGATGAAAGAGGGGAACATAGGTGCGAGTTCTCCCCCACGGGCTCTCTAGGAGTTTAAAAAGGCCCTGAATGTTTTCAGAGAAATAAAAATCACTAAGGTATATTAATAACACACAAAATGCCTGAAACACTAAACACTTCCCCTGTTCCTACACTTCCCTAGACACACACTGCTGCCACTGCTGGAAATGAGACAGACCATCGCTTTTTCCCCATTAGGGCTGTTCTTAAGAGTCATACAACTAACAATATGTTTGCATCTCTTATCACCAGACATGTATAGAGCACTGTAAATTTCAGTCAAAACCTTTGGATCCAGAAGAATACATTAAGAAAAGAATGACAACTCCTTTTATTAAAAAATAAAAAAATAAAAACATCACAATTTGCTAGATTCAGACATATGGAAAGGTAGCAGTTAAAACAAAAATCCCTCTATTTTCCAAAAGATAATTCCATACTAAATCAGACCATATCTAAGGAGTCACTTAATGATTTTTTTTTGAAGTATCATTATGTTCATTCTCCTTTGTGTGTCCATTAACAGCATTTACTAACCTTGAGTTTGAATTCAATTGTTGCACTGTAGCCAGTTTTCTCACAGGTGATGTTGACTGTTCCTCCAAGCTCTAAGGTCATTGTGCCATAAAGAATTCCTGCAAGAGAAAAAAAAAGCTAAAATGAATGTTTTTAACTGAACAAAACAAAAAACATAAGCTATGTGGGTACAATTCCTAGAGTAAACACGCTTGTGCCAGAGGAAAAGTTGTATTTTCAGATGACCTTTCCTAATGATAATCATGATCTTTCTGCCAAATAAGATAACCCAAACAGAAACAAAAAGACCTAAGTGAATTACAGATAAGCAGGAAAAACAGTTTATGAAGACATATCTTTGGCAGCATACGCTGCTGGCCCTAGCAAGAGTGATGTTTAGTCTTATTGTAAATGACTCGAGAACGGAAGCTTCTGAGGTTAAGACAAGAATATAACCTACAACAAAAAGAACAAAGAAAAACTTCCCTCAAACAGGAGCAAGTATGTAGAATCAGACCACAGGTGAAGGCAATCATGCACAACCAATATAAAACAACACTGATCACCTCCCTAAAGACTTTTGGAAGTACAAGGTTGACAGTGCTGAGTACACTTTCCTTCCCATGATTACTGTCTCTCCCTTGCAATCCAGTGTTTGAAACACTGAATATATTTTACATACAGTGCATGCATGGGCAAATAAGATTGTTTTACCATGCACATTCTCCTTCCCTGCATATTCTTCTGCCTTTCTCTCTCTCTATCAGCTTTACTAGTCACACCAGTCCTCCTTCTTCCTGTTTGACTTGAATGTATGAATATGTTATTTGGTTTAATTGTTTAGTATTATTTTAGTCACCAAAGCCATAAAAAAATTGAACACAATATTAAAAACATTAAAAAACAATGGAAAGAGAAAAGCCTACTAAGCTCACGTTAAATTATCTAATTCTGCTAATTGATATTCATACACCTCACATGAAGAAAGTATTGTATTTGCTGACTTTATAATTGGTCTTCTGAGAGAGAATTCTAGCTGTTCTGAAGGAGAATTTTGGAATATATGGGTAGACAATCCTGAATAAGTTACAGCTTAAAAATAAGCAATTCTGCAATGTATTTTGCACTGCTACTGACCTTCCAGAAAGCTTTACAAACCACTGATCCGCTTCCCATAAAGGTAAATGTTCACAATTTACACTTGAATCACACAGTGAAGTGTAGATACTACACTGCCTTTTATGTTTACAAGAGGAAAATATTGGAAAAGCTCAAAATTGTTCTAACAAAAGAGGCAGCTCAAACAGTAAATTAGTATCATGTAGTGACAGCTATATATATATATATGCTGTTACTATTTCTTACTATTTATGAAAAAAAAAATCAAATCTTTTTCTGTGCCAAAAAATAAAACATGGCTTAAACAACAGATGTATTTTTCTCCTTATAAAATATGCAGAAGCCCAGACTCACCAATGTTGCCAATGTTCAGAACACTCTTCTCAGACGACAGGCTTGAATCCAGAACATTATTTAGAATAATGAACTATTTAGAATAACAAACTTCTGTTCTCATAACTTTACCATCTAGAGAATGAAAAAAACCCCACTACCTTTACAATGAGCATATGGCATTGTCATTACATAATCTTCTCCCCTATTTAGAAATGTTAGGCGTCCTTCTCCATCCAGTATGGCAGATAATGAATTCCCTGAAATTCAAAGGCAGAATATCATGTTTCTCACCCTGAAAGACAACAGTCAACATTTCCTAGTAGCTGAGCAATAAAATTAAGAACATCAGTATATTTAGCACTGCCATCTATCCTGTCTAGTGAAGCCACTATAATACAGTGTCTCCAATTAAAAATTAAAATACTCCAAAAATAGAAATCAGAAAGGATAATAGAACAATCAAGCACTGACCCTTCTAACAGCCTTCTTTCATCCACAAAACATAGCTCAAGTGCATCTATTTTACATTCCTCAATAAAAGTACAACCAAAAAAACCTCATTATTTACCATAGAACTTTGATTTGGCCAGAATGCTACCACTAAGGCAAAAACCATCCTTGCGGTTGCTAACGTAGAAGGCAGATATTGGAGGGTGATGTGATACCTGTTGAAAAAAACCAACATCTTTGAAAAAAAAAAAAAAAGGAAAAAAAGAAAACCAAGAACATGCAATATAGTATAAAACTCGAGCTAATAATGACAGAATGTAAACTTCAGGCTGCACATATTAGAATACAGTTAATTTATGTGAAATGTGGCTATAATCTTTAGAGATAAAGATCAAGCAAACACCTACTGAATTTCAAAAGTTAAGAAAATTAGCATCTGACTTTGCCTGGAAGAAGAGGGAACAGAAATGCTGTAAAGACCTTCCTTTCTCTCTCCCTAGGAAGGGACACTTAAAGGAGACATCTGTAAGAAAACTATGCTCACCAGGAGAGCTTTTAGGATACTCTTTATACATTTCAATACATTTTCTGAAACTACCATGTCATTTAGCTAGCACCAAATATACAACACATTTATTTTTCTTAAAAATATTTGTTCCAGTCATTGCATCTACCTGTTCTGCAATATAAAAAGTCTTGCTATTTGTCCTTGGATGAATCCACATGCAGCGGAAAGTCTCTCCAAGTATAGGATTGTACGGCTTTTTTAGTCCCTAGAAAGAAATAGAGAATAACCATACCATGCATGTACACAAGCCACAATTTGTCACTGAAGATGACACACACAAAAAAAAAATAATAATATATATGCTGAAGTACATGATATATGTGCTGAAGTATATAGTATTTTATTTCATCATTTCAATATTGTGCTCAGTTACTCTGCTCTTCATTCTAAGGAAATTGTCATACATTTAGTATATCCAGTAAATTATTCCAGGCTACATGTAAGGACACACAGAATATAAGATTTTTTTTTTTGGTAGAATTATTACAGAGCTTTTGTCTGAAGTTAGGTGGTAAGTACTTACTTTCAATACTGTTTCCCACCAACATGACTATAAAGAGTATTTAGTGAAAAGCTAAATGAAGTAGTGGAAACATTAGTCCTCCAATTGCAGAATGTTATCACTGAAGAATGGTAAATATAGAACTGGCTGAACTTTATCAAAAAATATTTATCTCAACTTCTACTCCAAGGGACAAATGAATAGAGTCTATTTTAAGCATGGCTAAGGACCAGAAAGTTCCATGATCTATTTGTGTAAGAAATAAAAACTAAAAACTTAACCTTGCTTTTTAAAAAAATGCATAACAATGTAATTTAAAAGGAAAAATTTAGTCCAGCAGAATCCTGAGCCCTCAAACTAGACACAATGACTAACAACAAAATAATATGTGAAAGTACACCTTTGGCTTTTTGTAGAATCCTGACAAATACCACTTCACTACTTTTTTCATGCGGTTGTAAGCATTCTCTTCAAGAGCAGCTCTGTGAAACAGAACACACAGACTGTCAGCTTACTGAGACAATGCAATCAGTGTTCTCTTAGCTATAACACTATCAATTGTTATGACATATCTATGAGCTGACTAAAACAACAGGTTTGTGATTTGCAGTACTGTAAAACTTTCAGCCTAATCTCACCAAATTCAAAGTTTTCAAATAATTTTCAGGAAATTGAAATCAAATTAAAAAAATCAGAAATCGTATTTCCATATTTGAGTCTGTTCTTTGTAACAATAAATTCTGTTCCACCTCCACTCAAGTTCTTCCATTTATAAGATACTACTCCAGAGAACCAGCCTACTCATGTGCAGAGCTCTGAGTTGAATAATATTTCAATTTATAGTCCTTAATTTATTAGCTACATTTGAGCAGGCAACTATGAATCTGGACAGAACTTAACACTGTATTAAAAAGTTTAACTGGTACTGGATCACCACTATAAATATGCTTCTTTCATAAAAAATAATTAAACTAATTTTGAGAAGTCTTCTAACCAGTCTTCAGAAGCTAAACCAGAAACACCTGCAACACGATTGCTATTAAATTACTAAGAGGGGCCAGACTTCAAGATGTACTATATAAATTCTTAGGCAGTTAGCTTTCAGAAAACAAGGATATCTGACACTGTTGCCCTATTTTAATTAAAAAAAAAAAAAAAAATTGAAAGAATGAAAACCATAGATAGAATTTACTTACTCAGACAAAAAGTCTGCATGGTAGTAGTAATCAGACAGCTTGTCCAGGAAAGAGCGAGGTTCCAAGATAAATGTAGGCAGTACAACCTTGGACAAATCCATTCCTGGCCGGACTTGCTTTAATAGTGTCCAGATCAAACTTTTATTTTCTTCCGACACTACTTCTGTTTGAGCAGCCTCCCCCGCCTAGGATGAACCAAAAAACTGCTTACAGAAGCAAGAAAGAAAATAATCCTCCAGAAGACAGGTCAACATTTTCTATGGTTGCAGTGAGAATGGAAAATGAATACTTAAAATGAACCACTCAGAGATGCTGAAGTAACTATGGAAGAAAGATCAGGTTTCTAAAAATACACTTATGATACATTTTTAATGAAGTATGATAGATACACTATTCAGCATTAAAAACTGTGATTGTTTGCATCAGCCCTAGACCAGAAAAACTTGAGGTAGAATACTGTACAGAAAACCTTCCTTAGTCCTTTCCTAGGCATCAAGTGCATTACTCTGTTCTTATGTGCATGACTTACACACCAAAGGGCTGTTCATTCTACCAGCTTTTACCAACCATGAAAGCTGACACATTTATGCTTTTCACTGCCTTGACCAGTCAGCAGTATCAATGGTTTTTCTTACAAAACATATGACTTAAGGGTAAATGAGTAACATCAGCAGCCACACTCCAATATGCTCTGTTCTGTTCAAGGGAAGATATTCTGCCTTACAGTTTCTGAAATCAAAAGCAATGATTTAGGAAAAGGAAGCAAAAACACCTTTTCAGAACAGTTCTAAAATGCATATTCAAGAATTTTTTGTCACCCTAAACTCCTCAGCTTTCCTAAAATATTGCTTTGTCTAGACACAACAATAGAAAGCACTAAAGCATAAAGTATGCAAGTTCCATAGGTATGAAAAAAAATTCTCATAGTTAGCACTTGAGGAGAAAGGAGAGATTTGAGAAGAAAGTTTATCTCGATTTCTGTTACTAAGCTTTTTGGTTTACAAATCCCTGTCATATTTGCCTGTGTAGATACATAAAACACCTGCAGAAGTGGAATGGTATTTGGGGTATCATTAGAATGCAAGGTGACAGCAGAATCACAGCCAGCTCTCCACTAAATTCTGCAGACCCCACAGCTGCTTAACTCCTCGCTTGCTGTAGAAAAAAGAAGTGTCAGCTTGCACTCAAACCTTCAACTTGAAGATTTTTACTTGAAGAAAAAACAGGAGTAAGTTAATAAAAATAAAACAGAAGTAACAACAAAAGAACAAGTAGTCATGGTCAACTTCTGCTGCACGTGGCCCTTTTGAACAGCACCTTCTGTCAAAGCAGTATTCCAGATAATTTCATTATCTCTGTTAAAATCTCACACATTAGCCCAAGAGTGGCAAAGCAGAGTGGGCGAACAGAACCTTTTCCACTCAGTATTACTGAAAATATGAAAAGCCAATCCTGCAAGTCAGCTTTCAAGTGCAGTCTGACCCCTAAAATATCAGCTTTCTATTTGGAGAAGCTGCTTGCTCACTACATCAACATCACTTTTACCTCCCCAAGTTCTTCATGACTCTGTTCTAAGTAAGTAGTTTCCTTGATATCAATTGGTTCTGGATCGACGAAAGAATCATCCTGTCGCTCTGATGTGTCACTGTCGCTTTCTTCGCTTTTCCCCAGTCCTTCATTATCAGATTCCTCGTGGTCATGGTCATTTTCTTTATCAGATTTGTCAGAGTACGTATCTTGATCTTTAAAGTGATGCCTTTCAATTTCACTGTCATTTAGCCTATTAAGAAAAAAAAAAGGGCTAAATGAATCTTCAACTTTACACAATAATTTCACTGTTTCCAAACCAAGATCTTAATAAAATATACACTAAAATTGCCAGTATCAAGCCTGATCTGGCAGCAGTGTCAAACTAGCTTTGCTGGAAACATATAGGATGTACTCTTCTCACGGAACTGTCAAACATAACAAGTTTAGTATAGTCACACTGTAAGGGACCTGCAAGTCTTCTGGTCCAACTGCCTGACCAACAGTTGAAGCATGGTATTAAACGCATTGTGCAAATGACATTTGGACCTGTTAAATTTCATGCCATCGATGATTGCCCAACACTCCAATCTACCAAGATCCCTCTGGCAAGGCCTTTCATCCCTTGAGAGAGTCAACAGCACCTCCCAGTTTGGTATCATCAGCACACTTGCTAATGGTGCATTCAATTCCTACATCCAGATGACTGATAAAAATACCAAATAGAACAGGCCCTAGGACTGAGCCCTGAGGGACACCACTGGCAACCAGTTGCCAACCAGATGTAGCCCCATTTACCACATCCCTTTGAGTCTTTCAGTCCTTCATTCACCCAGTTCTTCAACCAGCACATTGTGACCCTGCTCGTCTCATAGCTGGATAACTTGTCCAGAATGATCCTGTCAGGGACAGTACCAAAAGCCTCACTAAAATCCAGAAAAACTACATCTACTGCCTTCCCTTCATCCAGTAGGCAAGTGACCTTATCATACAAGAAGGCCACATTAGTTAAACATGACTTTTCCCATGCTGACTGTGCCTGGTAATTACACTGTTCTTTAAATGTCTTTTGACAGCACACAGTATGACCTTCTCCATAATTTTTCCAGATACTGAGGTTAGTCTCACAGGTCTGTAGGTACCTCAGGCCTTTCTTGTAAATCTGAATACTGTTGGCTAATTTCTGGTCAGTGGGGTCCTCCTCAGGCTCCCAAGACTCTCGGTAGATGCCTGAGAGGTATCCTGCCATAACATCCACTAGCTCCTCCAGTACTCTGGGATGGAGTTAAAAACATTCAGCTGATACCCTGATCTTTTAAAATTTCAGTGTCCACAAATGGAAATTCACTGGTCCTGCACTCATGGGCCTCCAACTCAGGAGGGTCAGGCATCCCAAGGTCTACTAGTATTATTAATGACTGAGGCCAAAAAAAAAAAAAAAAGCAGCATTGAATGTGCCTGCTTTTTCTTCATCCCTGTTTTTCAGGTGACCATCTTGAACACATACTGGTCCAATGCTTTCCTTGGACCTCCTCTCGCTATTAACATACTTAGAAAAGCTTGCTCTCAGTGGAAGCTAAAATTGCTTTCATCACCTTTCTTCTCCCTCTTCTGCCAACCCCATTAAAGCTAGACCTGCCAGGTTTTTGCTTAGATAGTTAAACACACTAAACACTCTTAGAATATGCTATATCAAAAGATCTACTTAATTAAAGCATTAGTCTTAATTAGACTTAACAGCTGTAGCTAATTGCTGTGACTGTAATCAGGGCCAGGAGCTGATATTAAACTACTATTCAAGAGTACCGATCTCCAGCTGAATTGTACACAGCAATTTCATTGTTTCTACAAGATAACAGAAGGAGCAAAACTGTAGCTGAGCCAAGCTTGGTCATCTGGAGAGGGCCTTGAGTCGTTGCCAGAGGCAACAATTTGCCTTTTTTGTGCTTTTCTCAGACCATCTATGCCAAAAAGAACTGCGTTTTTCCCAGTTTAGGCCTGTCTCAAATACAGGAGCATACTCTTAACAGCAGTACAAAATTCCTGCCCTCCCAGAAAAGACAGACAGACAGCAAAGTCTTCATAGGTGAGAGATATTTGAAATAAATTTATGTCCTGTCCACCTGAAAGTATATTGAATTGGTGGAAGACTACTGAGAGAAACTATTCATAGCACAAGCTTCAGACCCAATTATTTCAAATAAAGGACTAAATCTTTTATAATTTCTAATGCATTTTGGTAACACAACTGAAGCATTTGAAAACTTCATTCATTCACTACACTTGTTTAATAATGTATTTCCACACAAGCTTATGCTTTCAAAAGCTGGCTGAAAGCATTTATTGAAATAAACAGGGAGTTAGTCAAGGGCACTCAGACATTAGACACCAGGTGACACCAGACAATTTTAACTTTTATGCAATTAATTTAATAATAGGGTGACTGAATTATTATACATCCATCTGATGGTTCAAAGATAAGACACGCTGAAATAATTTAAAGAAGATTATTAATTTCTTTAACCAAAGAACAGCAACTTAAATTCACATCTACCAACTTCTGCCACACTACTAAGCTTCTTGTCTTTTGGTGAAGCTAACAAGAGAGACACCAAACTAAAATTTTCATTTTTTTCTATCTTGAACAGTTTAACCAAATACTTAAAACTTATTGATGTGATACTCAGCTTCAAGTTCCTTGGGCCAAACCTTCCTCTGGATCCATTTTGCTTGAAAAAAGATTTTTTTTGTTTTATGTGCAGAGTATAAAACACAGTACAAAGAAGGCATATAAAGAGAACTCAGCAGCAAAATGAACTGCAGCCTTTATCTCCCTGTGGAGAAGTTATCACTACAAGGTTCTGCCAAAAAGACAATCAGGTTTAGTAATTAATTCACTTACGGTAGGTTTTCTCCACTGTGCATGTTGTTAGCACGAAGCAGACCATAGAAAGAGACATGGCTACTGTCTGCTGAAGAGTTCAAATCGTGTTCTTTACCTTCTCTAATCATTGTACGTTTAAGCAGACTTGAACATTTCAGTGCCAGCTCCAAAGCATCCATCCAACACCTGCCTAAAAACAAATTTAGTATTAGACTAAAAATTAAGGATTTAACAGAACTATACTACTTCCATTTTCTAATTGGGAAAATTAGTCTTTTAGGCCTGCTTATATTGCTTTGAAGACACACTTCAGAGTTGTTCCATGTTACATGCCTTAGATTTTATCATCTGGTGGGGACATAAGAACAACTTACAACTACCCAGCTCTGATACAAGGGATGCTTCAGAGCAGGACGTGCAAGGTAAATCAGGATTACATTAGAGCATATTTCAGCATTTCTTCCTTAATACAAGTCTGACTCCACCCAGGCCCTGACTGTGAGTGCCTCCAAAGTTGCCTGCAGCCCTGCTCTGATTCTGAAGACTAAGTAACTGCATCAGTTGCCAAAATTTGCGCAAGTAATACAATAACAATGTGGAAAAAGACAGCATATAAATACTGTTTCAAAATATAAAAAGTAGATATTCTAATTTTCTTTGGAAAAAAGTAATTAAACAAATTTGTGTATTCTTTTCACTTCATAATTTTTCATTTCCATTTATCAAAATAATTTCTCAATACAGAGGGCAAACTATTTTTGAAGTCTGCAGGGGTATGCTTAATTAACTAGTAGATGAAAAGCCCCTGCTAGGAAGGCTAAAGAACAGTCTTAAATTTTGTTTTTACATTGTAAACTTGGAAGGTACTTGCACTGACCACCACCTTCCCAATGAAGGGTGTTACAAAACTACTTTTTGAGGGAATTCTTACTACTAGAACTCTATGCAACTGCTGCACTTAACACACAAATGCTTTCATGAGAATACGTCCACATTAGCACTTTAGAAAGGCACTAGCTCGATATTTAGACATAAATTAATATAGCTAAATCATAAATAACTCCTTCCCCCTCCTCTACCCAGTCAACACAAGGCAACTGCAAGGAGTTCAATGACATTTTCTTAGGTCAATATTCTCTTTCAATTAGCAGGAAAATCTACTAGTACCAACACAACTGAATGTACTAAATTAAGGGAGAACTTTAACAACAACTAAACTGAAATCAAAGTGCTGTAACAGATATGACAACTGAAATCACATTTTCCTAATAACTAACTGTTGTCACTGCTGAAAAACAATGAAATATCTATTTACCATCTGATTCTGAAGCGGCTCGGATGATCAAATAACTGCTGGGCAATGGCTGAGTTATAGAACCAACTGCTTCACCTTTGGGACCCTTGAAACAGATAAAACAAGGAACAGCATCAGATATTTCAACTCATTTTTGCAGTTTATCATTCAATGTAATAACAAGCTGACACACTGCAGGGCTATTTACTGTCACTCAGCAACATCTAACAAAGACATGAATGAAAAGATGGACAGCCCTCTTTTACTGGATTTCTTCTTCAAAGTCTTCATTCTAAGTATAGGACCCAATTCAAGCCCACTTTAAAAAGAACGGTCTTTGAGATTAAAAAAATTTTGGTGCGTTTTTTTTGAGTTTTTTTGGTCTAAATTAGACTTGGCATGGTAACTTGAAAATGCTCTGCTGATGCTACTTATAGCAAGATGACAAAAGCATCATAAGGAATGGCATGGGGGTCCACCCTCACTGTAAAGGAATTCCTGCAGATGGGTGTAGAGAGATCAAAAAGGACAGGCTATTCCTCTTCCACTCAGTATTTCAGCTAAGGAGGTAAGACTGAAAACAAGCTAAAAAAAAGACATGCCTGTGGGCTGGTATAAGTGAGTTGATTTACAACAAATATTGCCTAGTAGAAGACCCCACATTTGTACATCAAGTGCCTTTTCCTCCCCCTCAAGTCTCATTTCCTCTTGAAGAGAGCAAAGATTCCTCTCAACTCATAGAAGGATGCTATCGCTCATAGAATAGAGAGACACCAGTGCAAGCCAAACCCTTGCAGAAAATGGGAGGTCTTATTCAGGGATCTACTTCATGCTTATTTTATATGCCAATGTGTTTGGTGTCTCAACAGCATCCAGAACTGCATAATTTTTGCCTGATTTCAGAAAACTAATGAGCCAACTGTTATTTAAATAAAAGGGGAATAACTGCTATGTATTGCTACTGAAACGCACTAATACCTTCTCCCTCCCTTCTCCCCCTTCAACTTCTTTACCTATGCAATAGTCAATTCCACAGAATATTCAGATGCCTAACTGTAGACTTGGCATTTTATCAAGAAAAAAACAAGATGACACCTGGGTCCATAAAAGACATTTAGATGCTTAAGTCTCTCTATAAAAGGCATCAGCAACCATGACATTAAGTTCAACCAAAAGATACACAGAGTATATCAAATGCCAAAGTTTTATATTCACTATGAAGTTCTTCACATTTCACGTTAAAAAAAAATAAAATCCAAAAGACCTTTCCATTTCTGTCAAGTTTCATTTTGGAATAAAATGTTAAATAACCATTTTAAAGCCCCTTCCAAAAAAGTTTACGTATGGTAACTTTAAGACAATTGATAGGCAAAGAGGGCTGTATAAACATACTTGAAGCTATCATTGAAAGCCGGGTTAAGTCTGCCTAACCGATGAGTTAACACGCTTTGGTCTTCACTGATTTCCCCCAGAGAAGTCTAATGAAAAGCCAGTACAAGGCTTAGAAGAGGGAATTGGAAAGCCAGCAGAAGTTTTGAGCAAAAGCAGATAAGAGCAGATTATTTTAGAAGCAAGCAAATGAAACAGCCAGAACGTTTCTGAGGGTGAGAAGCAGGTAAACAGGTAGTCTTGGTGGCACTTAAATACCAATAACAGACAAGCTAGTGCTGGTGTAAATGATGTTCAGAAACTCACAAAGAGTCAGCATAGAGTAACAGCAATTGGGTGTTAGAAACAAGACTCCAAACCTCAAGTCTCCCTCTTAGTGAGCAGAAAGGTGTGCCTACAAAAAGTCTTTGGTGAAGCAGCAACACTGGGATTAGGAGTTAAGTGCATACCAAGAACCAGAAGGGGCAACCTCATGCATGACCACTGCTCACTCCAAGGGAGGGAAGGCAGGCAAGAAACCCATTCTCACCTGAGGAAGGGAGAGCACCATGGCACAGTGCCACACCAGGCAGGAGTGGGAGAGGTGCTGGGGTGCTGCATGGAGGGGCCATGGCACCAGCACTGTGCACAGGCCTCAGCTGTCACAAGTCCTTAAAACTCTTGGGTCACAGGACACGGACTAAGGGCGGACTTCTGCTCGTGAGATCTGTCCTTTAAGTTTATACTGTGGGCACTTTAGGGTATGCTACTTATTCTGTACCAAGCCACTATAATTTAGAGATGAGGTGTAGTTTTGGTGTCTGGTTTTGCTTTTTTTTTATGCAAGAAAGTTACGCTCCCCCACGTGTTTTAACAATACATTAAAACCAAATGAGTGATTTTTAGTGAACATTTACATATGTTGACTTAATTTAAATAACTGCTGATGGATCTTGATTTCCTCTAATGGACTACTGTTCCAAAGGCACTGGATACTTTTCTTTGATACCACCATTATGGTTTCAGAATCAATTTTCAGTAATGTTAGTGTTCTGTACAAGAGGCACATTAGTTTCCATGTGCTACATGAATTTATATGGATTGACTCTGTTCCTGATGGATGATGCTACAACTACTCCAAGGCAATGGTCAAGTTAAAAATTCCATGAGATTAAAAAAATTTTGCAGTTTACTTCCTACAGAATATTCATGCCAATAAAACTCAAATGCCATGAACATTCATTCAAAAACAGCAGTGGAAACTGATAAGCAGCCACTCCTGACAAAATTTACTCACAAAAAATTATTTGCATTAACTTTCCCAGTTATTAATTTTAGGAAACTGAAATTGCATCAGGACCAGGCACATGAGAAAGACAAAAGAAGGTACAGTGCATCAGCTACCTGAGAGTGCAGGAGGAACATCAAAGACCACAGCAACAGGCTTAAGGGAGCACGTGAAGTGACTGGTCACAAACTACTGCAGAAGAGAATTTGCAGTCTGCCAGAAGGACACACCATGGGAAGTGTGTTCAAATGAGAAAATCTCATGCAGTATTTAATACCTCTGTACCTGTTTCTTGCAATGCCATCTTCCTGCACTGACTGCAAACAAGGTTCATTTTGCCTTAGACTTGAGGCTCTTTCTGGTAAATCTACTCTAGATCAGTCAATTGCTATTACACTTACGCAAGTTTGCCTCATGGTAATAAACCTGTAATTAGGACATTATGATTGACTAAGCAAACAAGGCAGAAAAAGGTTTCAAACTTCAAGGCCTTTCATCTAATAAAATCCAGTAATTCTCAACTGCAAATAGCCATACCAAAATGAACAAATGCCACTCCAGCTCTCAGCACATTTAGAATGGACAATATCAACTCGTTCAGGTTTAAAATTTGACCTACCTTAAAAAAGTAAAAATCTGGTGGGGCATGTCCTCTAAACTCTAAATATCTAGTTAAAAAAACAAACAAATCCATTTCTCATTGCCAAACAATAAAGAAATATAAGACTGATTTCTGATCTTCTGCAGACAGGCCACCACTTTGCAATGTATGTATACAGGTCATAAATAAGCACATTAACACCAAACGCTATAGGCTTTGGAAAAGGATATGAAGTTTATATTCTGCAAATGTGAGATCACTAATTACTGAAAAGGCCTTCTAAGCAATAATAAAATTATTCAAAAGCCACTACAAGTGATTTGATCTAAGTTGGGTAAATTTAGATAACATTGATATTGATAACAATTCAGAATGATCACAAGCATCAGGAATTATACTGACTGACTTCCCTATCTAAGAAAAGGATGACAAAATCAATTCAGCATATTCAACAGATGTGACAGTACATCTGTATCAATTTAAGATTTAGAAGATAAGATAGCTACTAATTGTACAATTGTAAGATGTTGCAGAGGGCATAATTATTATGACAAGGTTCCTAATATTGTACTGTAATTTCATCTAATGCAAAATGTCATTTCAGAGGAAAATATGTTCACTTGTGCTGTGCTTCCACACTCCCTCTCCACATGTAAACACAAAACAAGGACTACAGTAGTTTATCAGATTATAAACAATGAGTAATAGCAAGCATTAAAGATTCGTATGAGAAATTAAAATAAACCTTTGCTGTGCAGAACACACACTGTGTTTTTCAACACAGATAGGAGCTGCTCACAATGTTATGCCATCTATGACAAGGCAAACAGACATCAGAACTGGATGAAAATATTTATCTTCCTAACATTGTAGCCAAAACCAAGTAGACTTGGCTAACAAGTTGCAATATAAGCTATTATTGAACAAGGAAGTTATGTGAATTTCTACTCTTACAAGCAAATTGAATTAGGGTGACATTTTATTATAAGAATATAGGGTTGGACACCAAGAAACATTTATAGCACAACTCTTTCGTTTTGGCAAATCCCACCTTAATTTCTCAGATTTGATGGATGTAAAATACGTTAAACACTCGATCCTTCATGTGATTGCCAGTGATGGCATTACCCTCTATAATGGCATCCCTTTGCACACCACACTTCTAAAGCACTTTACAGAGCAGCATAAATCAAATAGTTTTTCTGATGAACAGGACTAGAAGTTGAAGGCTTATATTCAGAATAAAAAAAAACATTAAAGTTGAAGCAGAAAATGCAGTTCAGCTTTTCATTAAGGTCATCTTTACTCATGGCTCGCTAATGCTACTCATCCTTTAAGAACCATGCATGCTACCACTAACCTTTATAGCCCATATGGACTGCTCCAAAGGATGAAAAAGTTTGAAACAAAAGCCATCTTTTTTAGAAGGCCTCTCGATGAGTTCACAAGCATTCAGAAGCACTGTTCCTACCCACTGGCCATTTTTGGGGGTTTTGTAAATAAGCAACACTCCTGGTTTCAGTACACACCACAATTTGGTCCAGCTTTTCAAGGTACCACGAATCTAGAAGATAAATAGTTACAGTTATATCTCAGTGAAATCAATACCAAAACCATCCCCCCTAACAAAATTAAAATTGAAATTATTTATTAGCTCTTATTTCAAAGCAAAGTTTATCAGGTTATCAAAAGTTTATCCAGGTTTATCAAAGAATACAAAGGTACAATTTCAATGCTCTCTCTTCTGTTCTCTCTTTAGGAGTACTTAATTCTACAAATATGTATACACACATCCAGATACGGGAAGTACGACAATTAATCTGAAACCTTAATGAATTTTCCTATCTGAAACTTATTTTTTCACTAGCGTGAAGACAGAATAATCTTTGGAAACAGAACTCTGAACACAGAGCAGACGTGATAAGAAAAGCATATATATTTGAATTTCTTAGACAAAACCTTTTAGAACAGATGTTAGCTTCAACATGTATGTGAAATAAAAGAACTTTTAAATTCCCTGCATTTCCACATCTCATTAGACTGCGTGCATCAATTCTGTCAATTCTGGATTTTAATCACTTCTGTGTCTGTAGGACTGAATGACAACTTGATCTCCGAGCAATATTTTAGCCTGTTTACATTGATTTTTGCAAAAACTGAAGAAATGTTTTCCTGGCAAGTTACTGTTTGGAGCAAACAAAAATAGGCTAAAAGTCTTTTTTTCTTGCACTATTAGTACAGTACTACTGTAATATTTCTATCCAAAGAATATATTTACAAATGTAAGGAATACGTACAAATATATTAACTGCACTACTGTTGATAACATTGATAGCTATCTTTGAGAAATTAATTCCTCACCTTTTGTAACAGTTAGTTACAAAAGGAAAAGAAAATCACCAGAAATACAGAAAGAAGCCTGTATTCAAATATCTGACTGAATCATTTTCAGTGATGTTATGGATGTAACAGAGCTTCACCTCAATGTGTAAAATGAGAAGGACAAAATAAGAATTGCAAAACCAACTCATCCAAAGTTAATGGCTATACGTGCAAGATGCATGTGACTAGGGTGACTGCAACAACTGGCAGTTAGGTTCCTCTATTACTCCCCTAGGATTTGAGCACAGAGACCTTGGGATGCAATTAGTGGCTGCTGTGCCTGTAGAAAAACATTAACAGCAAGTAAAAGATTGAGCCTTTTCTGTTCTGGTCAGAAAGCAGAAAGCAGCTGCTACATCTTTAACTCAGGTTTCACACTCGGATTCTGACCTTCAACCAGTCAGCCATAACAATAACTGATGGGTCTGTGATCGTGCTAAGTAATTCTTTTGTGGCTCTCTTCTTTTCTTCTCTGTAATTTTTCTTTTGAACCTGTAAATAAAAATGTTTCCAATGTCACAACCATAAGCCAGTTATCAGCATAAAAAGGGATCCACCAATACAAGGTGAGGAAAAACCTGCTAAATTCGATTTGCAGTACAGATACAGAGAAGTAGCTTTAAAACACAGTACTTGACCTCAAGGTACAAACAACTATTTCATGCTCTGTTTCAAGAGCAGTTATGATGCAGATATTTGTGCAATTTGCTTTTAAAAGTGAGGACTTTGAAACTCCTGTTAGAATCACACAGGAGAAAAAAAACAACCAAACCAACCTCCCTCCCCTCTTCCTCTCCTGGTATAAAGCAGAAAACCAGAACTAGTCCAGATTCAGATTTACAGGTACATTATCTGATCAGTAGTCTTTACTCATCGATTATGTTCCCTCCCCAGTAGAAATTTGCAGCAATGTATCTCCCTCTTTTAGAGCTAAATAATTTTACGTTTCTCCTGACGTGGTATCTGCCAAATAGTGGAGTATTGGTATAGTTACAAAACAGGGGGAAGAAGGTAGTGGAAAAACTACAAGTAATGCATTCAAACTGTAATTTTGATAATTCCATTTGTCATTTCATTGCATGTAGATATCCTGAGGTCACTGCCAACCTGAATTATCCTATAATCTTCTGAGTTATCTACAATCTCATGCCATTTTAAAGACTGCATTGTAGAAGCCCATTATGCAAGTAACAGTACAGTTAAATTTGAAGAGGCTCAACAGCACAACTTCTCACAATACTTAAATATTCCATAAGTCTCATGATTATTTAGCATTTTTGTCTTCTCATTAGGGAAAAAGGTAAAATTATGTGAATGCATTTGTAGTTCATAAGGAGTTACTAGCAAATTAATTCACCTTGAGAGATTCTTTTTTTGTGAGTTTGCTTGAAGGTGAAGAGACGTCCTTCTCAGAGCCATTGAAAAGCTTGGATTCAGACTGAAATTCACAAAACACATACAAAATAAATTATAATGATAGTTACAAGGATATATTACTGATCCAGGCATGTAAGAAAGTGTTTGAAGTGCAGTTATGATTGTAAGGTTCCCATTCCCACTCACTTCTCTACTGTTTTCCCCACTTTAAAAAGCCCAAAGCAACAAACCACAACTTGTAACATAAGCTGTTTGCCACCTATTTATGGAGTCTCTTTTCATACAGGTTTTATGGGAAAGAAGTCTGTGATTCCTCCAGAAGCAGATGAACTACATACAAGTATATATTTATCTCATGTAGCCTGTTACTTGATAGAGCGGGCTTGAATAGTTCGACATTATTTTAGCAGAGCGAGAATGTTTTAGCAGAATTCCGGTGTTTAAACACAAGAGTAGTTCCCAGGATATATGAATCCCAATGTCTTCATCCATTACTTGACAGCTCCTCCAAATGGGCTGCTATAGAGGCACTTACCCTGTGACTCATGAAGGAAAATACAGCCTCTTCAATCTAGGATTCAGTGCTTTATAAATCACCAAAATAGAACTGTCCACTAATGGCACTCGTTCTGCTCCTTGCTCCCTAATCCCACACTCTGATTGCTTTGCAAGTCATGTACAAGAAGCTCACAGTGGCAACAGACAGAGGAAAAGGCTCAGGTTTGTTTATGACACCCAAGTCCTTGTTCATGCAGGACAATAAGCTGCCTCAGCACCACATGATTTCTCCCCCCCCGCCTCTCCCCATGTCTTCTAAAGTTCAAAGTTTACTCCTTGGCATTTGTTGCCTACTAGTTGAAAGAGAACTCAAGCCACCAAATACTCACTGTGGGATACAGCACTCTTTTGGATGGCGGGGGGAAGGGAAAAAGAGGAGTCTGTCACAGAGTTCTCCTATCATTCCTACTGGAGGTCAGAGAACACTGAGTAGGAATCAACTATATACAAACTTAGATAAATTACAAAGAGTTCTATTTCTTTGTGCACTGAAACATAAGCCTTTGGGTGGACCCAAAGCTTCTGCCGTGTTAAAAAAACAAATAAACAGGAAAATCAATGTATCATTCTAAACTGTGTATTCAATTCAAGGACAGTTCATGAAAACTGCTTCTCAAGCTGTTCAGCATGTCAAATCTCAGACTACAGTGCAAAGTCTATTCATGGAATTTGTATTCTGGAATACTATAAAATGACAATCAAAAAATATGCAAGCTTTGAGGAAAATTTACTGCAATAATAAAAACAGTGCACTTGAGCACTCAACGCACAAGCTGCTAAAACAAAAGAAAAATATTAAAGATTTACAAGCAGAATAAAGCAATTTAACTTTATTCTACTTTCACACCTTTTATTCTAAGAACTAAGACTTTACAGGAGTCTACGTAGCTACTCTACAAGATATGTGCAGTAACTGGAAAAACTGTAGCTCAACATTATTTCAATGGTACTTAAATGTTCTTTAATTTCCATACATATCTTAGAAAAATGAAGCAAACCTCTTCATTTTGTAATAAAGGTATGTTCTTGACACTCAAAATTTAGCTTTAAGATGAGCATACACCTTGAAATTAAATTCCTCTCTCTAGATGTTAAAGGAAACACGGTACTTTAAATGTAATAACAGAAGAGGGGAAAAATGCTTATCACTGTCACATAAGAAGAGGTAATGAACTCATTATGCAAGCTATAATGGAGCAACTTAAGCAAAACATTCATAAATATTCTAGTTGCTCACTAACAGAAAGCTAAGACAGTCCAAAGGTCATGCATATAAAAAGCCCCACATCAGTAAGTATCACAGGCTACAAAAACTCATTTTCTCATTGTCTGTTTTAAATCTCACTGACACTGAGTAGAGCTCTACATTTACCTGTCCAATGGATTACGAGACAACTCAGTGATCTGTGTATTTTTAAGCTAGTAACTTCCTCAGTGTTACACTTATGCAAAACGGATGGGATAAAAAATTTAGAAGAAAACATTTTAAGAGAACCTGCCACAACTCCCAGTGAGGTACATTCAGTACCAGATTCCAGGCAAGTCTCATCACTGCTTTTTCATTCTCACTTAGAAAGAAGGGCTGCTACTTCATCTTCACTAGTATAATCATGCCTCACATGCAGTAATTGCAAAAAGATAGATGAAGAAAAATATGTACTAGCAGAAGTACTAATATCGATCTCATCTTTGATAGCAGAAAGACACAAACAAAAGTAACACCAAAGAACACAAAGACTTAAGATCCTGGAAAGACAAGAACCAAGAAAAATAAATGTAAGAAAGAGAAAAAAGGAATTTGATAGTTAAAAATAAGTGATTAGGAGTGTCTGAAATAACTGCAAGTCAAAAGAGACCATATTAATTTGATTTCCAAGTAAAAAATTATTTAGATTTCTGGAACAAAATAAATATTTTTATCAGAAGCAAGCTGGATGGTAAAAGCATACTTCCTTGATATTCCTGACAAGGAATCCATTCTAGGATGCAGTAAAGCTAAAAGACATGGAAGTTTTGTAATCCAGGTCACATTTAAGACACCAACAGCTTGAAATGCTTAGCTACACACCACAAAATGCACCATCAGCTGCAGAAACTAATTCTGATGACACCACTTCAGCCGGGAAATGCCACCATAATCTTTAAGTCTCTTGGTTTTCCTTCAATATCTTTGTAACTTTTCCCTTTAAGGCTCTGACACATCAAATATCACAGAAAAATTTGTGTCAAGACCTTGAGTGCATCCCTTCTGCCTCCAAAGTGCAGCTGCCTTGGCCAGCACCACCTCCAAGAGGTGCAGTGCCCACCTGGCAGCAGAGCACTGTGGGCAGAGCTGTGCAGTGGCAGAACGCAGGCATGTCTCCCATTCCCGCTGGGAGCTACTTGTGTTCAACCTCATGTCCTCACCCGCCAGAGCAGCCCACACCTGCTGCACCCTGGCAATCTGTTTAAGTGTTTGTTACCACATTTGCCTCTATAAAAAGACATCTCAGCAGAAAATAACCCCCCCCCCAGAACAGAATAGAAACACAGCTGTGTCATTTAAAGCTTTTAAACTCTATCTATGGCAAAATAGCATCCCACCCTAAGATGACAGGAAGAAGACTCCATATTTCATTTTCACTACTTTGAATCTTAAATTTTCACATGATGTCATCCAGGGAACTATATTAAGAAATTTCCTTTAATCTTTACCTATTGCTGATTCTGAAGAGTAGTCTTTACAGAAGTTAAGTACAGTTGCCTTTAACTAAAAATGGTAACTCCTTTATGCACCAACATTTTTAAGCCAAATTAGAAGGTTGCTTTCCTTACCTTACTTTTTGACATAGAATATGCTGCATCCTCTTTACTTTGTGACACATCATCCTTCCCTCTGTCAAAACCTTAAAGAAAAGACAGCATTGTTGCAAATGATTTGAAGATATTAACAATTTGTATGAGCTAGCCTTTGAAATAAATTTGCAAATTGTGTTAAGCTTAAAAAGGTAAAACGCAAGTAGATCAGATTTGCAAATAATGTATACATACCAGTCTGTCTCATCAGCTGAAAATGTACCAGCTACTACAAAATACGCTAATATAATACCCATTAAGAGGCAAGAAAAGTCCACTATATTTGGACAATGCTGCACCTGATCCAATAACCTGACACATTGTAAATATAATGTGTCAACTTTTGACCTTTTATCTTCTCATTCTCTCCTGCCTGCATGCATGCAGGCACAGAGCAGAATACTAAATAAAGCCTTTTTTGATTTGTTCATTTCTGTAGCTAGAAATAATTGTTATATATCACCTACATGAAAGCCCATCTGATCACCAGTCAGGTTTTTTGCACGAAAATGGAAAAGGTTCCTTATGTTAGCCTTGAATTTTTACTTTCAACTTGACACTGAATAAGCCTAAGTACAAGGCTTTATATAAAACAGTTGTTGAAATCTCACATTTATCTTCTGTTACTTACGGTACAAACCCCACACTTTCCCACTATCCAAAAAACAAAGGGAATTGGCGTATGTGCAACTACAGAAGAGAGGTTCACAACTGGCATGGGTGCTGCCACATGACACAGAATATACACTGATAACCTAGCATCCTCTTGCAGAAAAATCATCTACTCTGGTTACAAGGCACATCTCAGCAATCCATTTTATTTGACAAGGGTGGTGGTAGCCTAAAGCTACCACTGTAAACAGCAACAAAACAAATTGCGCAATGCATTTATCCGAGTAAGTAAACATGCCATCCTTTGCGCACTCTCCGGAGAGAAGGCAGATAAGGAGAGAAGGCAGATAAGCGTGAAGTCATCCATGGATTTCAGGAACAGCCCAGGCAGCTGAGAAGCCTGGTTAGGGGGGGTGCCCTAGAGCTGAGGCCCACCAGAGGGCCCTGCAGCAGCAGGCAAACTGCATCCACAGACACCACAAGCGCTTCAGAGCATCCCTTTGAACACGGTCCCAACTTTGAAACAGAAATTGTTACTCAGAGCCCTGAAATGAGAAGAGTTATCAGAGAAACTCCTTGATTTCACATTCTTCAGGGGAATGTGTGTATGTGCAGGCAAACTATGAGCCTTGAAAGAATTTTTATTAACTCTCTGTAGCAGTGTTGAGTAGTTTGTTCACAGTAGGATTTTTTTTTTAATTACTATCTTCACCCTTCCACAACTTACAATACAGAAATTATTCATTTATCACAATTACACACATTATTACAATTATACACATCTTGGGATGTTTCACAGAGTTAAAAAGAGGCATTAGGTTGATCTTCAAGTTACATGAGAAACTAGAGATTCCTCTTGGTTTTGGTCTGGTAATCAGTCTTTTGTTTCTTTTTGGTTTGGTTTTTGGAGGTTTTTTCATTATATTTATTACCTTTTGCAAATATTCTTTATTAAGACCAGATTTTTAAAAAATTACGTGCTGCAATACAATATTTCATGTTCACACAAACAAAACCCTACATGCCTTAAAAAAACCCAAACCAAATGAAAACCAAAACCAAAACAATTTTTACACACCTTTATAGAAGCCATTTTATGCACAGTTTATTAAACCCTTCATTTTGCAATTCTTCAAACACATCTGCAATAGGTTTGTTCAGCTAACGAAAACCTGTAATGTAGAAGACCATTTGATCACAGGGAAGAAGTATCTAGACAGGCAGAAGTCTTGCAGTACTAGGGAACCCATAAAAAGGCATGTCATGATCCAGAGACCATAAGCCACATTTCATATGTAACACAAAATACAAAAGCAGTTTTTTACAGCACCTAGTTATCAGGTGCTGAAATAAAACAAAGGTTTCTTCAAGCCTCAGACAACAGACCTGCCTTAGTTCACTGGGAAGTTACTAGATTAGATGCCAGTCTTAGGCAGTCAAACGCACACCAGAACTATAGTACAGAGGCTTAATCTTAACCCTAAAACTCAAAAGAAATCCCTCAATAGGAACAAACTCCCACTGAAAATGCAATGCAGGCCTTTCCCATTTTTACTGATTTATTTAATGGCACATACAGAAGACTTAGTGACAGGAATCAGTGAGGAAGTGCTAAGTCAGGATTGTTCTAAAGAAGAGAAGTTATAACTCATGGCGTGGTTTCTAAAGCACAATGGCTTTAAATACTTTATACATCCTAATCTAACAGACATACCTTTTTACTTTCACAAACACTTTTTACCAGTATCACCAAGCAGAAATGAAGACATAAAGAGCTATTCTGTCCCAGAGAACTGGACATGAAGACCAAAGTTCAGTTCCATTTCCATGAATTTCACCTCCTTCCTTTCAGTGTCTTGACCCCGAGAGGGCGCATGCCTGCTGACTCATAAACATGCCACCATGCTCACTGTTTTCTTCCTCACCCCCATGGACAGAAAAGGGATCTCTCAGGGGTTCTTTACCAAAGCCAAGTCAGGGTGCTGCACCTGCTGGTGCACCTTGTACTGCTCCATCTCAGTCTCTGAGGAAACCCAGCCAGTCAACTTCACATCCTACACCATTCTACTTGGAACGTCCCTCCGTATAGAAGGGATCAGCTCACTCACAATATAGATGGCTTTTCTCCCCACGTGCTAAAACGTATGTTAAAAAAATTAATCCTAACTCAGGTGCTAATCCAGATACAGCCTCAACCACTCTAAAGACACATTTTCCAGGGAGTCTCTATTAAGATGGAGACACCTCAATACCAGAAAGAAGTCTTATTTCTTCTAACAAGAACAGTTTGATACTAAGACCTGGAGGTAAATTTGTACTGAAACATCGCAAAAAGTTGTATGTGGGACAATACACACTTTGCCATGGAAACACTTGGTCAAGGAAACAACGACAACAGAACAATTTTATTCACAGAATCATCAATAAGAAATACTGTTTTCACTCTTCCTGCTACCAGTTATGAAGAATAAATTTAGGGATTTCTGACAAATACAACAGCAAAGCCAAGAAACCTGCATCTCTAAAGGTGAGGGTTTTTGTGCTTTTGTTGACCTCAACAGTACTGAAAATTGCACCACAAAAAGCCATTGAATCAGTGTCTGGAGCAGAGACTACCAAGGTATGAGAGGCTAGAGACAGGGTCTATAAAAAGGAAGTGTTTCAAGCTTTTCAGTGTTTATCAGCAGTGGTCTTGGACTTAATATTTTAGTTTACTTTCTCTTTCCCATCTTGTAATTCAATCAGAAATTCGTCAGCAAAATAA
This sequence comes from Cephalopterus ornatus, assembly GCA_013396775.1. Taxonomy (NCBI): domain Eukaryota; kingdom Metazoa; phylum Chordata; class Aves; order Passeriformes; family Cotingidae; genus Cephalopterus; species Cephalopterus ornatus. Next base: position 89,362 of record VZRE01001535.1, read on the forward strand.
CCTGAGCTCCCTTTTCACAATGGAGAAATTCAGGTGTTGAAGATGCAGTCCCTTTCTGTACTTTCCTCTCTATTAAATCCCTTGAATTTGTGTATGATTTTCCCTCTACAATCCTGAAAGCAATCTTCAGAGTTAAGAGCTCCACTATGTACTGTCTAAAGCAGTTCTCAGCACTAAGGATTGTGTTCAAAGCAACATTAGGTCTTAACAGACTTCGTCCCAGTGTGGCCTTCCGTGTCTTAACAGCACAGGCCCCACGGGCTCTGAAAGCTGATCCCAATGCCAGCGCAGTCAGACGCAGTTCACGGTGTGACCTTAGAAGCCCAGGGAAACTCTCCATTAGTGTGTTCCTACTGTGAGCATTCATCAAGTCCTTCCAAAACTTGCAGGCCAAAACCTACATAAAAACTCATGATGAGCTTTCACACAAATGTAAGAGCCTGACAACTGCACACAGCTGAAGAAACTAGAACCCTTTGCATACCAGATATTGATGAAAAAAACAAACAAAAAAAACACCACCACAAAAACCCCACAACAAACAGTGCTTCTTTAAAGACTGAGCCAGAATATGTAGTCAATACCAAAGGAAAAAAAAAAAAATCCTTCAAAACGCTGTTGATGACAAAACATGAGGATTAAATTAAGCTTAAAGACTGCTTAGGATAAAGTCTGTAGTAGGGTATATTTTCAAACAAAACTGTCCAGTTAATACATTTCAATTTTCAAGCGTAACACAAGGATTATTCTTTAAAGTTGCACCTACAGTATGTCCCTTCAATCAGTTTTGTGGTTTTGTTCACCCCAAGGGAAAAAGCAAAACTAACCACAAAATAACTCCTACATCTCAAATACTAGTTTTGTACCTCTCAGCAAATGCCATTTGCAATTAGGATACATGAAAAAAATACACCAGAAAAAAACATGTTACTTTCTAATGTCAGAGCTATTTTATCCATAAAAGAAATAATAACTATTCACTGGGAGATCTTTTTTCCAACACATAGAAGAACCAGTAAAAAAGCAAAGCAGTGCATTAAAAGATGACAAATAGCAAGCCAAGCAACAATATTACAGACTACAAAATGAAAAGAAAGGAACAGCCTGATTTGATTACTGGTGTGCATGTGCAGTTGTGAAGAACAAATAATTGAGCTGAAAAATTATATGCTTCTGGAAGAAGTAGGAGCTACGTTTAGTGGGAAATATCAATACTGGTGCTATATAATAAACAGGTCAGAAAAAAAAACCAACAAAAAAATCTTTTTAAAGAATTGAACACAGGGAACAATAACCTTTTTAACTGACTGATTTTCAAAAGCTTACTGACAACCAGTATTAAGAATACAGTCCCATAATAACTAATTCAGATTCCTCCATGGATTATGAAACCGAAGTAATCAGAAAAGTAAGCAAAGTCCTTTTTATTTTCTCACAGTTGTGTTTTCTTTTGTAAATACCATATAAAATAAACAATAACCAAAGACTGGCAGCACTGTAACTACGCATGAGCACCTTTTACACAGGCAACAACTACTCTTTTTTTAAACAAATCTAAAAGACTACACCTTCCATCATATTAAGAATGTTTTAAACTCTTCAGAGATATGTGAAAAATTCCAAAAGAGAAAACAGTTTTAGTTAAATGTTCACACTTGAATTTTTTCATTAAAAAAATGCAGAACAAATGGAAAACAGTTAAGAAGTCATTCATTGTCCACTTATGGACAGCGATCAGCTTCAGTTGCAGAATTCTATATGAAGGAAGCAAATATGAAACTAAACTGTTTTTGCTTCAGCAACTACCAGATTACACACACTTAATTTAAAGGTAGGAAGGATCTATCTAGTTGCCAACCCCATGCTTTCAGGCTTTGAGATCTTTATTTCCTCAGCAGCTTGAATAAAACAGTGTTAGATGCTTGGCACAAGGCTAATCATTTCCTCAAGTAGAGTGAAAGGAAATGTTACAGGGTGAAACAGGAAGTTTAATAAGATGTCATGTCTCAAACAACTTCTCCCACTCGCCTGAGGATGAACACACCGCTCCAAAAATTCTGCGAGCCAGGACTGGCCACTGATGCAGAGAGTCCCCTAATCGCTAGTTTGCCAACTCCCCTGTGTGCTGCACTCAACTCTTCTGGTTCTTCAGAACCAGGGCTTACAAATTCAGTGAGCCCTACTGCAGAAGATGTGCAATACAAAGTGAAAGCTATTTTAGTCCCCTCCTCCCCTTCCACCCATGGGACTATGCGAGAAAGTGCATGTGTGTGCATGCACAAGATAAATCACACATACAGAGTAATTCTGGTAAGAATGCACAATTCCTACACTGTCCCCTTTCAGGAAGAGGTGACCTTGTAACACATTTTCAAGCTTTGAAGCTTCCTGAAATAAACTGCTGAAATTCAGGTACCTGTATCAGAGGAACACACTATGGACAGTGAAACTCTACCATTTTATTTCAATATTCCACTACTGATTTTCAGGAAACAACAAATCTGAGGAAAAGGAGATTCAAGCCCTTTCAGGGGCTATAAATCTTAAAAATCTTGCACTACAGAGTTTAGCAAGGATATGTTTTCAGCCCCCATTTTCTACCTTGTCATTTTATGTCAAACCACTGATGACAAGCATGGAGATTATCCTGTAGTTCGAGCTAAATGAAAACCTTCTGCTGTACCTTATTATTTTAAAGCAAATCCATTGGGGAGGCAGGGGGGGACAGTAGAACGCACAAGAGAGGAAGGCATTTATAAACCCCCTCATCAGTCATTAAAGTCCAAACAACCAAAACAAACATTCCAGTCAGTCTCCATGCATACATCAGTGCATTTTAAAGCAAGATTTGCAGCAATGTAAAAGCTAACTTACTCATTTGTCCATCTGCAAATCTTGCCACTACGAAGAGCTCTTACCTAAATGCATAGAAGCAATACGCTTTCTGATTTCTACCAACATCTCAGTACATTAGTTTCATTTAAGCTTAAAAACTGGAAGTGGAAATTATATTCTATCCTGTACATTTTAAGAAATGCGAGACCAAAACAAACCTGGTAAAGCAGGAGAGAGCTCATTATATCCTCCAAATGAAGCATTCCGGACAAGTTTTCGGCCATCAGCTCTTGGAGAAAACACAGACGAAATCCCAGCATATGAAGAAAACCTACGTCGCACTGGACCCTCTTCCTTCATGAGTTAAGGTGTTTGTGCAAGGATTATGTTCTCTGTGAAAGCTGGTTAGCATTAGCTGCTTTGGAATAAGAGTGTTGCAGTAACAGCTTTTTACCTCACATTCTGATGAGTAAGATACAAAAAGGAGGGGGGGAGAAAGAAACAAACGAAGGGCACACATGAAAAATGCAGTGAAGAGACAGAGGCTGCCAAATCAGCAGCAAGCCAAGCAACACTACACTCCTCTCATCAAAGCCATTACAATGCTTAAAGTGGAATGGCTTTGCTTCAGCTCTTCTTTTCCAGAAATACACCACATCTCATTTTTTACATCTCAGTTTTGATCCCACTAATTTCTAAGCACACAAAAATGGTGTTTATCTAGGTTTTAAGGATTCCTTAAATCAGGTTCCTTTTAGTCTTTCAAGTCCTAAATTTCTACTGCAGAAAGCACAGCTCCTGAGCTATGTGGCTTCCCCATTTGATACCGTGGTACACTACAGAAATTCAGAAAGGGAGTCAATGGTTTGCATTATGCAGCCGTGCTGAACTTTCCTGTTCAGGCACTCCTCTAAGTAGTTTTTATCAACTAATTGCCATGGCCTAAACATCTTCGTTTCTTATTTAAAAGGCGAGGTGATTCCTTTTTCTTCTCTAAAACTCTCCCATATTTATATATACAAACCAGCCTGACACCTGGAAAAGTTGTAATAAATAATCTCCACAAAAAAGGCTTTTTATTATTAATGCTCCAAACATTTTATGCAATGAATTAAACATTTAAATGGAGTAACTTAAATTTTAAACATAAAAAATACTCTGCTAAACTGTGCTTCAAGACTAAAAATTTCCTGATCCAAACTCTTCTTGCTGGCAGCAACCAGAATAAAGTCAATTAAGCTCTCCCTAACCTCCTTCTCCACTGCCTGTTAGCTCAGTTGCTTCTCTGCCTTGATGACTACCTTGTATGGAGACCCTCTTCCATATGTGGAATTTCCTTCCCGTTTGGTGTTTCTCTGCTGATCTTATTTCCCCCCCACACACCTTATTTCTGACAAAATAGGTTTTGAAACCTTCTCTGTTTGCTGGAAGGCAGAAAAACAAGACACTAAGAACTGGCCTGCAAATAAGAACTTGCCTTCTCCCTTACTCTATAGTAGATATCTCCTTTTCTACAAAGAGAAGCACAGCCCACAAATTAAATCAATGGTAGCCTGAATGCGATTAATTCTCAAATAATACTGTTCACTCCATCTGCTTATGTAAAAAAGTGTCCTTAATATTTGTGGCCCAGTAATTTCAGTTCATATTGGCTCAAGGATAATACAGTAGACTGAAGTATTTTATAATCCCTATGAGAGGTTTTAATTGTGCAAAGTGTATGTGCATTAGTACCTAGAGATACATACACTAGGACACATGCAGAAAACACTGAATATAATTCTTCTAATTATGAAACATAGTGGCTTCCAGGATCCTACAAATCACTAGAATTTCTTCAAATCCCAATATATGATGAGGAGAAAAGATGTACCAGAAAAACACAAATATGAGGCATCAATTAGCCATCAATAGAAACCATTACATGCGATATGAAAAACACTATTCACTTGAGCACAGGGAGTGGGAAAAACTGGATGAGCATGCCATGTATTGAGATCTGTCTTCATCTATCCATTGCTGCGTCACGCTTCTCTCAGCTAAAGCAGTTCTTGTCCAAATATCCCAGAAGGAAAAGCAGCTAAAAAACTAAAGGAGTGGAATGCTGGGGCAATCAGGAAGAAATGCAAGCAGGGAGAACACAGCTTTTTTTTTTTTCTTTTTTTTTTTTTTTTTTCTTTTTTAATAAACACAGCTCCACTTCTCCAAATCTATCTTCTTAACTACCAAACAGAGCAACTACCTTGATCCAAATCTATTCAGAACATGCATTTTCTTTTTTCTTCTAATTAAAATCAAGAGAAAGCTGCAGTAGAAGAACTCTCCTTACACCCCAGAAGGAACAGTATCCTCTCATTACAAACCTATCTTGCCAAGTTAATGGGGCTATTATCTCCTCTTTCAGAGTCAGGGCTATGACCCTGCCTGGAAAGCTCTGCTGACACTGGTATCAGGACGTTTCCGTGTCTTGTACCGGAATAGCTGGGTCACACAGACTAGTGGTAGGGGAGGCCCCACCATCAGCCACCAGCACACCACTTGGTCTGCATGTGCCTCTAGCTGCTGGGCCAGTTCTGGAGCCCTACTGACCATGACTGTGCTAGGCTTGAAGAACCAGCCTACCTGGTTCTTCCACAACTTAGTCTTCTCTGCCACCTTATGTCCACATCACGAAAAAGTGAATAGACTTCCAGTGGTTTGAGGAAACAACATAATCCTGAAGGCCTTCCCTTTATGTCTCTCCATGCCCTCCCAGTTCTTTTGACACTGTTCACGAAGCCAAACTGTAAACAGGAACAGATTCAAATACCTCTTTCTCCTCCCTATGACCTCTTCTCCATTTAGAATTGAAACTGAAATCTGTGGGTAGATAAAATTAACATTTCAATATGGGTAATGTTACATTTCCTCCCTGTGATTCTTTCGCCAATCAAAGAAGCTGTTACCCAGGTATTCTAAGAATCTTCCACTTTAACTAAACAGCAACGCAGGAGAGGGGGGCTCTGTGCCTCTTGCCAAGATATGACTCTGTCTCACCACCACAAAGCAGGGAGAAAAGCAAAAATCAAATTTAAACTTCCACCATCTTCCCCCTTCCCTCGCCCCCCCATCATCTTCATGTTTCACTTAAATCTGCAGCAATAAAACATTTATAGTCAAACCATGTAAAAATTCACTAGTTCTCCAACTTTTCAACACCTTGTGATTTATTACGCCTGCGAATACCTGCTTGCACGTGCTCATTTGCTTTAACTACTTTAAAGCAGTATGTGTTGCTGCAGAGACACCTAACACAACTAAAAGGCTGTTAGAGAAAAAGGAATCTGTAACTTTTAATAAACATCAGGATTCTTTTACATGGTGTAATTCTAAGGTCAATTTTATTTTAACTCTTGAGCATCAGCCTGCGATATTAGAGGGGTTTCTGCTCTCCGCACACTCAGTGCTCAAAGCTCTTAGAAACCCTTTTACTTCCTTGCAATAAATTGGATTCCTGAAAGGAATAAGAGGTACTTTTAAGTAGTTGAAAGTACTTTTATTCGCATATTCTGGACGTGACATTGGAAAGGTGCACTTCATTAGCCATTACATATTAGACAAAAAACCCCATTAAATTCTTATTCTACTTCTCCTAACCCTGAAAATAAATTCAGGCAAAACAGATCAATGTACTGATGAAATCAGACTTCAGTGATCTTAGACTAATGTCCCAGGAAGCCTTCTATCCTTTTGATATCAGTTCCCAGTGCCTTAATATATTGATATACTTATAAAACGCACTAATATACACTCAGAAGTTTACACAGTTTCAGAATACTCACAATTAAAGCCAAGTCCAGCTGCAGAAGTCAGACACAGCTGAAAAGCCTGCATAAACAAGAAAGCACCTGCACGCTAGCCTAAATGCAACACGTGTGTGCCAGCGTATCTGTACATGAAAATATGAGTTTTTTCATAACAAAAGTTTACCTCCTGAAAGTAGGCACTCGACTAAGTATAACACTGAAAAGGAAAAAAAGTGTCCTAGTTTTCCTCTGTTTTATATAACACCTAAATCAGTAGGAAGATAAAAAAGCCCGGATGACTGAAATATTTAGTTCATGTATCTCAGGCTGTGGGGGTGGGGGAGCACGAGGGGAAGAAACCATTCTCAGTCAATCTGCTGGACATCTGTGTAGGGGAGGAAAACTTATCTGTTGTATAAATTTTTCTAAAGGGCAGAATGCATTTCTGATATCAGCCATTCAATCAGGGCTTCTTCAGTAGTAAATGCTGTCTGGAAAACAAATCATAATCCTGTGCTTAAGACATTCTTCCAGGATATTGCCTGGAGTAAAATGTAAATCTCAGTATACAAAACAAAGTCAAATGGAAGACACATGCAATTCCAACAGCACATCAACACTTTTGACAAAGCATGGTTTTAGCTTTCAAACATTTCTCCAATTGAAAAATATTTACAGCTGAGAAAAACATAGGCTTATCAATAAAGACATCTCTGAATTGTACAGGTATGAGCTCCGAGCATGGAAACTGAACTCAAATCAAATCTAATTGGACTATGCAACTCAGAAATTTTAAATGTAACAACCCTTTTTATAGAGATTTTAAAAGTTTAAAATAACAATCACATTATACAAACTGATACTGATGCAGTAATACAACTAAGAGTATATCTAGTGATACAAATTTTAAAAAAATCCTTTTCCCCTTAAAGGTAGGTACACAAGGAAAAGCAAAATCTTCTTAAAACCAAACTCTGTGAAAGGTAAAGGGAAAAGAAGGAAGAAGGGAAACTGTTGGTATAGTAGAAGAAGGCAGCTTTTTAGACTTGCATTTCAATTCCGACAGTAATTTGCCCTGACATTTTGACAATGCTACCTTTTCCAGTAGAATTCTCTTCCCAGTCCAAGAAAAGGTCATAAATAATTCTCTACATGCATCATAAACACACACTTTGCAGCACACAGAAAACATATTAAACTTATTAAAGTTTTATCTAACACCTGATTTTTGTACATGGACTTGAAGTGAAAGTGGTTTTCCCCTATTTAACAAAAAGGTTATTAAAGATATACTTGCCTTCAGCACTGATACTTGATTCAGAAAAAAAGATACCTAAACCAATAAGGCTACAAGTTGAGACAGTTTCTTTCAGCAAATATTCTTCTGTTCTCGGGTATTTCCAAGTTCAGTGCAGTTTAGCTGAAGAGCAATTCCAGAGGCAAGCCTGAGAGTGGTTTTGAATGAACACCAAGACTCCTCATGCACTGTTGGCAACTGTACTTGGCGGCACCTCCTCACTTGCTAACAGCCTGCTCAGCTCCTCCCACTGAGAGTAAACAGGCCTGCTCACTGCTCAGGTCTCAAAGTTTGTCATCTTAGCCCTTATGAAATTCTCAAGGTCACAGCTCAGGTTCAGGTAGGCCAGAGATTGTCATGGAGAACGAGAAATTGCTTGAGATGTTTCACAGCAATCAGCCTTGCTGTGCCTTTGAAACTCAGCAACACACTTTCATAAAGCTATAACCCACACAGAAAGGAGTACATGCAATTTACCCGAGCCACAAACACTGGGTGGAGTAGCACTGCAGAAATGGCAAGTTTTAATAAACATATAATGACTTGCAGAGAGGAATGTGCCAGACTATGCATTACAGTAAGAAAGCAGGAGATCAAGATAATATATTCAGGAGACTAACCACACACAGCAGAACTTTCAACATTTTACAAGAAATTCAGTCTGGTAACACAGACTAAAAGCAGATTATTTAGGGCTCAAGCTCCTTCCTCGATTACTGTGGCCAGAACCCCACTCACATCCCATTTGAGACAAGCATCTACTGATTTGAAATAAGTTATACTATTTTGTGGAACTGGGTCTTCACCTCCGTGAGGTATGCTCTGTCAAAACCTTAAAAGTGACCACCCGTGTCACTGGGGTCAGGTCCCTGCAGCAGTACAGCAGATATTAATCCAGAACTACCTAAAGAACAACCAGTGCACATGGCTCCTATACACTGTTGATTACAAGATACTTCCTCATCACCAAAAGACAAGGCAAAACAAATTAAAACACCTCCCAATAAAGCATCAAGAAACACCAAGAGTCTCCAAGCATGATGGCTTGCAGAGTCTCAGAAAGAATTCCTATGGGGCGGGAGAAAGCAAGTGTTAACATTTTTCTAAGACATTTAAACCCATTCACTCTGGAGAGAAGGTGGCTTACTTCACAAGTAATACTTACTGTTAATATGAAAGTATTAAAAAAAAAAAAGCTTTTTGGAGGGCCTCAAGAAGGCCTTTAACAGTTTCTTCTCTAGTGCTGAGAAAATGAGACAGACTTTTGGGAAGAAGTAGTGAAGTAACAAAGCATGACATGCTTAGTAATAAATTGTTCTTACTGTGTCAAGATAGTAATTTAGCCATTCTTCAGCTTCTCTATTCAAAGAACAGAGTGAAGGGAAACAGGAGACTGCATGAAGTTACTTCCATGACTAAGTTTGTCTAGATGAACAGAGTAAACTCCAAGGAAAAATGAAAAGAAAAACAGAAATCACTATCAGAGATTAAATATAACCCAAATACTCAGGAATAGCTTGATCTCGAAACAGATAGATTGGCAAGATAGATTGCCATCTGCCAGCCAAATACTATTATCAAAAAGAATTATTAACACATTGAAGCACTAGTTGGAAAAAAAAAGCGGGAACTGGCATTTAAGCAGTGATCAACTCCCAGTGGAGTTACAGCCTCCCCTGTGCTTGATGAATCAATCTGCTATAACTATAGGCAGCAGGATTTCTCTCTCCAGCTCCAAGGCAGTTCCTCTCTGCTGTGGTGCCACAAAAATTCCCAAAACAAGCTTGATAAAACGCTAGTTGTTTGTCCACTAATACTTAATAACATTTTCAACCACAGAATGCAAACACAGAAAATGAGCTAAATTGGCATTATACGGTCTGTGTGTCAGCTACTAGAACTGGAAGATGGTTTAGTATTACTAACATCTATATGCACTACACTTAAAAAAACATGGTCTTGCTGAGTTGGCAAGGCCATGCTGGTCACTAGGGCCTAAAACACACCACCCCACAAACATAAGCAAAGCTTTATAGATAAAGCTAAGTTCCCAAGCTCATTAAAGTTTCCATCGAAAGGCTACTGACTTATTTAGGTCCAATTCCAAGTCTGACAATTCTAAATAAAATATTTACCAAAAAACATACTATGATCATTTAGTATGTTCAAGACATTAATTGCAGCATTATGATCAGGACTAGGTTATTCTGACACTCAAGTTAACTACTTGATAGGCAACACAGAAATAAATTAATCTACAACAATTGAAAGTCCATCTCGAGCTCAGTGCTATATATGGCTGAGTTAGTGTTCCACCACTAAAATTCTGAACTTTCTACACAAACAGGTTAAGATCATACAAGAAAAATTCCTACTATCAGGTTTTTTTAATATATTTCCATCAAACAACCTTGCTGAACCTTTCTATGGAAGGCAGTCTGACCTCCACACCTACACATGCCAGTCAGGAGCCTCAAAGGTAAGCTACTTCAGCCTCAGAATAAAGGACAAGGATTATACAGAACAGCAATATTGTAAATAGACTTTTGCTGAACAATCACTAAACAATGCTGCCAGATCAAACTGTACTCTACCTTTGTAAAACAAATCTGCACTGGACTCCTAAAAGAGGATTCCTCATCTCTGGCTCAGACAACATACTAAGTTCCATCTCACAAGGTGACAGGAGTGAGGAAAGAGGAAGACATGTGTCTTAAGCTAAGAAAACAAGTACAGGAAAACAGAAGCTTTCTGAAATCCAGAACTATGGTCACACAGTATTTATACACAGGAGCACCTAAAATGATGAAATATATACCTCTTACAACTTTACATTGGCACATTACATGGTTCTTCTTGTTCCAAATAGAAAGTCAATGGCCCAAACTGACATTAATTGTTCACCTCCACTCTGTCACATTAAAACTCATCTAGTTTTAACCATATTTGTAATACTTGTCATTAGGATCTTACTTAAAATACAAGCAGAAGACACAAATGAGGCTAATCCCAGTAGATTTTCCATGGTCACTGAGCATGACTCTCCCTGGACAGCTGCTGGCCAGCCAAAGAATCCAGCACACATGGTGATGTTTCTCTGCTAACACCAAAGTTAGTGCTGGATGCTCCAGAGATTGCCTCTTGACAGGTTTTGTTTCACTCCAGCTCACCTGGTTTTGAGCTACAAGCTCTATATAAAACTGGCCTTGCAACACAGGCACTTTTATTCAGGCAGCAGGAAGCATAACCCAGGTAATGGCAGCCAAATAGCATTCAACAACATCCAGCTGTCCAGCACCAAAAGCTAAGTACCCATGTCCCAGCTCTCCTTTATATACATGGAATCAGTTCTTTGTAGACTGTACCATACATTTTTCTGTTTTGATTCTCTATCCTGTGCCCAGCATGATTTTGAATTATTTACATTACCTGTCTCCTAAGGATGAATGCAGGTGCCAGTGACTAAAGGTATTTCCGTTTACTTCACAGTAAATGTCTTTAAATTCCGTATTTAAACATCTCCTATCTCATCATACAGGCTTATTGTAAATACCTTTGTTAACTGGATTTCAGTTACAACAGTTAACCTCAAATACTCCATCACTTTAAACTCTCTTTTACTTCATATTTTTCAGGCTTCCACAGCATCTCTTTTCCCCATAGGTAATAAGCTCGCATTTTGTCTAGTACTGTAATTTTGCCATAGGACTAACTACCTTAGAATATTCACCCAATTTTTAAATATAGGTCATGCCCCTTCATAAAAATCAAAGCTACGCCTCCTGAGTTGCAGATAGGCTACAAGTTAGTAACTGTGGGTTGCTGAAGCCTAGCCCACATTCTACCTTTTCACTCAAACTGAATGCAAACCAAACTTCCTGTTTCATGAAACTACAGCTTTATTTCTAGTAGTGCTCCTGGAAGACTAAGGCAGTGATGACTGATGCTAAAACAGGCACAAATACATTTAACATTAATACTTATATAAGCCCTGAAATAATCAGAGGGGAAAAAAAAGTCAGGAGAGAAAACAGTTTGATGTAGCATCACCAAGTCATAGAGCATTTAAAGCCCTTTTTAATGATATTCCTATGAGTGAAAGCCCTGAAAAAACCACAACAGTTTGACTTAATAGATTAGTGGAAATAGCAACACTAAAAGGAAGAATTTATTAGAATATTCAAATACACATATAACTACAACATTTGTCTAATAAGGGATACAACACAGCAAGTAGAAATAACAAAAAAATTCTTTAAACATAATAAAAATTACAAAAAGAAGATATATATGTATATTATACAGAAAATATTTCCAAATTAAGCATAACACAAGCCAGAGAACATCAAGAGCTGTTCCACTGAGATAACAGCAGCTATTAGAAAATACATCAGAGCTAGCTATGTGTAATACTGAAAATACTACAATAATAACTCTTAAAATATGCTAAAAGATTACCACTTTCAGCATGGTAACAACTATCTTTTGTTTAAAAGTTTTTTTCTTATCTAAATAGTACTGAATAGGAAAACAGAAAGATGATTTAAAGTTACCTGAGACACTGCCTTTATTACTCTGACACGCTAATATTACTTTGACAAAGAAAGCTATGGGAGTTAGGGAGGTTCATACCAAAAAAAGTAAAAAATAAAAAGCCATTTCAGGAACACTACTCCTGGGAAGAAGTAAAGGAAGCATAGATGACTAGCATGACTGCCAAAAGAGGAGAGAATATTAATTTTAAAAGCCCAAAGTTTTCAGTACGGACTTCACACACCATAATAAACACATCTAATGATATCCTAGGCAATAAGACAATGCAAGCAGTATCAAATGCAAATAAAGCACAAAGAGAGTTTGGTTTTTTGCTTGTTTTTTTGGTTTTTGAACAGACGATCAACATGACAGGTCTACTAATGAGTTTCACTTTGCATCCAGTCAATTCAGATGGATCCACAGAGAGTTTGTTTTCAAGGGGTTTAGCAAGGCAGAGAGACTGAAAGCTGGAAAAAGTTGTGTTAAGGCTTTTCTTTTTTTCACTTTTCTAAAGAGAAGGATCCTTCAGTAGAAGCAATTGTTAAAAGATCTTTACACAAAGGTTCCAGGCTTAGGTGGTACATCATAACACTGCATAAAGATACAACTTAAGTGCTGAGAAAAGAATGCTACCATTGGCTACACACAAACAATGATTTACCATCATGTGGACTGTTCTCCCATCCCACAAATCATAGCATGCTTTAATAAATTAGTGCACCACATAATGCATTTTTTCCTGTTTCAGATTAACACATAAGGATACAGATAATTACACACATTTCAATATGCCTTCTTTCTTACTTCTTCATTGTAAAAGGCAATGTTTCTGAACCAATTTTTGGAACAGATAACTAACATCAGAATTTAAGTTCTTGAAAATCTCTGTAAAAAACAGCTTTGTCTTACCATGGCTATGGGCAGTTCCTGGGCTCAGACACGGTTGGAGTAACTCTTTGGTTGGAGTAAAATAGGCTTCTTTCCCCTGTTGCTGGTTCATTTTTCCTGAAGTTATAAGCTGTGATTCATCGCTGTTTGTTACCACTGCTGAAATACAAAATGATGCTCAGTCAATGATGTTACGTGCTTGTGCATAGATTTCTATTAAGAACCTCACTGCTATTTATGAAACTGGTATTCAACTGCTGTCTTGCAAAACATTTCATTCTAGAAAATGAGGTTTTCAAGCCAGAAATTTGCTTTAGAGAGGATGGCTAAAAGAAGCCAATAAGACTGGTCTAAGACATGAGACAGAAGATGAAAACAAAACTAGGAGGTGAAAAGGCTGCTACTGAATACAGATACAGCATTAAGCTGTTACTTAACTTCCGAAATACTTCTTTTTTGCCACTTTTGTGATAGTTACAATTCAGTCAACCCAGGAAACAGCTTTGCAGTGAAATCTTGGCAAACTAATTAAAACCTGTAAGTCTCCAAACCCACACTCAGTTTCTGACTAATCTTCAAAGTACTTACACTTCCCAATGAATTGAGGTGAGAACAACCATAACAGGAGTTTTATGGGTTTTTTAAAATGTTCCTGGGGAAGGCCTCATACACTGAAATTATTAGGGGGAAAACACACGTCCTAAGAAGAAAGGTAAGAGAGTTGGGGTTGACCAGCCTGGAGAAGAGAAGGCTCTGGGGAGACCTTACTGCAGCCTTTCACTATATAAAGGTTGTTTATAAGAAAGACAAAGACTTTTCATCATGGTCTGTAGTGATAGGGACAATGGTTTTAAACTCAAAGAGGGCAGGTTTAGACTAGATATTAGGCAAAAATTCTTTACTGTGAGGTTGGTGGGGCACTGGAACAGGTTGCCCAAAGAAGTAGTAGATGCTTCATCCCTGCAAGTGTTCAAGGCTGGGTTGGATGGGGCTCAGAGTAACCTGAGCTAATAGAATATGTTTCTCCTTACAGCAAGGGGGTGGGTCTAGATGATCTTTAAGGTTCCTTCCATTTTATTATTCTAATTCTTCTTAGGTTTCACATGCCATTTCTGCCACTTGAAAAACTGATTTGATGTGCATATGTTCAATGTGTCTGGGAAGACATACAATGGCATTACCAACCACCGCTTCCACTCAATGGCCTCAAAGTGGTGATTTATTTTTAGCCTTTCATTCAGGCTTCAGAGCACCCATCCAAGAGAAGGACAACCTTTCTTCATACCTTTCTTCAACTGAGTGAGTTTAAACTCATTCCATCTATCTCCTTGAAGACAAGCAGAGGATAATTTTAGAGAAGAAACATTAATTAGTAAACACCAAAGCCTCCTCATGACTCTTTAGAGAGCACATTTCAATACCAACAGAACTGTTAGAGTTGAGAATACATACTTTGTTCATTTTCATCATACTGGCCATCAGATTACTAATACACAGTTTTTCAGTACAATTCATGCATCGAAGAAATACAAATTGGGGTATTTACAGCTGATTTATTTCAGGTAAGACTATGAAAGAAAAAATCTGAAGTGTCAGATTCCCAGTTCTTCTGTTTCTATGAGGAGCATATGAAAGTGCCTACAATGACATCAGATATAGGAAAAGTTTTATTATGATTCAAGATTGTTTTCTTAATGTCTATAATAAACCATATCAAATAAGACCACAGCTTCTGCACAGATTTCCTATAAAAAAGAAACAATTTGTACCTGCACCCCTCCTTTCCCCACACATGCAAACTCTTAATCCCAGGCAAAATTATTCTGCCAATCTAATATCATCCTAATGCCCATGAACCAATCACCAGATCCAATTCTGGAGTATTAAAGTATATATGCCTGTTCAGTTCTGAATATGTAAAATTGTTGAAATTAAGTGAACCATATAGTACTACAAACAGACAAGCTCAAAAACATAAGTGTTTCTGAACCATTATTTCCGTATCTTTACTATCTATACTACAATAGCATTTGAATGTTTCATTTCAAACAGATAGAAATAGTTTCTTCTCTTCCAGATAAGTAATATAAAAGATATATTTTTTGCAGCCATGACTGGGAGAGGTGAAGAATAAACTTTTCCCACAATTAAAAANACACAAAAAAAAAAAAAAAAAAAAAAAAAAAAAAAAAGTTAAGGTAGGGAAACATTCAGGTGAGTGGTATGCCAGGCAAAATACCTTTCCAACAGCAAATTTTCATCATACTTCAAATTCTCAATTATGACACAAAAGAAAACCTAGTATTTAGCCCAGCAGCCCATATGCAAAATATGTGCTATTCTGAACATATGTGCAAACACACTGTAGGAGAGAGGAGTTACTTACTTGATGGTCCATGAGAATCTCTGTTCTCACCATGTTGCTGTGTACACATACAATTGAAGAACGAAGAACAGCAAACATAAAAATCCAGGCCAGGAAGAAGCAAGTGCACAAAAGCAGCAGCAGCGGGAAAGAAGAAGGACAATGAAAACAGTGTTAGTTCATAACTAAAATACAACATGCACCTCAATGCCAAAGGCAAGACTCAGCAGTTCAGAAAAGTTGAAGCAACAAAACTGACAAATATGCTTATAGAAAAGCCATTATTAGAAGCTATCATTAGTAAACAGCAACTACCTCAGCTGCTTACTCTGAGTGTAACTTTTCCACCAGCAATTTAGTGCTCATATGACTTGATACACAACATTTTTTAAGAAATTTTGAGCTGGAACGTTTTCAAAAGACTGAAGCTCTGAAGAAAGCTGAAATAATAACAAAATTTGTTTCCAAAACCATTCCCCTTTCAGATAAGAGTTTTGGAAAGAAAAAACCTTTAGTGCCATCAGAAATGTGCAAGCATCCACTAATGCTTGATCCAAACCTAACTGCTTTTGCACACAAACACAAAATTAGAAGCCACAGATTCAGCTCATCTACGAACACAGTTAATATTTTAAATTGCTTAGGATGCAAGAGAAGCAGTGTAGTTTTAAATTTAACAGGACATTTTACAAAGTGCTTCCAAAGAATCATGTATAAAAAATTATTTCAGTTCCACTGAATGCATCAAATATAGGCACTAGTGGAGGGTAACTACATAGTAACAGCCTGTACTCCTTTCTGATATCTGATCCGAAATCTTTTTTAAATCACTGTTAACCAAGACCAAAATCAAGGCTAAGATCCCATTGTGCTCAGTCGCATACAGATATAAGGCAAGTTCCACCTATGTCTTAAAGGATTTACTACATTTGAAATCTGTAAAAAGGAGAAAACAAGTATACTCATCAGCATGAACATTTCCTCCCTAAAAATAAATCCAAACATGATATATCTTCTATATCCCCGAGAAAAAAAGCTTATGTTTCATAAAGAAGAGAAATTCTTGCCCTACTTTAAAGAATATCTCATCTTGCCTCTCTTATCAGGACTAAACAGCAGGAAACACAAAAAAGAAAAATCATAATCAAAATCTTTGCAAGTAAGTGTCTTGGCTTGCACTCCTGATCTCAAAATACAGATTTTTTTTTTTTTTAATTTCTTTTTGTTAACCGTCACATCTGCCTAGGGTTGTTAAATTGACAGTGCAATTCGCAAATGTAAAGTATTGCAGTGAGAATACAGCAACTGCAGTACACATCATTAGAAATGTGAGGGAACTCTTCTTTCATAATTCTGCAGTTTCTGTAACAAGATTTGATTAAACAAGGAAGGCTGCAATAAAATATAAGCAAACTTGGTAAATAACCTTCAATTTCTGTCAGAGACTAAATTTACATCAGAATGAAATGCTGCTAAGGGAACCCATGAAGTTACCAGGCAGGTTTAGGTACATGAAAAGTATCAAAAAATTCAATGGCTTTCAAGGCAAAGTGTTGCTTTCAACATACAGATAATATAACTGCAGATTAGGAAACAATTTATGTTTGGACTGGAACTGTACTACCCTATGCTGATTTTAGATTCAAGAGAGCAAGAAGCCTGCAGTAACTGTATATAGATCCAGCAACTGACTGAAGGACGGGGAACACCGATTCAGCGCTGGTCTGCTTTATTTCACACTACAAGTTAGAAAGCAAGAGCACAGATCTGGAAAAATACATTGTAAACAGACATATAGGATCAGAAGTATCAGAGACTGAGACAGACAGCATGTTCACTCGCAGTGAGTACTTACATGTTGAAGAAATAAGAGTGAAAAAGCACCACAGCAGATCTGGTCTCACTGCCTGCCTCTCAAGCAGCCCTGACCAAGATACAATATGACACCACAGAGCAGGGCAACCTGTCACCGGAGACGATGGTGCAGGGGCTTTTCACGTAAATATTTTAGCATTGCATGGTTAATCCTATGAACCGGTACAAACAGCTCCTAGGCCAGAGGCTGAAACACAAGCCTGCCTAACTCTGTCCTTGATCTTCTCCAATAGACTTTCTGTTTATACACCAAACTACCTCTGTTGCTGGTCAACCTCCTCTCTTCATTAGACATATTTGGGCTTGTGTATTTACCTAAAACATGCAGAATATATATTTCTAAACACTGATGCAAGATATTAAGGTACTGAAACAAGACTATTTTGGGCAAAAAGACCTCTTCACTTTCCGGTGGCCTACTGCACCTCTATCATCTGCAATTCATATCTCTGCAGATTTGGGATCCAAATCACTATAGGAAAAAAACATGACAGTTTTACTACTTCAATATTTGCTCTGGAAAGAATGTTCTCAGGACATTCCTGTCCATCACCTCCCACAACTCTTATTCTAAATATACAAAATTAAGAGAAACATATGCATAGTTCCAGAGACACAGCCTACCCTTATTTTCACATTATATAATTGATGACTTTGATTATTACAGATTACAGAATAAGTCCTTTGACAAGGCAGGTTCTCAATATTACATGTTTAA
Organism: Cephalopterus ornatus; assembly: GCA_013396775.1. Lineage (NCBI taxonomy): Eukaryota > Metazoa > Chordata > Aves > Passeriformes > Cotingidae > Cephalopterus > Cephalopterus ornatus. The sequence goes on from VZRE01001535.1 coordinate 107,661, forward strand.
TTTAGCTTCTACTGAGGCACAATTTCCTTAAAATGTTGCTACCAAAACATACAAAACCTAGTCCTCCTCACAGTAAAGTTTTTGACTAAGATTTAGGAATAAAACCAACAGTATAAAGCATCACTTGAGACAGCAGTCATAATTCTGGTTTTATACAAAGGCAGCTCATGTGCTTCAGAAAAGCACTATTTTTAGACATTCATTTCTCAGAAATAAAACTAATAACAACTGCTACTAAACTTTAAGTTATATCTGCCAAGTTGTCCTAAAAACAAAATCCTTTTCCTGTTGAATATTAGGGTAAAAGAAAAAGTATATGTCATACTAACATGTCTGAATCTCATACTACAAAAGATAAGGTTTTTAAATATACTTACTAGTTTTACAATCAAAACCTACAGCTACATTTTTAAGAGTTGAAATGCACATTCTAAAGCCAAGTTACTTCTTACCCTGCTTAAGACAGACTTTTCCTGAAGACAGTCTCTGAATATGTGTAAATCATTAAGATTATTCCAGTTACATTTACATTCAGGACCACTAACCCAACCTGCAAATCTGATCAGTAGAGAGGACCTCTATTCTATACTTCAAGAAAAAAAAGGTACTTCTATGTCTATTGATGTATTTAAATAGCAAGAACTGACTGTACAAGCTACATCACAGGCAATTTATTTATTAAATATATGTTTTGGTAAAAATTAGAGGCAACTAAAATTAGTAAAAAAATAATTTTGAAAATTTTTTACTAAACATTCCCATGTAATGTTCTGAGTTCTGAGCCAGTGAGGGCTCCTCCTCTGTTTGTTTTGGGTTTTTTTTTGGTTTGGTTTGGTTTGGTTTTTGTTTTGAGTTTTTGTTTGTTTGTTTTGGGGGTGTTTGTTTTGGTTTGGTTTTGGGGGTTGGTTTTTTTTTTTACATACAAGGCAAAAAAAAAAAAAACAATTAGAAAGCTGACACCTCTAAAAAGGCCTTTATCAGATACCTTCCAGAAACATCCTAAAGGACTTAAAAAATGGTGGGAAAAAATGTTGATCAGTATTCATCACGCATGTTGCACCTCATGTATTTAATGAATTTTAATTAGACAAATGGAACTTAAAAAATATCCCAATCAAACCAACCTATTGCAGCTAAAAGTCTGGAAAACAGAAAACTTTTAAACATGATTTCAAAAAATTTAAAATTCTCGGAAGAATCAGGATTTGCATTAATTCAAGATCTTCAAAATTACTAGGTCGATCTCTCTTAAAATGTTTTAATATTTAATTTTCACTTTTTTTACTATGTCGTACACCAGATCAAGAATATTAGACTACCAGATAAGCTTTCAAAAACATTTTTAACACCTGCACGCAAAACAAAAAACTTGACATTATAACTGCTGTTAAGATAGACATTTACCCCACTAGCTGGTATTTTGGTAAAAAATGCTTAGAGTAACCTATAACGGTATACATCAGTTAAAAAAAATTATTCTGATTACATTTTAGGTGCCTAAGCACATAGGATAAAAGGCAATCTATCCTTACACTTACTATTCTTCTGAAGGAGACTTGGTAAGACATACAGAGACTCATTTCAAGATACCTTTTTAAGATCATGCTATTCTGAATGCATGTCACAAAAAGAAGACCAGCACATTTTATGTTACTGTGAAGTTTTTTTGTAAACTGGTAATTGTTTTTTATTTTAGGAAACAAGGACCACAGCAACTGAACTGACAGGATTTTTTTAAAAAACAGTCGGCAGTTGATACTCATAGTATGTTGCATATATATATGTGTTGTCCATGCAACAAAACAACGAATTTGTTCACTACAGGAAAAAGTCAAGGATTTTCTTAATGCACTGCAAAACAGTTTGTCTCCAAATTCATCGCCTAAGTTAAAAATAGTAATAAAACACTTGACCAAACTAATAGCTCTATGTAGTAGCTGACTGTCACAAATGAAGTTTGTTACTAATGAAGTGTTAAACTTGTCCTTCACCACAGTTACAGAAAACATATCCTATTTTTGCCTTTGGGAGGCAGTGCTTTCTATCACAAAGCAACTCTGGAAACTGAAAAACATTTCCTGCTTCAGCTATTAGAGTGCTTCTATATAACACAGCTAATGGAAAACCAAATTCTTAAATAATTTCAATATTATGATGATGATGAAGTGTGATAATACTCACTAGCCTTTCCTGTGCTTAGAAAGAGCTTTGCTACCTCAGAACTTTTATAATCAGTACAGATTATCAACTCTTAACCTCAGATTGCTCTGATAACATATAATTATCACTCCTCCTGCCTTTTCTGCTCCTCATTCCACCACAAAATACATTAATTTTTCTATTGTCCATAGTCACTAATAGCAAAATGCCAATTAGACCGAGAGGATAACCTTTTTTCTTTAGGAATTTGAGATAAAATCCAAAAAATCAAATAAAATCCAAAATCCAAACAGTTTTCGACATTCAGCCTTCTTGCCATGAGAATCTAGGAAATGGTACATGATACTACATGATATTCCAAGTACATTCACCAGATAAGCATCAATTCAAACCAAAACTGAACAGATTCAAGCCACTTTACCCTCTCCCTGGAGATGTATTTTCACATTCATCTCATTACACAAAGGCACATTTAAGTTACTCACTGAATTTCTATCAAGTTCCCCATCGACTGGAGTCGTCTCCATGCTGAAAGGGCCTGTTGTCTGTCTCTCTATCAATTAGAGTTCTTCCATCCTGCTAATCGAGATCCTAGAGAAGAAAAATACAATAATTCAATTCCAAGGGCTGACATCTCCTAGAGAACTACACCTAATCTCCCATAAGTTTTAAGAGTGTAAATAGTCCTAAATGCAAATTCTGCATTTTACAGTTGCTTGCACAACATGGACATTTACCCAGAGAAAACAACTTTTTAGGAATAGAATAGTTTCATATAAAATGGCCAAAACAAAAGCTACTCACAGAGGCAAGCATTTACTTTTACAAATAAGGAAAAGTTACGCAAAAAACCCCAGAAACCCACAGGTCTTGCACTGTATTTCCCCTTGTTCCAGAGTTCCCAGCAGCCACAACACTCCCATCCCACGGGCGTGTGCACACAAGCTGTTTAGGTATAAAAAAAGCTATTCCAGAGAAGTCAGAGTTGAGGGCTTCCCAGTATAAACAGCCAAAAACAGCCATGTATTGCTTTGTGGAACCAAGACACAGAAATTAAATAATTTGTGCAAGCCAGCACCCTCTGTGGCAGAGCAGGCATTCAGCTGGGGATCACCACACACAGAGAGCAATGCCTCATTCTTTAACCATTTCCTATTTAATTTTTTTGCACAAGAATGAAACCTGCAATGAATCCTAGTATTCACAGCACATTTGAAGTCACAAGTGAGGACAAGAAAATGCTTTGGAATCAGCAAAACTTTGTGGAAAAAACACTATTTAAACACTTAAATCGTTTAGTGGGTTTCAGGAGAGAAGCAGATCAGATTGGGATGCCTACTGAGATGTCCAACTACAGTCACTGCTCTACAAGGCCTCCATCAGCAACATACAAGCAGATGAGAAAGCTGTACACTGAACTGTGTGAAACAGTACAGTCAGTATTCCACAGGAAGAAAACCCTGTGGTTCCACTCTCGGTGAAGCCATGCTCACTCTGCCCTTACCACCAGACAGAGCAAGTCTTTGATCAGAGAATTAGCCCAAGGACACTTTTTTCCTTTCATTTTGTCTTGGGTTGGGTGAGGAGGCAGGAAGCAGCTAAATTACAGACTAGATTGCTAAACCAGCACTTGTGCAAGAGCAGGGGTAGCATGGAGATGGTGGGGGTTTTTTTGAGATAGGATGTTAGCATATTGTGCTTAATGTACATATCAAGCTACAGCAAGCTTTAGTAGAAACAGTTTAAATGAGGACAGAACAGTGAGGTGGGTGGAAGTATCCCCATCAGGGAACCTGAGGAGCAACTGCACGATGATGGGGGCAAGTCAAACCGATGACCAGAATACACAAGGTCTTGTGTTTCAATAGACACTCATGAAAACAAATCTCACTGTAAAGAATAAACATTTATTCAAGAACTTTTAATGTTTTTATTATCGTGTCTGTTTTGTATTATGTAAAGCATATTAGAATAAGAATTTTTCCTCAGGAAAAACATACAGTATTAACACACTATAGCAATTTACCATATGTCACTAAAACATAAAAGGAAGCATTACAAAAAAGTTTAACAAAATGACTGAGTGCTAAAAAATTGCAAAGTTAAAAGTACCCTATTACTTAGTCCAAAGAACTGATGAGGATATTGCTCAAGCCCCTGAATAATTAACGGAAGTGGCATGTAACTTAAAAGCATAACTGGGAAGTGTATGGCTACATGTTCTCATGTAAATTAGAAACAGCAGACATCTGAAAGCAGATTACTACAAGTGATTAATTTGCATTAATAAAAGGAAAGATGGCATTACCACAGAAGGAGGAATTTGCCCCAGAAGGTCTGTTTCCTGGAGCAGCAGGCACTGCGACGCACACCTTCCACACCCCAGCGCAAGGATGCAGAACTGCGTAACGACTCGATGTCTGTTCCTTTTCATCTCTCCCCCACACGCCCATTTTAGGTTCTCTTATTAGCAGGAAATTCAGCAACACCAGACTGCATGCATATTCAATTTACGGAAACACTAAACTCTTTTAAACAGGATGAAAAACGAGTTGCATAGCAAACAGATGTATGCACTGATATTTAAAGCAGTCTGTCAGCTTTTTTTAGTTATACGAACTTGCAACCACACTCAAGTTATCTGAATAAACAGATCTTTCCTGACACAGGAACATTTATCCTAAAAAACTTTTAACCCATCTCTATATTTAACATTTTTTAACTCTTAATTTTATTGTCAATGCTCCTGGTGTATTCTGCTCCTCCATGTGTTCACGTGACCACAGCCACTACATCCCTTCCTCATCTCAGTCTCAAGAGCAGTATCATCAGACAGGTACCGTACTGTCTAATCCCTAGCATTCATGGTCACTCATGGTGCCCAAAACACTCATAATCCAGAAGGGTCTCAAAGGCTGCAGTGAAGTTTTCTGGGAGAGGGAAGGAGAAAATTCAGCCTGCTCATGTTTGACCAGTAAAGCAGGTGCAGAAATGGTTAAGGACTACCTTCCCCTACACTGTTTAGCTTTTGAGTAGACAGCCAGCTTCGCTTATTTTTCTTGGCAAAATGAAAGCTAAAAGTGAACAATATTGCTTCTGAAATATGCCAAAATAAATACCAAGGAAGGAAAAGGGCTCTCTCAGCAAAAGGATATTGCCAAAGAGTCAAATATGTATGAAATTAGAGAAGAGATTTATTTTGAAAATTACAGAATGCTTCTAACCATCTGAGCCCCAAGGCCTTGAAACAACTTTCTAATTAATGTAGGGAAAGGGAATTTATTTGTAAATGCAGCCAGATTACTATGAGGGGTGCTTCCACAAGTGAGCAAGCTCTTTTCTACTTCAGCTAACCCAACCATTAGAAGATACAACCACATATGTATAATTTATAATGTTGGGGGGGGGGTTTGTTTTTTGTTTGGGTTTTTTTTTTGTGTGTGTGTGTGTGTTTTTTTGTTTGGTTGGTTGGTTGGTTTTTTTTAGTTTTTGGGGGACATGTATGACATGCCTTTGCTGCTCTCTCCACATTTCCAAGTGTTTGCACTTTGGTTGGTTTGAGGTTTTAATTAACAAATGTTTCTTCACAATCAGAATTCTTAAAAGCTTAAGTGTTCAGGAGGACACACACAAGCTGAAATTATTTGAAAATAACTATACAATGGCATCCAGCTAGTCACCCATTTTTCTTGTATAGAAATGGATACAATCCAGCTCCTACAAAAGGTATTGCTTATTTTAAAGCAGCTGTACCCATCAGACAAATCACGCCACAAAAGAAGCTATTTCTCTCCAACTGTGAAGAAGGTTGAATGGGTCAGAAACATACATTTAATGAAGAAGGAAAATGCATCCCTCTTATCACATGATCACCTGTTAACATCTGTATTCCATCTTATTTTTGCTGATGAAACCAAACTGTGTGGTGCAGCTGACACACTGGAGGGGAAGGATGCCACCCAGAGGGACCTTGACACACTTGAAAGTGGGTCTGTGAGAACCTCAGGAAGTTCAATAATGCCAATTACAAGGTCCTGCACCTGAGTTGGAGCAATACCAAGCACAAAGACAGGCTGGGTGGAGAATGGGTTGAGAACAGTCCTGAGAAAAACAAATTTGAGATACTGGTGGATGAAAAACTGGACATGACCCAGCAATGCACACTTGCAGCCCAGAAAGCCAACCACATCCTGGGCAGCATCAAAAGAAGCATGGCCAGCAGGTCATTCTGTCAGGTCACTCACCAGGAGGTCTACTTTGCTCTCACAAGACCCCAAATGGAATACAGCATCCAGCTCTGGGGTTTTCAAGATATTAAGGATGTGGACCTGCTGGAGCGAGTCCAGAGGAGGGCCATGAAGAAGATCAGAAGGGCTGGAGCACCTCTCCTATGAGGACAGGCTGGGAGAGTTGGTGCTGTTCACCATGGAGAAGAGAAGGCTCCAGGGAGACCTCACACCACCTTCCAGTACCTAAACAGGGCTACAAGGGAGCTGGAGAGGGATTTTTTAGAAGGGCATGTAGTGATAGGACAAAAGGGAATGACTTTAAACTGAAGCAGGGTAGGTTTAGATTTGACACTAGTAAGAAATTCTTTACTGTAACGGTGGTGAAACACTGGAACAGGTTGCCCAGAGAAGTGTATGCCCCATTCCTGGGAGTATTCAAGGCCAGGTTGGATTGGGCTTTGAGCAATCTGGTCTGGTGGGAGCTATCCCTGCATATGGCAGGGGGGTTGGAGCTACATGGTCTTTAAGGTCCCTTCCAACTCAAACCATTCTGTGGTTCTATGATTTTAACAGATTGCTTCAGCCATTGGTAGTTTTTGTAACTATTTGGTTTTCAGTTAATTCCACCTTGAGAATAGGAAAATCCTCCTTGGGTCTCCCACATAAGGAAAGGAAAGCATGCATCAATGAAAGCTACTACTCTGCATGAACAGGATCTTTTTTAGCTATCTACACATATGCACACTCAAATGTACTGTGGGAAGACGTAAGAAGACAACTCCCACCGATTTAAAAAAAAAAATCAAAAGCCATTAAATATATGTCTCAGTACTATAATGTTACATGATGTTTTCGAAGATACTGTTACACAGATCACAGAGCAAAAGCAGCACAACTTTGGTTCTTTGGCCATGAGAGAAGACTGTGGCAGTTAAACCTTTGTTCAGTCTTCTAGAGATCAGTGAAGTGGATTTGGCAGTGCTCTGTATTGGCTTATATATTCCCTATGTTAACCAGATTACATGAACTTTTATTGTAGGGAATGGTTGTTTAACCGAATAAAAGCATTAGTAGGAAATACAACCCCCTTTTTCTGACAGAATAACAAAAGCTCCTCACCAAACATGCTACTTGTTCCAGGCACATTAGAGAATTTAGCCCTGACACTATGGCAGTAATATCCTATTGGAGGCATTCTTCTAACATTAAATCATAATTAACCCACAAAAAGACTCTTCTTCCCCTTCTCCCACAGATTAGCTTCAGTTCAAACCACTAAATCTGGAGAGTTCCATCAAGAGTCTTTGCCTGATCTCATGGCTGAGACGGGTTTTGCTTTCTCCCTAAGTACTATCACCTATGGTCATTAGATATGGCATTTGTGCTGTGATACTGTTTTGTGATCTGTTACCGTATCAGAGTACCTTCTTGCACTCCAGCATCTCACCTCATGGGCAAGGTACAGCCTCACCTGTGATCTGTCACTGGGCAGCATCAAGTGCACGGTGAAATGGCTATTGCGTGCTGATCCAGCCTTTCCAAAGTGGAAGTGTGTGGGGGGCCCCAGCTGGTCTGGGGTCTCTGGAAACAGTAGGAACTAAAGATGGAACCTCTGCACCCTGGCAAGGTGGCAGACACGGAAGGGAAAGCTGTGACACAGAATGGATTTCCTGCCTGTCCTTGCTGATTCATAGTTGTCTGACATGCGCAGTGTACGTGTCCAATTGAGAATTATTTATGTTACTAGAAACCAATGGTGCATGGACATGTGTAGATAATAAAATGTATATAAGTCGCGGCAGCGTTTGCAATAAAGTACAGTACAGGTCTCAGGTCCAGCCTTCTGAAGAAGACGTGTCGTGTTTTGACCAACCCCGACCGCGACAGAAGTGTTCTCCAGGGCTCTGACCTCCAAACTGACCTAAGTTCTGCTGGATACCTGACTTCTTTCCTTAAAGCCTAAAATAAGTAAAACCACTTAAATTGCCTGAGATGTGTATCAGATTAGAATATACTGCAATTTTTTTTGATGACACAGGCATAATAATACAATGACTTCAAAGATCAATGCAGCAACAAGCACAGGCTAGGAGAATAGAATGTTGATGTCAAGAAAGATAAAAATTGACCCAGGTCGTCGGCTTGGTCACCCTCATAGTCAAAAAAATGTTTCCTGATGTTGGGATAAAACCTCCTGTGTTTCTGTTTATGCCCATTGCCTCTTGTCCCATTACTGGGCACCACTGGAAAGAACCTGGCTCTGTCACCTTTATACCCTCCCTTCAGCTATTTATACACATTGATAAGATCCCCCTGAGCCTTCTCTTGCCCAGACTAAACAGTCCCAGCTCTTTCAGCCTTTTCTCATAAAAGAGATGATCCAGGCCTTTGACCATCTTCATGGCCCTTCATTGGACTCTCTTCAATATGTCCATGTCTCTCTCGTACTCGGTAGCCTCGAACTGAAGCCAGCACTCCAGATGTGGACTCACCAGTGCTAAGTAGAGAGGAAGGATCACTGTTCTTGACCTGCTGGAAATGCTTTGTCTAATGCACCCAAGGACACCATTCCTCTTCTTTGTGGCAAGGACATATTGATGACTTGTGTTCAACCACTCATCAGGATAACCAGGTGAACCCTAGGTAAGCAGTTCTGAGGTGTAGTTATCAGTGCATTCAATTCTGTAAGGTCCATAAGGAAGTTTAAGCTAATACTCTTGAGAAAGGTTTCTAAGTGCTAAAACAAACAAATAAAAAAGAACAAGACTCATAAGAGCTAGCAGGTATAGGATCAGTTTTAAGAGATTAAAGGAAATCTACTTCCTAAATCTAACTAGGGTGATCAAACCAAGGCTCTCAAAGTGTCACTCATGCTGTCATACAACTGCTGAAGGCACTTGCACTTTGCTCCGTGCAGTGAGGGAGCAGCAATAGCACAGGTCATAAGCCTTAATTTCAAGGCTCTTTGAATCCAGTGGACCAGAGGAAGTACAACCTCTTGGTTGTAGTGTAAGGCCACAGATCACCCATCCCTCTTAGCTAACAAGTCCACACACCAAGTACACTTCATTAACAAGCTACAGATCAGGCCAACTTCTTGCACATGATACACTGCTACTGCATGCCAAGTACTCTGTGTTTGTTGAGATTAGTTTTGAGAAAGCAGGAACTGAAGCTCAGTTACTGGCAAACATGGAGGAGGGGCAATAGGGTAAAACAATTCAGCAAAATATCTGGTAAACAAAGAAGTCACAACTCTTCCTCAACGCTCAAGCTAAGCATCTTACACTAATAAGAACTTGGAAGAACTAGGAAGATGTTGTATTGTGCAATTCGGGAAGAGAAATTTGAGAGTTGAGTAAATCTCTAGGTTCCTTCTACTGTCAAGTCAGTCCAAACAGAAGAGCTTGACAAAATCAGTAATTATATAGAAGTCACAGATGACAAACAACATAGTTACATTAACTCTGAATTGCAATGTTTGAATACTCAAAAGTCTGCTACAAGTACAAGCACAAGCACAGCAGAACTCAACAACTGCCTCAAGTCCCCCAAGTATACTGTGATCACTTAGTGCTATCAGCTACCAAATCTACCCATACAAAACACTTCCTTCCACTCTGAGTTTCATCACCTGCCTCTTCATTTCCCAAATAAACAGTCCACATGCAAAGAAAGCTATTTCCTCTGTTTCTGTAGTGCTGTTTTCAGAAGGGGAAAAAAATATCAAATACCAAAACACCAAAAAAAGGAAAGTTGAAGCTTAAGAAAAAGACTTAAAAACATTTATCATCTAGAAATAAGTTAGCTGAAGCATCTGGACTGTGCTTCCACTTGCCATCTTCTGAAAGAGTTAGATGGCAATGAAAAACAAGTAAAGTGTAGCAAACTTCTGAATATCCACTGCAACTTTAATAATTACTACTTTAAACAGGTGTCCCAGAGACAAACTCGTCCTGATAAAAACAGAGTACAGAAGAGATGGTACTGATTACATCAGGTAATAAAATCCATCATCCTCTCTAAAAGCTTAAGTCCAAGGGTTGAGGAGGCCTTTGGCCATTGAAATACATTTCAAAGCTCTCAACCCGTCCCTGTCTTCAAGATATATATTCTGCAAGATTGTTCCCATAATTCAAATGAGTTGTTAGTCTTAATGGTAAAAATGTCTATTTCTTCACTTACAGATGTCTAGTTACTTGAAGCATTACACATTTTGCCTCCACAAGACATTTTTACCTAGGGCTCAATCTAACTTTTGAGCATAAGAATAAGAGAGGCAATAAATCATTGGTTTTGTTCATTTAAGCTAGAATCAGAGAGATCCGAGGAAGCTTCATAAAATATCCAGAAGATTTATTTTGCTTCATCATGAATTAGGGAAAGAAGATTTAATCTAACCTTACAACACCAAACCTAGCATTTTATTTTTATATACATTTTATTTTTTACATTCTTTTACTGCAGTACCAAGCAGTAAAATAACTATGTGGATGCTGTACAGAACCTTAAAACAAGGTTAAATTGGCCAATGACAGTCTTGGTTTTGAAGACAAAAGGATCAACTCAAACTAATGGTTAGACACATCGCAAACTATATTCCTTTCAGAACTCTGCCCTGCAACTTAAGGGTACATTTGCTATTTGGGCCTTGCATTTTTCCTGCACAAAGACAAAAAGCTAAAAAAGGTTTAAGAAAACAACATGTTAAATTTAGTAATTTAAAGTCAAGGAATCCTGCCTTTCTTCTAACAGCATTAGCAGTTTTTTTTCACATCTATAAAGGTAATACTAATAGTCTTTCACACGCACCTGCATCTCCCCAGATATCTAGTTAATTCATGTTCACTAGAAGTTTGCATGAGAAAGCAAGATGCCTCTCATAATAGCTCAGAGTACTTAAAAAAAAAAAAAAAAAGGTTGTTCTGAACTGTGATGAGAGGCCAGATGGCACCCTGTCATTTTCGTCTCTCTCATTTTGGCAGCTGTATGAAGATGCAGTCTGACACATTCTTCTAGAAACATCTGAAAGGGGAGACTACTAGTCCCCCACACCTGGTCCTTATCACCTCTTTTCCCACTGCCTTTCTGAACTGTCTGTGCAGGTGCTCCCTAACCCTCTTCTGTCAGAGAAACCCCCCTATTGCAAATTATTTTAAACACACACTCACAGAATGCACATAATTTAAACTGAGCTAGGTCATAGGACTCTTACAGGTCTGGCACAGCAGTGGTAAAAAACAGCTGAGGGTCACCTTTTAACTCACCTCTATTCCAACCATAACAGCCTGTGTAAGCACAGGCAAGGCAAAAGGAAAAGCAATGTTGTTGTTAAAGGTTTTTCTGAAATGAAAAAGTAACATAAGTCAGCATATATGTTTCCCCAGACAAGCTGGATAGGTGGCAGAACAAATCCTTCCGTTTCTGATGCTAAAGTGGAAGAGTTGCCATCCTGAGACAGGAGATAGATCTGGATTTCCTCTGCATGGAACATTCCAAAATATAATCCAACCTTGCTTTTCCTAAAAGAAACACTTCACCTTGACAGACATTACTGTCAAACACAGAGTTAAAGCATTAAAAAGAGAGAAAAAAAAGACTATTTCAAGATTATGAAAAACATTTTAAGAATATGAGTAACAATTCATCCACTGTGCTGAAAAAGCCTCAAGAAGGTATCAAAAGGTATCAAATGATGTATCTGAACATCTTAGTTACAATGAGATCATAGATACAGAAATATTTTAAGCCTTACACGCAGGTCAAAAATACAATCAACTTTATAAGGAATAAAGTTGCAGAAAGCTGTTCTGAGTATATATAAATGATTGCTTTCAAAGGTAGCAAGCACCTCTGGCAGTGGTAGTAATTTTTTCACCAGCAAGTACTGTTGAAGAATAGCATTAATGTGGAGTGAATAAAATAGAAGATCTTTATTCATCCAGAGCGCTCAGAGATCTACCAGTACAGAATCACTTTTCTGTACCCCAATGGCTGTTTCAGCAAAATAAGAACTGATATTACCTCTCTGGGTCCTGCTAATGAGCATCATAAATACATTTCACAGGAGCTCAGGTAAGAGGGTAATTACAATCCTAATTTCTGCTGTAAACTGAAATACATAAAAATCAATGGAAGTTCTAAGATTAAAAGTGTGAAAGAAGACTTAACACAGACAAACATGTCTCAGTTGAGCTGTGCTTAGCTGCAACACACTTATATTGAGTTTGAGAGTATTTAAGAAATGGACTTTCTACAGGATTAAATTTGGATATTTCAAACAGGAACCTAATGTTTATTCTCACGTACAATTTAATTTCCGTATCTTGGTAGCAGTGCCTCTTCTTGATATTAAAATAGAGTTGATGACAAAAGAAATGGCCTTCATTTGGATTTCTTTTGGCTAAGGCTAGAAGGTAGTTTCCACAATTTCAAGATAGAGGATATCTGTATGAAAATTTAGGAACAAAAGGTCAGAGTAGCCTACCGCAATAGGAAAAACTCTAGAAATCCTAATTTAAAGTAGCAGCAGGTTCAAACAGGCAGTGATGCTACCTGGCTTACACATCATGGTTTATTAAAAAGATTTAGAAAGTCTAATTTAGATTTCCACTGTTTACGCCAAGTTTACTTTTTTCACTCTAATACTAAATTAAAATAAGCTGATGAACATAACTTTGCTTTTCAGGTGTCAGTGCTATTTTACACGTTTGCAATTCGGAATCTTTCATAGGTTTTTTGGCGGGGTTGGTTTTTTATTTGGGGAAGTTGGTTTTTTTATGGGAGTTTTTGCATTGTTTTTGTTCTGTGGGGTTTTTTTAAAGACAGGGAAAAAATATTAGAAATGGACTTTGTACAGCCTTAACAAGGACTAATGCTTTTAGCACCAAACATCCAAGCTTGCCTTCTGTAACTACTGAGTAACTGCTGATCAACTTGGATTTGGAACTGCTGTGAGAATCTCACACAGCTTTTAGTTTAACAGGATACCAATAACATGGAAATGACATAGCCTGATGCACTGCAACTGTAAAATATTGTTGCATGCAGACTTGGCAGGTGACCTACCGCTAAACCCCTTGTTTACACACCCATTTCTATTTAACAAATTACGTGCTCCTCCATGACATTTCTGTGGGCGAGAAGAAGCACCTAGCCTGCACAACAAGCAGCTATGGAAGAATTACAAGTGACAACATACCTGTAATTCACAGCCCTCAGAAATCAGGTCAATATCACTGCCTAATGTAAATCAGGCAACTGCTCACACTCCTTGCAACAAACAAACAAGGAACTTGTATAAAAATAATTTTTGCCAGACCTGAAAACAGAAGGCAAGCCTTTCACACATCAAAGCTAGCCCTCAAGCACAGGAGTTGGACATTTTGTTCCCAAAGTTATTCCATTTCTGAAGAGCAGAATGCTTTTTGCTCCCAGTACTGGGAGGAGACACCAAGATTCTTCACAGCAAAAAACATATATTATTAGGATACATTTAACATTTTGCTTCAGGGACCAATAAAGGAGATACTTTCTTCTCTGCCTGCATGAATTTAGTATGTGTCATGGCTGGGATAAAGGGTTCTGTTCCTTGACAACCAGGGAGTGGTTGTAAGCATGTACAGGAAAACAAAGTCTTGACACTTTCTTGAAAGTTCTTTGAAATGCTTCAGAGAAGAAAACAAAGAGAAAAAAAATAGCATCCTGGACAAAGAATTATTCTGTTCAAGGTTAAACAAATATTTAATGGACAAGGCACCTCCTCCTGCCCTTCCACCCAGTTTACTCAAGTAGTGGAAATTCTCTTTCCCAAAAATGGTTTAAGAGGGCCATCAGATAGCTTGAGCACCTGATTTAAAGTGAATACAATCCTCTCAGCTGTGCAATACCATAGCATTGTGTGACAGGAAGTTTTGAACCCTGCTTCCCCACCATCCTCTATCCAGCCCCCCAATACTCATTTAGTTAGGGGAGTCAGAACAGCATGGTGCAGGTTGTGAGAGACATCGCAGAGTTCAGGAATGCAGGGTCAGACAGAAGACAGGCACAAGTGCTTGGAAGGAAGGATGCAACGCTTGTGAGCTCAAACAAATTCTATTGCTATTTTTATAATAAGTAAGGGAAAGAATAATTCCAAGAAAGAACATATTTATCTTTCAACAGAAAAAAACTACATCCCCCCCTTTCACAGCATTACCTCATGCCAGTACTGTCACCCAAATTGACAAGAGTTATCAGTTAATAACATTTTATAATTTACTTTCATATTTAAAATTACACACAATACCAAGATAACACGAGCTAAACTACCAATATTAGCATAAAGCAATTCAATACCCTGTATCTCTGGCACAGCAGTTAGCTACACCTCTGTGTATAATGTTACACATTTTATTCCCTTGGAAATACATGCGTAAGCTGCCTTCAAGTCTGGTATGCAGGAAAAGAATGAAACGCTAATTTCTATACTTCACAATGTATATGGAGCCAGGCAGCAATAGCTCAAAAGCTGTAACTGAACAAAAACGTATGTCCAACTTACTCACAGAGTAGGAGTCTGTTCCTGGGGCACATCCCAGCTCTGACACTCACCTTCATACATTGCACTGATATGTCAGACGGAGGAAAACTGCATGTACCTGCATGTTTAGACTTCCTGCAGGAGCAGCTGTAAGAGTAACCAGCACTACATGTTTCCAACTATGTGGAATGCTAAAAGGGGCGACAGGAGAACCCTTGTGTCCTGCATTTTCAACCCACTGTGAACTGAGTGCCCAGACTGAATATCCAAAACTAGCTGTCACAGATACAAACCAGTCAACTTCAGCAGGTACACTGTAGTTACAACTAGAGTCTGTAATTTCTAAAAACTCTGATTAATCCAAGAAATCTCACAATGAACATGTAGGAGAGTAAAAGTTTGTTGGTTTGGTTTTTTCTCAAAATTGTCAAAAAGCACATGTAATATTGATTTCAATGATATTCACCAAGCATGCAGAGCCTCTAATCTCAAAAACATCTCAAAACCATAGGCATACATAATCTTTCCCATAAGGAAGGATTTTGTTCCTTCCTTTTGTAGCCCTCAACAGAATTCAGAGAAGGATGAGTTTTCCACCTCCTGATGATCATAACCTGAGAAAAAATACCGTAAGCCAGTAGTTACTGGCTTACTTAATACACTGGCACGTTTTACACACCCGTGATGGCTTCTAGAAAGTCTGTGACATTCACAACTTCAGCTTTTTCATATCCAAGTTGTCTGCAACAGACACGGAATATAAAATTAAGGCCTGGTAACTCCAGAAGTGCTATTAACTTGATAAAATCCAGACTTAAAGTGAAAACCCAGTTGGATATTTCAAAGCCCAAATTATAAAATAACTGAGAGGCTTACCTATCGAAACCACCTGACCACAATAAGCACACAAGCAATCCAGACACATCATGAAGTAATAAGCAATTTCTGCACCAGAGAAAAGCACTATGCCAACACTTCACATACAAAGAGAATTGACTGTTCCCAAATGTTGGTAAGTATAATTAACCTTCATAACCCTGTCTTTGGCCTTGAACATTAAAGCTGAATTCATCTTGAAAACCAATTAAAATGCTAAGCAGTCTATCTACTCTGGGACTGGAGAATAGCGTACTGCATTCAATCAAAAAACAAAGCATAGCACAATTGTCTCCTTAGACACCTTCAAGGATCTGTTAGCTGTTTTAGTAAAAATCATAATTTGTAAATAAATCACATTTATAAGAAGAACTGAAAAATTCTTCAATTCTTCACAAAGATACCAAAACATGTAAGGTTTAAGAAAGCAAAACTGAAGGTTTAACAGAGAAAAAAAATAGGTATAGAAATGAAGGATAAAGATGAGCTAGGTGGGCTATGAAGTTTGATTTTGCGTTCTCATGCTTACCTTTAACAACAGATATTAATCATATGGTACAGATCACATTCACAGAGCTTAACTTGATTCTCCCTAGTAAGGTATCTTCACTCATTCTGCCTTTTAGACTGGCTATTGACAATGAACTATACTTAAAATTTATGTCATCCAACCTGCTTTTTCCATGGTTGCAATTTTTAAATTAGTAGAACTACTGGACAGGCAGAAGGAGCTGGAATTCTCATTTTTCTTTCTAACTTCTTTCCTAGATGATAGATATTTCCTCTTAAAAAAAAAATAAAAAAATCCTGCCTACTTGCCATGAAATTAAGATGCATGTAAATCTCTGATGATCAGGTTTCTTTTCAACCCCTCGGTTTTGTTGCAGCTGGGGCAATCACTACGTTACTCTTATTACCACACCCCAGAATAATGAAGGGAATAGAAGAGTATAGTCACACTCCTAAATATCAAAGGGAACAGAAGACTACAGTAAACATACGCCCAGTCACTTACAAGAGCCTTTCAGGGTACCCAGACTCTGAACAAGAGCTATTCCGCATGACAAATGCTGTCACAGGTGCAGACCAAAAGCACTATCTAGGTTTGCTTAAGAGTAAATTATTACCATTCCTGGTTTCCAAAATTTTCCATTTGATGTTGAAATTCATATTATACTAAAAGATTTTAAGCCAGGTATGACATTCTGCTCTTTTAAGGACAATACAATTTTTCTAAGCTGTTCTGGTACAGGAGGCTGTCGCATCATAACAACAGAAAAAAAAAATCTGTCTCTCTCTGTACTTTCATATTGCATCTACGCCTTCATATAAATCATCATTATTAGTGTTTAGTGTCAGAACAAATAAAGTCATGCCTTTTTTTTCCCCAGTTAAGACACTAGGTAGAAACATTACTTTTTCAACAGAAGGAAAAAGCAGGCAAAGTGATTTCTGACTGTTTAGTGATTCTGAGATGATGAACACCATTTTAGAGTTACAACTCAGTTTTAACATCAGAATTTTGTTTCCAGTAATATACATGTTATATCTTAGTATAACTTTATTCACTATTGGATTTCAGAATGGTGTTAATTATTTTTTTCCATTTTTAAAATTTATTTTCAAATATACACAATATATCTGCTTAACAAGCATTTGTTTGGGTATATAAACAACCTTGAATTATTAGCTCTTCATTTCGAAAACAGATCCTTTATCAGGTGGCTAAAAGTCAGAATCATCCTCATGTTCAGTTAAGGCATATTTCAAGCCGTATAACTTGCAAGGAGTTCTCTTGGTTGCTGTTCAGTTACCCTTGACGGTGCTGTAGATGGCAGTATTTCACAAAGCTGACCCCCCTACCTTAACCTGAGGCAAGGACTGCAATACAGCGAATACTGTTGAATATTATTGAAATATGCTGTAAGGGTGCTACAAGAATCTTCAGTTCAGGCATTTCCAGAACATACCATACATGGTAAGAAAGCATGCAAGATGTATTAATTTGAAAAACAGTTTTCTCAGCCGACTAAAGAAATAGTAATAATGCCAGTTAAACAAAAAGTTTTAAGGTGAGATCATCCTTAAAACAGAGATTCACAATAAACTGTTCCTGCATATGGGATTTGAGCACACTCAAGACATTTAATTTCAGCTGACCAAAATGAAATTAGGTTTTCCGTAGTAACTGAATTCCTGACTAGAAAGTGCTGTTCTAGTGTAGGTGGGTACACCTGGACCCTCTGAGCTTCCAACTGACCTGAAACTGGGGCACTTTCCAGAAAATAATGACCTACACAGCAAACATCTCAGTTTCACAGTAAAAGATGGCAAAACACACTAAACTGTCAGCAACACAGTTTCCATGTAGAACCTCCCAGAAGCAGTCACTTTTGTCTTAAAGTTGACTGTCCACATCATGAGAAACACAGCAGGAGTTTCACAAGAATGAACTACTGCTCACTCCTGGAAACAAGGTCACATGAATCCATGTATATATTGCCTTGACCCATAATTCCCTTTCTTCCTAAAATTTTAACTGGAGTTGACAAAAGCAAAGTGCATGCTATCCCACTGCTAAAAGTCTTAGAGGTTCTGCTGCACATCAGAAGCAGACTGAATCAAGAGCAAACTATGCAAGTCCTATGCCACCATCATGGTGAGTTCACATTATTTCATAATGGGTAGAAAAATGGTACAATCCCCACCAAGTCAGTAGCTTTATGAACCACCTCCCCAGCAATTTCAGCGCTGCTCCAGATAAAAGCCTCCTCCTAGCTGTCAGCCTCATTATGCATCTCAAGCAAAGCACAAAAACACTACCTTTCAAGACACAGAGCATGCAAGCTTCTCTTTGTAAAGCTCACAAATCAAAATTCACAAGAGATTAATTTCCATTCCCTATGAGGAAGGACGGCCTGCTAAAGATGAAAATTACTTTCTTTGCCACCCAGCAAAATTTTCGCTGGCAACTAGAAAATGCATGAGATAGCAGAAACAGTGATGAAGGAGGAGCAGAAGCCAAGACACAATAACATGTCATCTTCATTAACTCTGCAAACAAAGTCCAAGGATGTAATGGACACCAGACTGACACCACTGCATTCCACCAGATCTGATATCAGCAGTAGGGCTCATACAAGTGTTGCTCCTAGCAAATAAATTTACGCTGATAACAACCTCCCTGGACACAGTTCTGAGAGGAGTGGAGTGTTACTATTTTTGCTTGTACAGCTTATGCTTGCAGCAATTTTTTTGAGGAGAGAGGAGACACTTGCTGACATAAGCACCTGCACTGCAGCTTCTCCCACACTGTTACAACAGCACGATCTTTGCAAGTTAAGCAGCAAAGATTGCCATGCATAGGATTTAAAATTTCACAACTGCAAAACATGCATGCATCATGCAAGCTTATGTCAGCGAACACCTGTATTTTCCTCCAGAGAAAGTAAAGCAAAGAACAAGAACATAGAAGAATGCTACTAGGTTTCTGAATTGCTATGACAGGTAGGACAGCAGCAAAGAAGAAAAAACAAATATGCTACTATATGCTTAAGTGAAAGAAGAGAGCTAAACGTGTGGGCTTAAAGATAAAACTATTAGGGACATGGAATAAAGCTGGGATAGAAAAAAGACATTTAGAAGTGTCAATTATAACTGAAACAGTTAATGACACAGAGCCATCATCTAAAAGATGGCTACAGCAGGACAAACATAGAAATAAATTTTTAAAAATAAATCTATTTTTTTAAAAACACGGAACAAATTTCAAGTGAATATGACCCTGTAATAGGGTGGTGACTAAGGCCCCCAGAGCTCAAGGGGACTTCCATTGAGTACTGAGGGCAACAGCAACATTGCGTCACAAGAAAAGGACAGATTATAAGTGAAGGTGGAAAACGGTACCTACTACAACTGCAAGTGCTAATAGAAAAGCCCTGTTATTTCTTCTTTCCTCCTTCAAGACTCAACTCTTGGGACCCTTGACACTGTGAGAGCTTTCAGATTGCAAATTAAAACCCCCAAAACATGCACACACCTTCCTTTACTCAGGTCTTTTTCCAAGTCTTCACCAGCATGGAAGTTGTTTAGAAATTAATTTTCCTGCTCTACAGTTTCCCCTGTGTGGGCTGCCCTGCTGCAGAAGATAGAGTGCAGGCTGCAGAAGGTCAGCTATAGCAAGTTACAAGTCATAAAAACACCAGCTACTCCCTGACAAAATAAAAACAAACAACAAAAACACAAAACCTCATCACATTCCTCTCTTCCTTCCCTCCAGCCAAGAGTTTACAGACAGAGGTGCAAATTCAAACATCATCTGCCTATCAAGGCACTAAACTATATTCAGAAAATCATTCTATGGGCCAAGTGCTCCCTTCTACAACACTTCCCTCAACACCTTAAAACCAAATGAATCACAACAGATGCTACTCATCTGGCAAGAAAGATAACCCAAGCTTCTTAAGTTTGTATTTTTAAGATAGAAACATAACTAAACAAGCAGTTTATGTTTTAATCACCTACAAGAAACTAACAGTGAAGGAAAAAACCAAAACCAAAATAAACACCAAACTGTTTAAATGTAATTGTTTGTTAACACTGGAAACTTAAGCATTTTTAAAAACCCACAAAAATGTCTACAAAATGCCTATAATGAATCACAGTCCAAACTTATGTTCAATACCGCAGATATGCTTCAGCTATCATTTCTGGACACTGTACACTGAGAGTAACATCAGGTCTCTGTCATTCTAATTTCCTCTTCCTCTACCACGCCTGCTGGCACAAATGCTTTTGTACATACCAAATTCACAAAAGGTCAACTGCCAGACAATATTCTGTACACAGAATGAAAAGCAAAAAAATTAAAACTCATTGTCTTTAGTTTTTAAGAACAATACACAATCCATTTACCCTTAAGACTCCTTTTTTAAGATGCAACAAGCCTCAGCTTCCTGAAGTTTAAAATTAAAACCAAAAACGTCCGTGGTTTGAGAAGCCTGAGCCTGCTGTTACTGCATAGCAATACCACAGTGTTACAGAAGAATTACTGGTCTCTTTTACAAAAAGCAGACTAAGCCATGCAGTAATCTAATTTTTCTGCTCGGTCTCATCAGCCTGATGCATAAGGTATTGTTGCAAGTTCTGATGAAGAAGACAGGAAGATATAATTTTTAACTGTTCACAGCATGAGCAGTGTCATACTGATAAGTATTTCAGAGGCATAATGAATTCTTGTAGCTGTAATAAGAGGAAGGAGGAGTCCACAAATTATTATGCAGAATAATTAAGGAATGGAATTTAGAAATAAAGCCATGTAAGGGAACAAAGAACTACAATGGAAGAAGATAGGCAGAGCAATATCTGCATTACAGTTGTCTGAGATTCCTATTGGGAAATATTTAATCTATATAGCATGTAAAGGTAAATAATTTCTTCTCTCTTCAAATGAAAGACTACAGGTGATACTTGGACGCACTCACAGACTACAGCAACTGAAACAGTACAGCTCAATGTTGACTTTTACCTTATTCTTATTCATGCCCCAATTCCATCTGTGCTGTTTATATGGCAATTGTTAAAATGGAGGTTATTTCAGTATATTTACATTAAGAGATAACACAAGTCCTGATAACACACAAGTGGGTTATATTTACAAAAACAATCTGTCAATCAGAGAGGAAAGTGACTTAATCAAAAAACAACCAGTTTTCTTCATTTCATAAAGAGGGATGAAATATAATTTGATAATTGATAAAATAAATAGTAAAAAAATGTGTATTTAAGTTCTTTTCTGGTCAACTAGTAACAAAAAATAAAGATTTATACTTAATAAATGGTACAATGTGCAGTCTCTGATTTGTTACGCTTGAAAATAACCACCACCTACCAGATCTTTAATCTTTTTGATATAAATCAAGCTCTGTATAGGAAGAAGGTAAAAATCAACAATAAGATATTACAAGGACAAATTTTTAAAGTTCACTGAATACAAATATTGTTTATAAGCCAAAACGATGGGGGAAGTACTAAAGCTTGTTTAAATTGAGCAAGAATATGTCTCTAAACAGTAAGGTAGTACAATTTGTAACATGTGATCTGACAGTGACCAGAGCAGAGATTTCCAAATTTAGAAGGAAAACAAAGCAAACCACCAAAAGCCAAGCCCTCTGATACCACAGGCCTCATTTCTTTCCCCCAGTTCTTAGCTTACATAGAAATAAAGTATGTTTCCCTGCTCCAAGCTGAGAACCAAACGGAGTGTATGACACTGAAAGAAACTGATTATTAAGCTTCAAAGAAAATATTCTTGTTTATTGAATAGAGAGGAATACTGAGCACTGTTCTCTGAAGCACTGACAGTAAGTGGGTATAGTTAATATTTAATTAAAGTAGCTGACATGGTAGAGACCCACCTGAACACTCTCTCAAGTTTATTTTTCACCATTTTCCCTCATTTTATAGGGCAGCTCATTGATCTCTATTCTGTGTTCTACCTTCATTAGCATGTACAAGCTTTCTGCTAGGTGCTTTTTTGCCTTAGCAGACTTGCTTTTTTAATCAAAGGAGAACTTTTTCATCAAAGCAGAACACTCATTCTTGTCGAAGATTTCAGAATTATGTCTCTGAACCTCTCCTTACACTCAGTAATTTTGTGCATTAAATAGATGTAATCCTCATTTATGAAGAGGAGGTGTCTCGGCTCAGCAGGTTAGAATATGCCACCAATAACGTCACAGTTGTGGGTTCGATCCCTACATGGGCCATTCACTTAAGAGCTGGACTCGATGATCCTTGTGAGTTCCTTCCACTCACAATATTCTGCGATTCTGCTTACAAGTATCACAAGCCTTAAATCCATGTTTTCCCCTGATGATTTTCTATCCCAGGTATTTTAATGTAGCTGTTTGCATTCAGGATTATCCTGACCCTTTTCAAGGCAGCACAGTTTAGTGACATTTAACTACAATCCTATCTGCAAACTACAATCAAGGTACTGTTTGTAAAAGCAGCAAGCAGTAAATCTTTATAGGTAGGCTGTTGTGGGGTCCTTAGTTCTGTGTACAAAACAAGATTCAAACATTAACTTATTGGCTTCTCTCAACAATCACTAGAAGTACGTTTTAATTACCGATGAGATTTTTCATTTGCTAACAAAAGAAACACTACAAAATTGTAATTTCAGTACAGGAAATATGTGCTATTACATGAATCTTTCAGCTTCTGACAGATCATAAAAGACAGAAAGATCTTTAGTGTTAGAATTGCAACTTTTCATGTATTATGCAGACACCGTTTAGAGTTAATTTTTTTTAAATACACTAATTGAAGCAAAGATATACCGTCAAAGTCTACAATTTGCATCAGACAGATTAATCAAAGTTGCTTTACTTACCCATACAAAAAGCTTTATTTCTCTCAAGGAGACTGCAAATAATGAAGTTATTTTATATTATTAATTTTATAACATATTGATATTATTTCATAATATTTTATATTTATAATAATTTATATTTTATTAATATAATTTTTATATTAATATCATTATTATTTTTATCACACATAACATATATTATATATTTATAGTATATAATATGCATGCTATATTATTAAATATTTATTAGTATATAAATAATGAAGTAAAAATAAATTAAGGACTCCAGGTCACAGCTACCCCAACTGTTGTGTTAGCCTGAAGACCTAGCTGAGAGCCCTGAACTGAGGATTGCCAGCTAGCAGCTCAGAGGAGGTCATCTCCTTCCAATGTATTACTAGTACACTTATTTTCAATGCAAATATATACGTGCACACAGGCAAATAATGTTCTACAGGTTCAGCAAGTCCTTGCAGTGAAGCAGATACTACATGGGCACTGTGTGTATCACATACAGACAGCACACACTACTGTCTAAATATCACAAGCAGGCATATTGCTTGAGAAAAAACAAACAAAACAACCAAAAAACCAGTCCCTTCTCCCAGCTAGTAGTCCTCTGCAGTGTCTGAGCTATCTGGAGAGAATATAAGGCTATGAAAGCCACAGTTAGTCAGATGCTGCCTAGAGTTACAAGAAATGAGACAGAAAATTCCCTGCGGCACTCTGATGGTGATTTTTGTAGGAGACCAAGCCACGGGAAATATGGAAGTACCTACCGAAATTGGAACAGGTAATGTAGCTGGAATTGCAGGACAAAGTAGACAGGTCATATCTCACAGAGAAAGCAGAATCCCAAATGACTTTTCTTCAATAACACTAACAAGAAGGCAGCCCTCACCATTCTACTTACACAGTGGATGGAAGAGAAGCAAAAAGGCCACCTCAACATTAGCAGACCAGATGCCATTAGGTTAGGAAAGTGATGGAAGTCGTTTTCACTCACAAAAGATACTCCTCCATTAGTGATGTGCACCTTACATCCACCTTAAGTATGTTGGACATCAGCTACAAGAAGCATGGCCAGATGTTCAGTCACACTAAGTTAACCCTATCTGTTACTTCAGGTAAGAATTTTAAGACTTCGTCAAGTCACCTGCCCCTCTCCTCCATGTTACCATAATTTTCATGACATTGCCTTAATTGGAAAAGAGTATGATCAGGGACAAAACCCACAATTCCACAGAGAACCACAGAGGATTATAAGGTCTCCGCATAAGAAATGGAAAGAGCAGAGGAGCAGATAACTCATTCAGAGAATTACTAATGCTCAAGCATCTGGAGAGCTGGAAAATATGCAAGTCTAAACACTATTATTATTGTTGCTGAAATTTCCTCTTGTAAACCTTGTATTTTGGCTCCCCAGCACAAGACCTAAATGACTTCTGATGCACAGACCTCTCTCTTTACCTCCCAAAGGGGTAAGACAGCATTAAGAATAACATAGCACAAACTTCTGCTGCAGCATAATCAGTTATTCAAGTGTACAGCTCATACTAGCAAAATTTAATATGTTTTCCAAAATCACACTGTGGCATACTATACTCAGAATAAATGTATGGTAGATGTATAGTACGTATAATAAACCCACTAAGATTAGTCAAAGCAAAACTTTCACTGCCTTTGCCCCAGTTTTACAGTGCAGAGTACTAACAAAGTTCAGCTGGTGTATAGTACCTCCATGTGCCAATATTGTCCAGAAAGATAATGAGCAATTGACACCAAGTTGATGCCTATTTATGGCACAAGTCTACAAAACTTTTCCCTTGCATTTTTTCCTGCCAATAACATTAGCTATTATTTGAAGTCTTCTGCAAATCATTTTTAAGCCTTTTTTTTTAATTATTTAACTCTGCTTCAGCTTCTAGACAAAGCTATCTCCTCTAGACTTGAATTACACATATTCATAATTACTCAAGGACTGTTTGCTAAAAGGAGCAATAGCTGTGCCATTTCCAAGTCTTGTCATTTTCCTCATGTTAATATTTCAACACTGGATCACTCCTATATTTCTAGGACTAGTATACTAGAAAAAGTTAACACTTGCCTTAGTTAGCAACCTGATGTCTTCAGATACTTTATTCCATATTTGTACATGGACTACACATTAATAAAATCAGCATGTTTCAAGTACTTAAAGTATATATCCTTCTTTTAAAATTACTCAGTTCTTTTCGCAAAAAAATCCATTAAACTTCAGTGTCCAATAGTCCCTCAAAAAGTGTGGTGGAACAGCTTCCATGACGTATGGAAAAACAGGACAACACTGGCATTAGTCATAAGAGAGTATGTGATTTCTACCAAAAATAATTAAATTATACATCCACCTACTTGGGGAAAAAGAGGTCCACTTTCTAAAGCACTTGGTTGACTTCACAGGTTAATCTTCACCTGGAAATGATGAAGGCCTGAAACAAGGCCTCCCCAAGTGTTCAGACCGCCCCCACCCAGCACCACTCCTAGGGTTTACATTTAGTTTAGCTCCCAGTTGTAAGTCTCTGGAGTTACTCTGCGTTCAGTCAAGCACACATACAAATGCAGCTTCGGGTTCAGCAGCCATAGCGTAGGTGGTAACACAGGCAAGGAGTCGGCACTACTGCCATGTTCACAAGAAGCACAAAGATTATCTGTGCCCATCCACGAAGTAGGAGATACACCAATGGTAAATAGCCTAAGAAAGAACAAATAAATTAATCCATCAAGCAGATGAGCTGCCTCATTTTCAAACTACACATGTGAGAGTTGGGATAAGGGAGAAGAAAAAGCTAAGTGGTTCACTCTCAAGAGTCAGGCCCAAGTAGCACAGACTGCATTATATGCATTAAGTCATAATACATTTGTTTCAATGAAAACATTATCCATGCATGATGTAGTCAATTGCACTACTCTAAATAGACATCCAAACTGGCTCAGTGACACAAATAAACTTGCTCTTGTGATTGCTCTCCACTGGAAAAAATACTGAAAAAAATATCATGAGAGCTCTGCTTACATCAAAAGCCTTAAAATAGAGCTCTTATGAGACAAAAGTAAAGTCGTGCAAGGAAGGAGATTAGTGATCTTCTACAGCCATGCTAAATATTTGAGTTTGAGCTGTTACGTATTTAGAGTTTCAGACAAACTCTAGTATGTTTCAGTCCCTCTCAGACTAGTTCTCCAGTGACGAACAATGGTATACCCACTCTCCTGGTACAGTATGGTGCTGCTGCATGCAACTCCCACAGTTGCAAAACAACGAACTGCAGTTTATTCAGACTCACTGGTTCAATGCCTAAACAATATCCTAGCTATCTCTTCTGTGTTAAGGAACAGTATTTGGTTTATGCAGCATAAAGGTTCACAAGTTGCACCAAAACCTCCACTGCAAATAAACTGCCTCCTCCTTCTCCTCCTAAGCAGCACTGGCATTCCACTGCACAAAGAACAGACTCCTACGCTGCTCCTCTCCACCACCCATCCCCACGCACAGAGGAGCAAGGCGCAGCAGGTCCCTCAGGCAGCCACCTCTGAGACAAGTCTGGAAGGAACAGCTTGAGCAGGGAGTGACAAATTTGTGGAGATTTATTTTGAAAGCTTCATATGGCTCTGAACATTATTTTTCCAGTCATACAGTCCACAGTATTTACATCCCCTGCAGAAACAAACCACGCTATGGCCTGCTTCAAAGAAAAAAGAGTGGCCCACAAGCAGCTATTTACATCAGAACTAAATGTGCAAGAATAAAGAAAAAAATATCCTATTTAGTACTTAAAAGGGCTTATATCCATCACCGTGTATCCTCATACCAAGTGATCTTTCCTGTTACACTGCGATTAGACGAGGGAAGCTAAGGTTTCAAGGTTCTTAATTCAGTGCCATTTAAGTAATCATCATGGCTAGGCTTCGCGAACGAAGATTTGTGAAGGACTCTACCCACGCTTGCTACAAGCGNCGAGGGAAGCTAAGGTTTCAAGGTTCTTAATTCAGTGCCATTTAAGTAATATATAACCACAGATTTATGGCATCATCACACTTCTTTTTAAAACCTGCAAGGACTGCAAGACCATAAGATATGAATATATTAACTAAAAAATTAGGTCAATGTAATATTTAAGCAAACATCACCCATGTTACCTACAGAAAGTATTCACTTTGTCCATAAAAGCATCCTTTCTACTACATGTCGTTGAAGTAATTAGGAAAAAAAAAACAAACCCACAAGATTTCAAGCAAAGGAACTTGCTGTGTACCCGATCAAAAGTATTTCATGAATCTTAATACGTCACATTTTGCCTTTAGAACAAGTTGAGGAATCTTTTATAATTCATGAACTAGAAACCAACTGAATCTATAATTTACCACACAAATCTCGTATCAACAGTATAACGCTCTTTTTAAGTGTTACCATCTAGTTCTAAGTAATAAATTGTTTGCCTTAACTCTCCAAATCATCTGCAAGAAATATAACATCTAAAGAACATTTTTGAGGAAAAATATGCAATCACTGAGATGTGGCCACAGGAGGTATTTAGAAAAAAAAACCTTCCCTTTTTTTTTTCCCCTCAAACCTGAGACAAAGCCAGGTTTGGAATGATGCTTATGCTACTTGAAGAGTCAAGAAAAACAACTACAGATGTAATTCATTATGTCAGGGTGGAAAGAGAGGTGAAAAGAATACTTTAATTTAATAAGCCTTGGGAATGCTTAATCCTAGGAACAGATGAACAATGCCCAAACCACACTCAAGTACCCAACCTGATTTACTAGACCACCTGCTTACTACCAGCTTTAAACATGTGAATTCTAAAAAAACCCACCCATTTTCTGATACGTACTTCCTTAAATAACTAGAACTGTCAATCAAAAAAAGTCTCCTACAGCATGCATGCTTCCATAAGCTGTGCAAGAACACTAAATTCAATAAAAATATTTTTCATACGTTTAAATGGCCAGTATTACAGCCGCACTTCCAAGTCCAATCCTTTTCAAAAGCAACCCACTGGTCTTTCGAAATAATCTTCAAAATACCACAGCTTCTGTTTGCAGGTAAGCAAAAAATAACTCTGGAAAGAAACATGCTGGTTTTCCTTATCTCAGCTGAATAGTCATATTAACAGCTTCCGCAGTATTACAACACAAACACTGGGTGACAGGATTAATGCACTGGAAAATGTATGAACATACAGATAGCATATGAACTAGCTCAAGCTTTGATGCAATGAGAACACTTTCAAATAGACAAATGAATGCTTGAATGAATAAAAGAGTAAGATCATATACACATATTCCACTATTGTGTCAAAGTCACTGTAACCTTTAAGAATTTCCAGAGAGACAGATGTAGTATTTTTAGTGGATGAATAATCAGTGCTATACCCTGCACTGAGAGAACACGCAGAGGTAAAACTTCATATCCACAATTAAGAGTGCAAAGAAAATGAGGCTTATTTATTCCTCTCCTAACACCAGAAGTCCAAACTATTTCCTGAAAATTAAAATCTCACTTCCCAAATGCCTCTTACCATCTGTCAAGCAGTTTTAGCTGTTCTCAAGAGGCTTCTTATGCTACTGTATATGTTACATCTGCAACAGATTTTCTTCTTGTAGAGTACAGATGGAATAAAACATTGTTTTATAACAAATATAGCAAAATGCTGCACTGGATTTCAACTGTGTACAATTCAGAACCAGTTACTCTGAACAAAACACTTCTAACATATCTGCTACTAATCAGTAGCCTATTATGAGCACTGTTTCCCAAACTTCACTTGATCATTTAGAGGATTCAACACTGCACATAGGCCTTTTTTTTTAAAGTCAATGTCAGTCCTCAAAACATGAAGCTCCATCAAGTCTCTTTACTACAGTATGAAATTAAAAAATCAGACAAATCACCAGAAAAGCACGCAACCTGCTATGCCCACAAGCTGGAAAAGTGTGTGCTTTAAGGTAAAGCTACACAGATCTGCTTCTACTGTGTCTAAACTGATGGAGTTTCTTAGGCAGAGAAACCGTCTCCTTGATCAGAAGCTAATTTATAAAAACATCCCTGAAACTGCAGATTCTTCAAGTCCGGGGTACCAACCAGTCCACGAGGCAGCAACAATACATCTCCTCCACTAATTATCAATACCATGAAGTAAGTATTTATTGTTCAAAGTCAGTAACTTATTTTTCATACTTTCTGGCTACAATTAAACCTTCTAAGATCTAGAAAACTTGCAATAGTCACACTTGTCTCAATATTTGTTCACACGTTCTCAACAGAAGCAAGAGCTTTACAAACCCTTTACATTGCTCCAGCTTTAAACTCAAAGCATGACTCCACTCTGTATTAGTGGGAGAGCTGTAGGTAGCAGACGGAAGGAAGGAAACTATTGACAGGCTGAAGCTAAACACAGAAGTTATCAACTTAACCCAAAACACAAGAGAATAGCAGAAGAAACCACTCAAGCAAAATCCAGAAACAGCCCCCTAAAATGAATCAAAGCCTTTGGAAAAAAATTTTTTTATTGCTGTGGGGGTTTTTTTTGGATTGGGGTTTTTTGTTTGTTTTTTTTTTAAACCAAACCAAGCGACCAAGACTGCCTACCACCTCTTCTATCTTAAAGGATATATATTTCTGAATTATATTAACATCAGCTACCTGTTATAATAAAAGTTAATTGTACATATGGTCAAAAAAAGAGAAAACATTAATTAATTCAACATCATTATGACCATGTAAGAATATGGAGGGGAAAAAACAGTAAAGACAGTTCACTCAGGAAAGAAACTAACAAATCACTTGACATTTAGAAGTGCTTTTTTTCTACTTCCTCACCAATTCACTGAAATAGCCTAGGTGAAGAACTACGCTGCTTCACTTCCTGTAAAAACAACAACTGCACAAATACCTGCCTCAAAAAGCTTTCTGCTACTGCTCCTCTCCTCTCCAACAGTACATCTACTGAAGAAGCAAGATCTTCATTAACAGCATACTGTATTATGAACCGCGATTTACCCAGCCAAGATGTCCACATTACAGTTTGGGGAACAGGATCATCGACTTCTGTGTTTGTTCTATCACATTGCATAGACTGAAGCAAAATCCACATTTGTAGGTAGCAAGACTGTGCTGTTTTCTACAGTTATCACTATTTCTTCACAAGGTCTTTTTCTGTCTTCCTTCACAATTCTCCATTTTGTTGAACAATAAAAATTGTGTTTAGTAATAACTTTGAGTAATGCAGAGCTTGATGCATGTTTATTAAAAAGAAACAAAGAAACAAAACTAAAACAAACCCCATTGCTTGACCCATTGGGAAGTTTTAAGTATATGACATCATGCAGTTTCTCCAAAAAATTTATTTTCCGTTGTGAAACAGAAGACCAAGAGACTAACAGATAAGTTATCTGACAGCCTAAAGCAAGAGGAATTTCACAGCACTAGGAGGGAGAAGTGAGCAAAAACCCTTAGAAAACTTTCCTGCATGCTTCAGGAAACAGAATTTGTGGGAAATGAGGGGAGGGGAAGCAGGCGGTAAAACAGTAATCAGTGAAGAGATGAAAGCCTAAAAACCGACTTGACACAGTTCATTAAAACTCGGCTGAGTGCTCCCTGCAAAGACTTACTGGATGGAGAGAAGGCTGAAACATAGCTTCACAGAATACAAAGTATGCATTTTCTTGTACTAGGTAATTGCACAACCATTTCTTTGAAATTGTAACAGCAGACAAAAGAAAATGGGTAAGTGCTGCATCACCTCAGACCCTTTGTGATCACTTCAACAGAATTTAAGAAAACGCAATCTAAAAATGAGCAGTCTTCAGTAAACTTCCTTTTCCCCAAAATTACTTTCCAATAATTCCTGCATTTTATTTCCCTTTTGAGCAAAACCCTGAGATTGTACAGCAAGCACTATTAAAAGAACAGGAGAAGTCTGACTTTATGTCCCAATTCAGTTCCCTGCAAAAAGTGTACAAGTCCAACATTTTTTCCTGCAAATCAGAAAATTCTGCCTTATGTTGTAAGAGTTAACAAACTTTCACAAGCATTTATACAACAGAGTTTGAAGTACCCCAGAAGCTTACATGTGCAGCAGAAATATGAGCTGGATGGCCCTTTATTGAAAAGTCAGTTTTTAACTAACTTGACAGAGCAGCATGTTTAAAATGAGCTCTTTCCCTCACCCATTCAGTTTACTTACAACACGATTTTTAGGGTCTTTTCCAAGCTAAACAACTACGTTCTTCACAACTCTACAACAATTTAAAAAAAGGAACCAAAGAGCCCATGAGTGACCACAATCACACATCTCTCTCTTTTCCCAACTAGTTTCAATTCTGAAGCAGATGCATTAAACCAGCATCCGGAAAGGAGGGCTCTAACGCCAAGTTTTGGAAAGTTGTATAATCACAAAACAAATTACTTCAAAATTCAGGAATTTTAATTAAAAACTAGTATATGGCTAAAACAACAAATGACCTCAAAAGTTTTCAGGGAACTTTAAAACAAAACAGCACACCGAAAATTTCACCGGTCCCTTCTAAAGCTACTTGATAGCCAACAAATGCAATTATGTTCCTCTCTTCTTTTTTCCATCGTTTAAAACTAGAACTGTATCAACTCTCAATTGTCATTTGCTGACGAACAGATCTGACAAAGGCAAGTGGGAAGCACCACTCCATACACACTTCTGCTACTGTCCATTCACTGCGGACTAACAACTCAGTAACAACTCCTGTCTCTTTAACGCTTCAAAAATGAGGTTGATAATTAACAAGCATCAGCGGGCCACAAATGCTTTACAATTTAATGGATCAAATAGATTTATATGTCCTTTGATTAAATTGAAATTATTGAAGTTATGAAATTGACAGATGAAAATCAGCCGTTTCCTGTCCTCAGTCCCAAGAACTCTGTTTTGTTTCGGCAGTACCAGCAATGAAACTCGTTAGAAACATCTTCAGTGACACAGTGACTTGATAGCTTTCCTCCTTTCAGAGAAGGAATTCTATAGTGCTTTGCTGTAACACACAATTTATGAAGACTACTATTTCAAGCAAACGTCTGCAGCTCACCTGAACGATCACAGAGTACGTTAAGCACAAACCTCCCATACAGCAGGGGAACGCGCTCTTTCGGGAGTGAGCCATTTAGAAGGCCTGCTAATAGAGTCACAAGCGCGGCTGGCAGGAGCAAGGGACCAGGGACAGTAACAGGGATCTAGGTTTCATTCCCCGCGGCATTGCTACGTTAGAAGATTGTTTTCCCAGTGCGAGGGGAAGGAGGCTGCCGACAGTCAAAGGAGCTAAATTTTAACTGCATTCGGTACTTAAGGCGGCCAGTTTCCACCCGTGGCTGGCGGACGCCGGGGTGTCCCGGGGTGTGATCGCGGCAATCACAACAGTCGGGCATGGCGAGGCGGCCCCGCAGCGCCCGGCCGGGGCGCCCCGCTCCACCGGAGCGCTGGGGTCCGACACCGACCCGAGCTGTCCCGCCCCGCTCAGCCTCCACTGCGGGACGCGGTCCGGCCAGAGCCCAGCGTCCAGCAACACCCACCGCGGGCCCAGCCGGCACTGCCCGACA
>VZRE01001535.1:140820-188656 GCA_013396775.1 Cephalopterus ornatus
CCCCGCGGCCCCGGAGGCCAGCGCGTCCCCGCGGCGGGGGAACCGCGAGGGCGGGCTCCGTGAGCGAGCCCCGCAGCTCACACGGACACTGCGGTACTGCTGCCTTCCAGGCGGCACTGTTCTTGCAAGTAGGAGCTCTGTTAGCGTGGTGTTAAGGAATAACTAAGGTAGCCGAAAGGTAGTAACGATGGAAATAATACGCCGTCTGAAAGATGCCCGTAAGTCAGCGAGAGACGTGGTCTCTCCCAACATCCCAACAGGAACCCTGCATTGCTTTTTTTTTTTTTCCTTCCATTTTCCTTCCATCTCAAAAAGTGACTTCTCAGAATCACAGAGTCGGTTAGGTCAGAAAAGACTTCTGAGACCATTGAGTCCAGCCTATGACCAAACCAGCCTATGACCACCACATCAACTAGACCATGGCACTAAGTGCCACATCCAGTCTTTCCACACTTCCGGAGACGGAGTCTCCATCACCTCCCTGGGCAACCCGTTGCAATGTCTAATCACCCTTTCAGTGAAGAAATTCTTCCTGATGTCCAACCTACACTTCCCTTGGTGCAGCTTAGGGTTGTGTCCTCTTGTCCTGTTGCTGGTTGCCTGGGAGAAGAGACCAACCTGGCTACAACCTCCTTTCAGGTAGTTGTAGAGAGTGATAAGGTTACCTCTTGAGCCTCCTCCTCTCTATCAGCCTCCTCTTCTCCTAGCAGTTTTAAACACATCCATGGTAAGAAGATCTACCCACTGTGAACAACTTACATCTGTTACTGTATTTAAAATTACATCAGCATGTACCTCAGGTTTTCATCAGCTGTCAGTTGACAATACTGAAAACAGTTATAAAATGCTGCATAACTTTTGGAAATGCTGAGCATCTTCTCTCCACTTATTTCAGTGGAAAGTACTGTCACTACATTTAGAAGATATCTGGCACCTTCAGCACTGATCTGCTCACTAATGACGCAGAAAAGTTGACAAAGGATTAATGTTTCCAACTCTGAAAATGAGCCTTCTAGCTCAATCTATTTTTCATAGAGTTATCTGCTGTACCTCAATTATGTAGCAGTGTCACTAGGATTCCATTATCGTGGGCTAGTGTTCCACTCACAGTCTTTTCATTCTGTTTCCTTGAATAATGAGAGTCAATTGAAAGGCTGAGTATTCTTTCCTCCATACTTTTAAATACTTCTGTAGAAAGATAGGCATATATTCCTGACTGTGGAAGATTGCTTTGTCTTCTCAGCAGTGAGGTATAAAACATTGAATAATACAGAGAACAATTCTGTTTTCGTCATTAGATATGAAGCTTCTTTGTACAAAGCTTTTTATAATTAAACAGTATTTCTCCCTGTAATGAGATAATTCACTCTTGCAAGAGCTACTCACAGGGGGTTTCTCGCTGTAGAGCTTTAGTTCACAGGGCTGGTCATGGGCTAGGCAATGGACTGACTCTAGCTTTGGGAAGCAGTCCTGCACATGTGTGCAATTTTTGACTCGTTTATGTCTTGCCGTGTGACAGCTTTAAAAGCTATTTTCAAGGACATGGTATTTCACACTTTAACACTTTGAAAGTTCCATAAAAAACCATGGAATTCTTCAAGTCGTGCTAAACAACTGTGGAGGGAGGGGTTACAGTTTCAGATGTACAAAGGATGTGATACCAGGCTGTTGTGTGCAGCTGGAAATTGATTCAGTGAGTATACCAGGTGAACCCACATGTTATGGTTACAAGCTAGGGGAGGGAGGTATAGCAATGAATATTCATATGTCATCTGAAGGGGCCACTCTGACCACCTGGCGCAGGGAGTTCAAGAGGGTTTTTGCTGCGGGTCGGAGTGGCTCCACGGTCTCACTTCACTGTCATTAATCATTCCTGCCTGTCCAGAACAGCAGCAAAGCTGGGAGCTCTGCCTCGCTGCTCCATGCCGGGATCAAAGCGGCCCCGGGGGTCGCACCGTTGCCTCGGCCACTCACTGTCCACTGCTAGTGGGGAAAGGAAAAAAGTGAAACTGATCCCTGCCACCCCACTGATCGCTCCACAGCCCAGCCAAGCCAAGTGGGTCAAGACACCGTGCCAGAGGAAACATGTGGCATGGAACGAAGAGACTCCGAACTAATACCACCACTGCAGTTAAGACCTGAAGCTGACTGGATGACAGTAGAGTGGCCAGTTTAATAGTGTAACTCCTTGTGAGCAACACAGTTTTCTTGGAGTTTTTTTTTTGCCCCTGTTCTCCCATTGTTTGTTTTGTTCAGTTGGGCAGACGGGTGGTTGGCAGAGAGGACCCTCTGCCATTCTCTTTCTCCGTTTTTCCCAGGGGACCACATGAGGCCATGAATTCCCCTTTTTTTGTGGGTAAGCCAGTTCTTTTGTATCTTTATGGTGCTGCAATTTTGCTTGTCAGTGAATTGTTATTTTTTCACTTATACCTCCTTGCATTTTTGTCTCTCTGTATTTGGGAAGGGAGTTCATTTTACTGGAGCTCCCACCCCAATATTTGTCTTTAAACCAAGACACCACACTACACTTTCTGCTTCTCCTGGAGGTCACCAGTAAACTCTTGTTACTTACTCCTTGGAGTGCTTTTGTAGCTTTATGGAGTTCTTGTATTCCTATCTGTGATAGAAGGGGGAGGCTGGCAGCACACCAAAATAACAACGGTTTATGGAGAGGCTCAGGCCTCTGCTCACATGGCTTACACTGAATCACATACATGCTGATGTTTTCATAGGTTGCACAAAGCTGAATTATGTCACAGATATTTTGCATTGGGAAAATGGGAGGAAATGACCACAAAGTATCATGTTTTCAAATTTGAGGACACAGAGAAGTGATGAGTAATGGGATCTTGTACCTCACT
The DNA here is from genome assembly GCA_013396775.1 of Cephalopterus ornatus. Classification (NCBI taxonomy): domain Eukaryota; kingdom Metazoa; phylum Chordata; class Aves; order Passeriformes; family Cotingidae; genus Cephalopterus; species Cephalopterus ornatus. The sequence continues at coordinate 143,682 of VZRE01001535.1, forward strand.
CCATAGGGCTGTCAGGTGGAAGAAATACTCAACTGTCACCATAGATACATAGAATCGTGGAATGGTTTAGGTTGGAAGGGACCTTAAAGACCATCTAGCTCCAAGCCCCTTGCCATGAGCAGGGACACCTTCCACTAGACCAGGTTGCTCAAAGCCCCATCCAACCTGGCCTTGAACACTTCCAGGGAGGGGCATCCACAACTTCTCTGTGCAGTCTATTCCAGTGTTTCACCACCCTCACAGTAAAGAATTTCTTCCTAGAATCTAATCTAAATCTACCCTATTTAATTTTGAAGGTATTACAATTACATAGAGTTATAGAATGGTTTGGGTAGGAAAGGGACCTTTGAAGGTCATGTAGTCCAACCCCCTGCAAAGTGCCTTCACCTAGACCAGGGTGGTCAGAGTCCTGTCCAACCCAGTCTTGAATGTTTTCAGAGATGGAACATCAATCACCTCTCTGGAGAACCTGTTCCAATGTTTAACCACCCTTCATTATAAGAAATTTCTTCCTCATATCTTGTCTGGATCTGTCCTCTTTCACTTTGAAGTCATTCCCCTTTGTTCTATCACATGCCCTTATAAAAAGCCCCTCCTCAGCTTTCTTGTAGGTCCCCTTTAGGTGCTGGCAGGTGCTGTTAGATCATCTTGGAGCTTTCTGTCCTCCAGGCTGAACAGCCTCAACTCTCTCAGTCTGTCCTTAGAGGAGAGGTGCTCCATCCATCTTCATGGCCTTCCTCTGCATTTGCTTCAGCAGGTCCACATCCTTCTTATATTGGGAGTCCCAGAGCTGGACTACAGAAAGCATTTGCCTGCATCTGACCAGGTATAAACCAACAGGAGGCCCACAGCTAGTACAGAAAGTATGAGCTATTTTTTCCTGTAGGAACACCACAACTATCAGCCCTGTTAATATGAAGGTCAGAAAAAGGATATGAAAACTGCTGCATGAAAGGGGAGAAGCTGTTTCATCTTTTACATAGGCTTTTAATTAGACCATATTTCCAACCCATTTTAAATGTCAGGGATTCAAGTAACTTAAAGGTGGATCTGATGTTTGAGATTGTCAAGGAACAGTAAGAACAGGATTGTTCCCTGAGGGGAAGGTGAGCTAGGAGCCAAAAAGGGTAACTTAATAACTGCTCATATTGTCAGGGCAGGGACCTCACCATCCAGGACCCACTCTTACAGTAGTTGAGCCAGGTAGACCTAGAGACAGAGATCACATTCAGCCACGAGTCCAGATCATAAGGCAGTATCAAATGAAGAGAGAGATCCAAGGTGAAGCCAGGAGCAAAATCCCTCGGTCATGGTTAGGATGAGGTCCAGCATCCACCAAGGCAGTGAGACCAAGCTGATGTCAAGCCAGGAAAGTCAGTCCACAGGTTGAGGCTTTACTATGGCACAGACTTAGTACCCTTCTAACATAGCTCAGGTGAGGACTGAGGGCCCAGGGCTAAGCTTAAATAGAACTCCTAGGCCTATGGGTATAAGTAGAAGGTGCAGATGAGGCTTCTCATAGCCATTAAGGTTTATTAGTGCACTCAGGACCACAAAGAGTTTGTCTAGTTCCTTTTTTCCTTACAGAATAAAATTTGCAATAACATATTGAACCAAGCCTTTCACCTCAGCTACCTACAGCTGCTCCCTCCTGATTCAACTCTTGCAAAAGGAAGGGTGAAATGGTGAGCAGAAGAGCTGTGTGCTAGACATGAGGCTCAGCCACAGGCGCAACAGCTTCCATGTGGAGCGTGGGAGCTTCTGACAGTGCTGCCATCTCACGGTTCATTCCCAAGTTCATCTGTACTTTAGAGCTGAAGGTGAATAACAACAAAAAGGCAGAGTGTTTTGGGTTGTGGTTGTACATATCTTTGATTATGATATGCACATGATTAGGGCTGGTAGGTGCTATAGGAACACAAACAAGGTCTGTTCAGAGAGAAGATAAGAAAATGTGCATTATTCTCGGATAACATACTTGCAGAGTCACTAGAGGATTATTTATTGTAATCCTGCTGAGTGTTATCTTATTATCTAGTGGTAACACTCACCACTTGGTGCTTTAGGGGTAAAGGAAAACGGAGGAAGACTAAAAGCAACAGTAAAGTTTGAAGTGAAAAGTCTACAGTCCTGGCAAGGGAGACTTCTGCACACATTCCCTTTATTTTTTGGTTTCTCTGAAGTGTATAGTAGTTTCCTGCTACCTCTGTAGGCATAGAGAGCTCTGACAGCTAGGGAAAAAGTAACAAAACCAGAAGTAAACTAGAAATATTGTGTTAAAAACATGAGTAGGAAAGATACAGCAGTTTTATGTTTTCAGGGAAGCTGTCCTTTCCTTGCTCTTCCTGAAAGTTTTGGCTTCCAACACCTGTCAAAGAGAATGGAGGCTCTTGTTCTCAGCTTGAAAAAGAAAACATTTTTAGTAAAAGTTAAAACTGAGATCTTAGTTCTAAATAACAAATCTTGGTTTTAATTAAAAAGCAGCTGGGGTTGAGCAGAGTAACAAAAGACTTTTTAGGCAAATGCTCACCTAAGGTGGTTTTAGCCTGTTCTGATGGAAAGAAGTGCAGTTTTGCGTCCCTCCATGTCCCTCTGTGGGATACCCTCAGTGCTGCTGACAGAGCCTTCAGCTCTGCAGCCACTGAACGCTTCTGACCTCTCTGCATACCTCCATATTTTGGAGAAATTATCTGCATTCTGACATCAGTGAAATTAGAGTTTTAATTAAAATTAGAAAGGGTTATTATTTGTTGGTATGTACATTGTCCATGGTATGAAACAATGTGTAGTAGTAGCCTTTTTGTCATGGAGTTTGGTAATGCATGGCTGTTTTAGAAGCAATGTTTTGAAGCCAAAATAAAACTACAGACATTGCTGATTATTTAAGTCTCTAATTTGAAGTCAGCATGTTTTGCTAATTAAAAATGAGATGACAATGTTTCCACTTTGATTCTAAAAGCTGTGTGGCAGGTATCTGAAGTATTTCTAATTTTCAGTACAGAAATTCTCATTGTCTTCAGTTTCTTCACAGTTATGAATCCTATCCTTATGTAATTACTTTTGTTGCAGTAATCCATCACTTATTCCAGTCATTCACAGGACTAACATAAAAAACATCAAACTTAGTTTTTCCAGTGTTAGATCACATCTTTATTTTATAAGATGTAGAACTACTCATTCTGTCACAGACATTGGCACTACAGAATGTTCTTCCTTCCTTTAGATCTAAGCTTGTCTCTATGAGATATGTCAGTCCTGATCTTCTGCATTATATTTAGTTATTTAGGACATGATGTTACAGGATTTTTAATTCAACTCAGGCATTTTTCAAGTACAAGCATATTTTTATTCTTCTGCATCACCAGTTCAAGTATTCTTAGCCCCGATCTGGTTTGTCATTTTTGCAGTTTTCAGTATGCTCTTGTCTGACAAGTCCTCTTTAAATATCTGCTGTATCAGCTCCTTTTCTGTCTTGAAGAAGCTCTTTCCCATGTGCCTCTTTTTAGCCTCCAACTTTCAGTTCAGAGAACTGATCTTGATAAGATTATATTTAGCTGTATCAGTAGGATTTTAATCCAATGATTATTGGATTAATTATTGCTGAGAGGGAGTTCTTCCAGCAGGAGACCTAATGCACCTGTTTCACCTGCCACTTTGCTTGCACATCTTTGCAGTCAGTTTTCTAAGAACTCTTTGTATTAGTGTTTGGTATTGTGAGGAAATAGAAATAGAAAACAAAAATGCATCCACTCTTGCACTAAATGGTAAATGTACATGAGGGATCTAAAACATTCACATGTCATACAGAACGTCAGTTCTTTTTGCCTGCTGGTGGGAAGTAGTAAATGAATTCCTTATTTTGCTTTGCTTGCATGCATGGCTTTAGCTTTCCCTATTAAACTCTTTATCTCAGCCCACAAGTTTTCTCATTTTCACCTTTTGGGTTCTCTCCCCATCCCACAGGGTGGGGGAGAGGTGAGGGAGGAGCTGCATGGGGCTAAGATGCATGCCGGGGCCAACCCATTGGCACCATTCCTTTACCACATGCCGATTTATCAGGAAGGAAGGAAGATCAGATGCTCCAGCTGAACACTCGTTTCCAGAATGTCTGGCTGACATGTTGTGTTTTCCTCATTGTACAAAATGGAAGAAAATATACTCAAATTCATAAGGACTATGTCTTTCAAAAGGACATAGCCTACTTGTGGCGGGAAGAAGGGACCTCCATTGCTGTGAGGCTTCTTTCTCGTCCCTTGTCAAGTCACTGGGCAGAATCTGCTGGTCCTTCCATCACAGGCTTTTTTATCAAGGCTCTCTTTTCAGTCTCCTTTTAGAGTCCTTTTATTCTCTGGATGATTCTTTCACCCTTATGTTTTTTCCAGTAACTCTGCTAAATTGAATGCAATACTATTCAATAGCCTAAATTTGGAAAAAGAAAGTTCAATTAAATCAGAGTGAGTCCAGACCCTCCCTTTTTTCAGACCTATTTTCAGTTGCTGGCTAAGCAAGACCATGCAGCTAGACCATGAAAGCTGTGAATATGATTCTCTTGTGACTAGGTATTGAGATAAGTGCTTCAGTTGAAACAGCAATTGCAACTGGTCCTTAGCAGACTGCAAATTAAAGCTTGTGTATTGCTGTAAGCCTCCATGCTGACCCTTGATTGCCAGCTTGATTCTATGATCTATGATTCTATGATCTTGATTCTATACCCTTGGTCTATGTAGGTTTTATGTCTTTATATTGTATGTCCTTAATGCATTATCCACAAAGCATACTCAATTTCCAGGTCTCATCTTAACCTTAAGTAGTGTTGACCATGTATCAGTTCCTTCATTTTCTTGGCAGATAGCTAAGTTCACTTAGCGTGTAAATGCTTGGTCTCTAGCACATCATTACTGAAAATAAAGCTTATATATTCACTGTTCAGGGTGGTTATATAGTCAATGCTTGGGGGATTTTGTCGAAGAAAGTCTACTGTCACATTTGATTTCCTCTCACAGACAAATATTCATTAATTCAGTGTAAAACATAGACATCTCTCAGAGTCTTATTAGAATTTTTATTTAGCAGTAGGGCAATTGAATCAAGACTCCATCCACCTCTGCAAATGTGTGTTGTGATTACGTGGTCTCCAGCCTGTCAGAAGCTTATGAAACATTTTCTAATCAGGGAAAGGCAACTCAGGCAATTTTCTCTAGTTCAGTTCTTGTACCACATAGTTCCTGTATTATCTGACACTTTGTTTATGGCATAAGAAAGTCTGATGCAGAGAAAACTCTGTAAAAAGGAATACATCCCATATGTTTTTAGGTCCCTACCATGTCATGCAATTCTATTTTTCATTCTTCATCATGTTTTTGTTACCTTCTTAATATGTTAAAAGCCAGTGTCTCACATCTGGACTTGACAGCTGATCTTTATATGCCGAGAGCTATGTTTATAAACATCACAAATTAAATATGATGTGTATGCTCACCATTGCCACAGCTACAGGAAAATTCTTGTCATTCCTCTCTGCCTGTAACCTTGCTGTCTACAAATAGAGTTGAAAGTTGCCTAAATGGCTCTGCATTTCAGTCTCATGAAATATCTGAACTGTCTTTTCCTTTTAGATCTTATTTGTGTGAGTGCAGTTGCCATGAAACTTGTCCATGAGCAACAGCCCAGGAGTCCTGAGCGCTTTATTTATTTGCAGAAGAAAATATCGAGGATGAGGGAAATTCTAGAGGCCTGTGAAATGGAAATCACAATAATGGTCTTTGGAAGGATGGAAGGGGAGAAGAAAGCAACCAAGGAAAGTAGAGTTAGCCCACTTTCACTTCCTAGAAAAAGCCCAGGATAAGTTATCTGTGTGTAAACACTGGAAGATAACAAGATAATGAGCAACAGCTGGCATTAATAAATCAGAAAAAATCATGTTGAATTACCCTCTTTTCTTCTACCTGAGGAAATTTCTGAATAGGAGGAAATAAATGTGATATGTTTTAAATTTAGTAATACCTTAGTACATAGGAAGACACAGTCTAAATATAACATCTGCAGGTGGGAATATAAGCTACTCTTAATTTTAGTTTTCTGGTTTGAAAAACAGAAGGGTTGCCAGTGACTCCTGTGGGTTTTAGAAAAGGGTTAAATGTAATATAATAGTATCCTTAATTTCATGTACTCTATTGAAATAAATGTGAAAGTTCTCTGGTAGCGAGAACTCTGGTAGTTATGCTGCTTTTACTTCTATTTTTGCTTGTTTAAAGGCTTCGTGAAGTCCAGCCAGTGCATAACATTTGTTTGCTGAAGAAAAGCATTTGCACAGTTTAAGTTGTCTTCAACAGGCATGAACACGTAGGATTGAAAAAAACACCGCAGTTGGACACTTTATTACGTTATTTTTCAGTGTGTATTTCTGACCTGATTCTGCACTTTGGTACTTTTACTACAGAAATGAACCCACCTCTTCTAAGTGAGTTGCACCAGTGGGAATGGGTGTAGATTCAAGCTTACTGCATCCTGAAATCTGAAACCCAAAATTTCAGAGGCTGATTTTTTTCATGAAAGTTTTAACTTGGCAAATAGTTCCATTAAATAATGCTTCCCATAACTAAAAAATGGCTGAATCTGAACCTAGATGATTACTTCTAGTAAATTTTAGTGATTCTGAATTCAATCCTGGCTTCCTGGTTACAGTTCTATTAAGTCAGTGGAGTGATCATTACAGTATAAACTGAGTAGGACTAAAATCACCTACTTCTTCCCCAGTACTCCTCAGAAAAGCACTGCTTGCTAGGAGAATGTGTTTTGAGCTGCTATACTTCATACAAATGCTACAGCTGTGAAGTCTAGAATAAAAAAAAAACAACAACAGCAAAGGAAGGCATAGGAATAGGCACAGGAGCAAAAAAGTGGAGGTGAGACCTGAAAGTGAATGAGATGAAAAGAGAGGGCGTGTGGGACAGGAGGACAGTGAAGGGCACAGCTGGACAAGTGGGAGGAGGGGAGAGTAACTACAGATAGGTACACAACCTGTGAGCCTCTGCAAAACCAGCCCATTTCTAGGATTAATAAAAAAAGTGGGGGGAGGCAGTTTTAAATTTCCTGGAATTGCATGGACGGGTTGGGATTTTTTTCTTTTTGTCCTGTTACAGGTGAAACACTCTCAAATCAGGGAATTTTTATTTACTCCTGGTTAGCCCCAGCTACTGATCACTGATTCAAATATTGGGTGGGGAAAAAGAACATGATTAAACACTTTAAGAAAAGTGTTTCCTTCCTCAAGCTCTGCTTTGGCCGAATATCTCTCCTGCTCCCATGCCAATCCCCTGTTTCACTGCAGGTTACGCACAGTCATCCCAAGGGGAGGTACTGATTGTTTGTGTGATGGCTGCTCTCTGCCTCTCTTTGTTTCTCCTTCACCTCAGGCCTCCCTGGGGCTTTATGTCCCCAGACAGCATCTTCCATGACATCCCCAGCTGTAACAAAGGTCTTAAACACCTTTTACTTCTGCTAAATCCATGGTTTCCTATGGTACTGCAAAAATGGCTCGACAGGCATTTGAAACACGTGCTTTGTATGTCCTAAAACATGGGCTGGTGGCCTTTCAAAAGCAATATGCATTGTATTTCACCGTAGAGTGCATTTGCATGTTAAAAGCAATTTAGTAATGTAGTAATGGCTTCACAATATCTATAAGCGTTACGTAAAGTATCCTCTTTTTTTCATAAATGGAAATAGTGAAGTAGGACGTCAAAGTATTTGGCCCAAGTGACAAAGAATAAGCATGCCAGGATTTACGACTGTTTCTCAGAGGAAAACTTCACCCTGAAAAGACTGTTATGTCTGTGAGTGATGCATTGGGGTATCTTCAGGAGGAGCTTTCTTCTTCAGAAAAAGACTGAGGTAAGCTACTCTTCCCAGGGAGCTAAAAATCTTCATTACAACTGATCTTAGTATACTTCCAGTGTAGTTCACAGCCACTTGTGTAGTGAAGTTTCCTCTTGCTGGTGTCAAGCCCAAATATAATAAATGGACTGTAGGATTAGTTTATAAAGCTCCACATGGCTCCTATAAGCACTCTCACTTATCCTCTGTGCCTGACAATGCATAAATCACTAGCTCCATCTGGCTGCTATTTCTTTCAGCATCTTGGGCATTATAACTCATTAGAAGGTGGCAGGGAAGCTCATCCCAAACAGCAAGGGCTTTACCAAAAACCACAAGACTTTCAACCCCCAGGAAAACTCATGTCTCAGCATTTTGCTAGCATTCTGTTGCAGGAAGATATGCCTGCTTTATTTTGTACTTTGATCAAGGTAGAAAATGGGCTATTCAAAAGCCTGGAATATCAGGCAGGAAGCCCTCATTCCCTGTTTATCTGTACTTTGCAGTGAGAGAGAGTGATGATGAGTTCATATCCTGCCAAATCTCACCATCATTCTGTTTGGCCCCGAGTCACTTGTAGTCACCCCTGTGCTTACCTGCTTACTATAAATAACATACAGTCAGAATAAAAGAATTCACAGCTTCTTACTCTGTTGCTGACAATAGGAAGCTATTTTCATGCTGCTTTTTAAGTATTTTGGTCTTTGGCTTGGCTTTCTACAATCACGTCTAGAATAAATCACATTAAAAGCAGTTCACTTGTGCTACATGTTGAGTTTTGTTCAAGGAAATTTTTACTGGGAGATGAGTAGGGAGGGCAAGACACCAGATGAAGGAAATAGTGAATATTGTCTCAGCTACAGAAAGCGAGAAATATGGGATGATGCAGTCTGAGGGAAAGGCTATAGGAAAATAGTAGGGCAAACAGAAATGCTTAGGGTAAACAATAGGGCAAACAGAAATGCTTGTTTAGGGTAAAGGTGTAGCTAGAGTTGCAATAAATGCCTATGATACTGCCAAGCACCATGTGACCCTGGCAGACCCACCCAGGAATGCATTCCTGGTGTTTTTGCTCTTGGGCTTGCTGCAGGAGTGAGGATGGTGCTACTGGAGAAGTAGTATAGAAGAGGGCCATAGCCATTGCTTTGGCTCCAACAAATGCATCCATCAAAGCCCTGGCACATGGAGCCAGGATGCATGACCAAGCTTGTAGGCATGTAAATGTGCGTGCATCTAGAGCTGGTGTCCTGCATTTAACACAGGACATAAACACCATGAGGTAGTGACGGCAAATATGCCAGCCTTCTGTCTTCTTTGATAAAGGTCTGGAATTGAATGCACTGTCATAGGCAGGGCTGTCACCATAGTGTGTTCTTCCTTCAGATAACTTGAATTATGTTGAAATTGATACCAGGCTGGCAGGATAGACAAAAAGAAGCTGTTACCGTGCTTTAAACATGTAATAAGCACATATTCCATACTGGGTTGGGGTCTCGAAGAAAGCTGGCTGTGAAAATGGTCCCAAAGAACTGCCAGCCCAGTCTTCCACAGCATTCCTTTCATTGCAAGGGACAGGTAGTGCATGGATCAGCACTGCCTTTGCTGTATGCATCATTAGATGGCCTCTAAAGTCTGAAAAAGCATCTGCTGTGACAAGTTCCTTGCTTGAGTGGATCAGTCCACCTGCAATACTGGCCAGGATTTGAAAAGCTGCCTTAGGCTATTTCTGTTCCCAGAGAAAGGCTCAGGCAGAATTGTTGGTCCTGCTTCCTAGGAATAAGCCAGTGGGAAGTTACAAAGTGATAAATAAAGAGCTCTCCTGGATTGCAGTGATACTATTGGGTTAATTAGCTTATATTCTATTGTAGTCATCATGAAAAGCCTGCTTTTCAGAAACATACTAGATCAAGTCACCTTATACCTCAAGAAGTAATAAACTATGGTCAAGTAAGGTTTTTTTCCCCACATACAGCTTCTAATTACTATTAATGAAGTGAAGCTGTGTTTGCCTCACTGTGGAACAGCAGTGGGAATTAAAAAACAGTGAACATCTGAGATATCAACACATGTATGCACACAACTGACTTAGACAAATCTTTGTGCACACAGGATCATTAAACCATCTTAAACTTTTAAATAAGATAAAGAAAGTAGTGAAACAACAATGAGATGAGTACATGAGCTACAGGAAGCATAGTTACAGCTGCAGGAACCAGAGAAGATTTTCTTCTGTCCAGCAGATGGTAGAATTTTCTCAGCTACGAACAGGAAACAACAAGCTGAATCACTCAAAACCTAATCTCTAAAGAGGCAATCTCCTGCCTTTTTTGACTTACAGATCTCTAAAAATTTTTGTGGAGTTAGGAGTTCAATAAATAACAGAACAGATAATCACTTCTGATGGAAGAGATTTGAAAGTTACCTGGCAGGACTGGCAGCTGTATTCCATGTAGCTGAGATTTACACTACAGCTGAATTGTCATAGCTTGTCCATAATACATAGGAAAACCCACAGAGTTTTTCTACATAACTTTGACATGCAGTTTAGGAAGATCAGACAAGCAAATGTGCTGAGTAGAAGGGTAATAGAAGGATATTTCAGCTTTTGTGACAGTTTTCAACATCTGTTTTCAGACACTGATGAAGGCAGGATACTGTCCTAAACAGACCTTTCATATGACATTCTGTGATACTTTACTATGTTACTTACTGTAGTAAATTATTTAAACAATGTGAGGAAATAAAATTTTGCTACAGATGTTGTTTAGGTCCTTATGCACCACTGTGTGGTGAAGGAACTGTTGGGTAAGGGAGCAAGGTTTTAACTCTAGGCATCAATACAGATATGCTCTATATATCTTTTGACAAGTCACTCATCAGTCCATTTTTCAACTTTCTACCTGAAGATTGAGTGCAATGCCCTCAAGAGATAAGGTCATGTTCTTTTGATGACTTCATCTTTATTAGGTGCTCCGATACAATAGAGAAGAGTTAGAATAATGGCTAGGAAGATGGACTGTAAGCATGAATTCTTTATCTAAATACGTTCCTTTAGCTAAACTTTGAAATAACTCCTGAGATCTCATATTCTGCCAAACACTGCATTTTAGATTTTCTAACAATAACCATTAATTCTTTTTTTGTTGTTGAAATTGTTGAGGGTTTAAAAACTTCTTAGAATAGCCCAAGTAGGAAGGGTTTCCTTCCACTGGAAACAGCAACTAGTTATCAGGTACTCATGTAACTTGTGCCAAAATTGGTTTTTTTTCTGTGTTGTTTGATTTTTATGATGAATAAATAAAATGTTTTTCAACTACAGAAATATATGGTCAAATAATTTTGGGGTTTTTTTCAGAGACCAGTTCTGGCACGTTTCTTATCTGGTGTCCTATCCTGCAAGTAAACCCGTTAGAACTGGTGGGTACCATGCTGTTCCCTGCTCTCCTATCAGCTTCTGTCTTCCTCAGATTGTAGCCCAGCTGTGAAATCCTGCAATTAAATGTAATTCTTCTGCCTGTGCTCTCTTAATACAAGCAGAATTTAAAATAGATGAGGATTCAAGAACTTTCCCTCCTCATTTCAGGAAGGTAGTAGAAGAGAATTGAATGCAGTGTGGTTCTGCATTAATTCATACATTCTATTCAAAATCGAGGTCAGTGCAACAAAGTCACTTAAAAAATCAGCTGTCATATGTTTCTTGTTCTTTTAATGAGCCATATTATATAAAGGTAAGGAAGTACTAATTCATCTCTACAGATGTGTAGGTTTTATTTATGCTTTGGTTTCTGAGCAAACCTTACCATGTATTTTTTGTGCAGGTTTAGAAGTTTTGGATTAGCAGAATTCAAGGTTTGCGGTAATACTTCCCTGTGTTAGCAACTTCTGAATAGATAGATATTCAACCATCTGTCATGGGCATTGTTTACAAGGTGGCCAAGTTGGTCCTTCATCTTGTAAGGTAAGAGACCCTGAATAATTTTGCTGCGGCTTTTACTGAGTTCATTCCCAGCCATCTGTAGTCCCTGGAGCATCACGGGTGTCCCCAGAGCTTCTAAACCTATTTTCCATCTGTTGCCTTCTCACCTATCAGCAGTACTAATATGCCCCAGAAGATTTTGCTGCTTTCACTGACAGCAAGAGCAGCATTTGGAGCCTTCTGTTGTGTGCTGGTGCTGCTGGGGGCTGGCAGGCAAGGAGCAAGAATTAACAGCTTCAGAGCCCAGCAGATTAGAGTTAGAGTTAGACCGTGGTCAAAGCCATGCACTAGTCCTGGGAATTGAGAAGCTTCCCTGCAACATAAAGGGTGCTACCAGGACCTGACATCTGAATGTTTAGAGCTGTTAATATGATTCCTCTCACCACAGGTAGCGGGACAGAGGGCAGAGCCTTGATTCCATTTTGGTGTACTTGCTGGTCAGACCAGTTGACCCAGCAAACAAGAAGCAATTTAGTGCTTACTGAGGAGTAAGGAGAAAAGGTGAAGGTGAATGTGTCATGTCTTCCAGACATAACTATCTGCAGGATGGCCAGTTATCCCCTCTGTTGCTCAGAACTGAAGGCACAAGCACAGCTGACTTCTCTTCATGGTGCAGGGTAGGTGGAGAATGGAGGCAAGTAGTTTTTTATGCTTTGGGGGATAGGATAATATTGGAGACGGGAAAAAGCTTTCAGAGCTAGTAAAGGGAATGACTTGGGAATAATACCCAAAAAAAGAAATAATATCTATTTATTTAATGATCTTACCTCAGGTCTGGGGCACTGAATCTATTAATCTTTCAGCTGTGAGTGCACATTGGTAGTTCATGGTTTCCATACAGGCTCTCCTTTCCTTGGTGCTTCACCTTGTCAGTTCTATACCAGCCATGTGAGCGGAAAACTGGAGAATGTTGCCATACTTCCTTTTCACAGCTGCTTCCCTGTCACAGCTAGAGTCACACATCCACGTTTCATAGAGAAATTATTGGTGACTCACAGGAAGCAGTATTGGAGGGGTCATTCTTATTTTTCTCCAGGTACTAAGGTGCATCAATAAACAGCCAAAGAGTTATTTCCTAATGCTTTTTTTGTATGTAAATGACTACAGCAATTGGGATATTGTGTGATTGTGTTGAAGTGATGGGATAGCATCAGGAACCATAACTCTGTAAGGAGAAAGACGCTTTATAAGTGAGTCTGCGAGGCTGATTAAGTCTAATGACAGGAAGGAAAGAGGGATAACTGGAGAGGGAGCCATTCATCCCCAGTTTCAGAAGCCAAAATGTGCAAAAGGAAGAATAGAGTAGAGCAGAGCAAAACTCTTAAAAGAGCAGAGTTGAATGTGGTTTGCTAGGATGTACTGTGAATCTTGCGCTGTAGAGATACAGCAATTAATGTTGTCAATATAATTTGATTCGATATCATGTTGAGTAATAATCTGGCCTGCCACAGTGATCTTCAGAGCCTCTTTTGGGTAATGCAAATGTCCAGGTTAGGAGGTGTTATGATCTGCTCTTGAAGGCGAGGGTAACTCAGGTTCTTGTCAATAGATTCTCCTCCTCCTCCTCCACCAGGGGTGTGAACGTGTACCCAGCAAAACAACCCCCACCTCTACAAATAGACGATTGTTTTGCATCATTAACCATTAACATTTCAGTCTCTCACAGGAGGTGCTTCTCCAAAGGGACCCTTTCATTCAGCTGAACTTAGGAAGAGCAGCTATGAGCACCAGAAAGGCATGGAGACTCTTCAGCTGCACCCTTGCTGGTCACACAGAAATTCCCCATCCTGGCAGCCTCACTTGGCTCCATGGCATGAGTAAGTGCTGCTCCATATTAAAACAAGTTCTCCATGTTGCCATAGAGGTTGCTTTATAGAGGGAAGTTGATATTTGGCACTGGAATGCCCTCATGTCATAAATTTGCTATTTTCCTGTCTCCAGACAATACACCAGTTTTGAAAAGGTTATAAAGCACTGGTAGCTCAGTTAATGTGAACTCCGTAAGAACTTGTCAGAACTTGGTACCCATTTTCCCAGAAAATCTGATCTGCAGTAAGCACAGTTCTTGGCCAAGTTGATGTGTGGAGAGCAGCTCCTTCTGGCTGATGAAAACTTTGTGGTCCTTGACAAAAATCTTTGTGGTTCTTGACAAAACAGCTGAGAGCAGTGAGCCAGTCTCTTGAGGATTTTCAGTGCTCCTTCTACTGCACCTATCCTGGCAGCAATAGGACAAGAACTGGAGTACATTAGGCAGTGATGAGGAGGTAGAGTAGAGTGGTGAAAAGGGGCAAAGTGTATAGAAAGAAGACTGGAGCAGGGAGTTGTTGGAAGAGGACAAACACTGGAACCTGTATAAGACTGCATAAGGATAAGGGATTTGACTGTTTCAGGTACTTTGAGGAAAGAGTCTGGAATGCAAGAAAAATTAGTTTCTCCTGAGGAAAAGAAACCACGTTGTGACAGTATGAAAGACCAACAATCTATTTACAAATAGAATGGAATCAAAAGTCACAATAATTACCTAGTAATGAAAATTAGAAAGTAGAGAAGACAAGAAACAGAAGAGGGAATAGCAATAAAATAGACCTGCAAGGATATTGCTTGAAACATTTGGATACTGAAGGGGCAGAGGGAAGAGAATAGGAAAGTAATTTAAAATGTGAAACTGGTGATAGATAAACAAAATAAACATGAAGATGACAAAAGCTATCATGAAGCTTTACAGACCAGCTTTAAAACTGGAAACAGCAATTTCCTGCACATCTACAAGACTTTACCACATATGTAAATAGACCATATCTTATGCGGTATCTTACACAACTGTTCTTTCAAGAAGAATTTGCCTTCTAGCTTCCTACACTAATTGTTGAAGGACTGTTATGCCTGTGATTTCTTTTATAGTGTTGGCAATTTAGAGGAACCGGTAATGTTCAGTCATGGATAAAATTATCAAAATTCTCCCTTCACTTCTAAGTGTTCCAGGCACAATAAATAAAGGAAGGGAGTTTAATTAACAGGATACTGGTAGCTTCATTATTCTTTCTCTGTAGAGCTCCTGCAGAAAGACTGAATAAGATTAACTGCAGAAATGGAAGAGGAGAATGAAAGGAAAAGAACAAAGAAAGAAGTGAAAATGGACTCTATAGCAAATAGCTATCTGATTAGGTACCCTCTTGCACTGTGAGTTAGATCGAGAGAAATTTCACCCTTGCTGCCCATCCATTGACCACTGGAGACAGAGCAGTACTGAATAAAGTCTTGGCTCTCTTATGTTTTCCTTGTAGGGAACATCTAAATTAATTTTGCCTTTATAGAAGAAAAGTGGAAGATAAATGAGATTCTGTTTCTAGCTTTGCCACTGACTTGCCAAAGTGATACTGTTTATGTGGTTGGCTTCTGTGTAGGATTGCTTTTCTCACTCCTGCTGCCCAGAAGCTGGTGCAGACTTTGCTCCTTGTGCCAGGCCCAACACTTTGGCCAAAAATGTGTATTTCAGGACTCAAGGAGCACAACAGTGCCTGGGATTGAGGAGAGCAGGGGTGAACAGCGGTGTCCATACCTCCTGAAGTTGAGTGAGGTTTCAAAAATATTCATGTTCCTGTTGCAAAAAGATATCAGAGTACAGCACCTTCTACTGCAGCCACTGTATTTTGTTTGCTGTTGATGAAAGCCTCTGTGAGAAACCACAAATGAACGCCCAGCTCCATCACAGCTCTGAAAGCAAGCAGAAACTCTGGGAGTCCTTTTCACTGCTGCTTCTGTGTTTCTTCTCTACAAAGCTTGTTTCAGGAGAATACCGTATGGTCTCATTTACTAATGACTCTGAAGCTCTTTTATCTTTCGAGGAAAGGCTTTATAATGACAACTTTAATGCTGCAGTCCTATATTAATCTCTGGAAGTCTGGTACAGATGAGACTAGAATGTGTGTGCGTTACCCAATTCAATAAAGAGCAATGTAGTGTTCTCAGCAGATCCCCGAATGGCCTTTCTAGACTTTAAAAAATTACATATTCATGTTTGTTCTGCCTAAGCAGCACCATCTTCTACTAATATTTTCTCCTTGAGTGAAAACCAATATCAAATTACTCAAGCAAAGGAACTTGTATGTGTTTAACAATCCTAGTCCTCCCCGTCTAGCCCACCACCCTGTAATCAAAATCTCATTTCATATTGTAGAACTATGTGAAAATGCTTTGTTTTTTTCTTTTTTCTTTTTTTCTTTTCAGGAAAAAAATATCATGTAGTTTGTTTTTTATTATGACTACATATGTTCACCTGGAACTAAATGTTTTGTGTCAATTATAGCAATTACTGAGGACCAAATACCATAGAAACCATTTTAAATAAACAGAATCCACTGGATGATGTTGTTATGCTGCTCTCTACACAGAGAGGGTCCCTTTGGTCTCTTTTCAAATCTGCACAAATCTGCAAATTCACTTGTAAACCTCCATAGATTTCCAAGGAGTAGGAAAAAGGTTATACTTTAGAAAAGTGGGCAAGAGGCATGTATGCCTGAAAAGAACAATTATTTCTAAATTAGCAGTAATTGTCTGCAAGCAGTAGTCAGTAATGGAAGGCCACATCTCTCAAAAGGACATCTCCATAGGGCACAAGGTTGGGTAGGTGATAACCAGAGCAAATGTGACACTGATGGATAGCTGCTACCCTGCTGAAAGAGCTAAGGAGAAATATCTTATATGTTCATTTCAGCTTACAGACACAGGACTAAAACTGAGATGCAAGAAAGAGTGTAATATAAGTACAGAAAATCAATGAAAGAATTAATTATGGTCTACAAAAAGTGCCTCTCTCAGTAACTTTTAACCCTTTCTGATTTTTGTGCGTTTCCATAGACAGATCAAAGATTTAGAGATGGAAGGTTGAATTAGAAGACACTTCAAGTTGTAATTTAACAAAAAGACCTGTACTTTTCATTCTTTTCTTCACCTTACATTTGTGATTCTTAATTTATGGGGGAAGTTATCACCTCCAATTCTCTCACTATACTTCAGAGTTAATTTTTTGAGCCTTGCAGTCAGCAAATACATGTCTGAAGTGTACCATAGGAACCTGCACTTCCCTAAAGCAGAGCAAGGGAAGCATGTCCCTTGGAGTGTGCTCTCACATCTGCATGATGGGGAAAGAGACTGGCTACATTACACAGTGAAGGAAGGTAGAGAATGGTTGGGGTAATATAATGAAGATGTTTGAATTCTCCCAAAGAGGATGGCACATTTGGGTCAGAACTGCCGGATAGAGATATATTAATGGAAACTGTAAGAATCCATCAGGCAGTGAGACACTGACACTGGTAAGCAAAAGGAAATGAGAAGAATGTAACTGGTGCCAGTAAAATAACACTGGTTGAAGGTACAGATGGTCAGATCAGCTACTGGAGTGAATTTATGCTGGTGATTTGACCCTTTCCGCTCATTAAGAAGCGGAACATGAGGCAGAGAACAGCCAAGATGTTGAATAAAACTGCTCATTACTCTAGTCAGTTCAAGCAGGGTAAGCAGCTGGAATGTATTTCAGAAGAGTGACAAAGGAACAATCGTGAGAGCAGATGTGCTAGGCTCTTGCCTCCCTTATAAGTGTAATATGTATATATATTCACATAAAGGAAAAGAAATGTGGGAGGTAGAACAGACTGGGAAGGTCTTAGATTACTCTCTGCTCTTTGGTGGGCAAGAGTCACTGTTAGTAATTGGTATATATTATGAGGGACTTAATGCAGAGTTACATATGGCAGGTGACCAAAGGCCATGAAGATGGCCCCTGATATCCTGGTAACTAAGCAGCATGTGCTTTTTGGTATACTACTTCTTACTGATTTGTATCCACAAAACTTTATTGCTGTAGTCAGATCCTCAAATCCATGCACAGAAGTTATGAACCTCTTCTCTCTCTGTGGTGAGTCAGAAACAGAATGAAAACAAGCCTGTCTGCTATAAAGATAGCCTCAGGGAAACACAGCTATGAAGAAAGTATACTGCTGAGGATGTTCTTGAATGAGTGCCCTCCCTCCCCACTCTGCCTTTTAGAGGGGCACAACATAGAAGGAAATTTAACATTTTCAGGACAAAGAAGAGCTTGCACATAGGCTAGTGAGGACAGAAAGGCAGAGTGGGAAACAGATTCTCACCTCCAAATCAAATCCTCTTTTCACTGCAGGCTGCAGGTTCATGTTGCCTCTTGCTCTCTGGTTTCTCTGCCTTGGAAATCTTCATCTTTGCTGTACGGTGGTCCAGCTTTAACAGGCAGACTGTAATATCTCTTTTTTTTTTTTTCTCTGATCTTCTTTGATATTAGAAAAAAAATTCATTTTTGGGGTGACCATATTTGGTGGAATAGGTTGCCCAGGGAGGTGGGTTAAGAGGCTTCTGGATCTAGCACTGGGTGATGTAATTTAGTGGTTTAGAGATTACAGTGGTGGTGCTGGGTTGATGATCTTAAAGGTCTCTTCCACCCTTGATGATTCAATGATTCTGTATGTGAACACTGCTAGAAAAGAAGGGCTATTGACTGTGGACAACTTGTCCAAAACAGAGACTTGAATCAAGCTGCATACATCCTATTCTGCTGCCTCAGCAGCTCAGTTGCAGAAACTGCTTCTCTAGAAATGTGCTAAACATTTGAGAAGCTGACCTCACTCCAGCAAAACTTCTGCTCACTCCAGCGCACACCTGTGCAAAGATACAACTCATATTTATGTTAGTTTTCTTGGAAGAGTACATCTTAGGAACTCTAATACACAAGATTAATCTTTTTTTTTTTAACTTGATAGCTGGAACAGTTGAAATATCACTACAAAATTAAAAAAAAAAATTAAGTGTTGTTAAAGTCATTGAAATGCCACTGTCATCAGAATGCCACTTAATCAGTGAATCCATCTGTATTAGTGCACATTGTTATTTTAATAGCTAGCTCGTGACTTATGTTCCACCCTCTGCTTGGAAGGAAACACTCAGTCTCTGCACAATTATTTATTTATTTTAGCAGAACCCCTAATAATAAAATCACCTGGACAAGACTTCATGAAGAAGTAACTGCTCTTATAATCAGTTTTCTGTCCTGGTTGTAGAAACTGAATTTGTGAAATAATGTCCCAGAAAAGTGACAAGGGAAAAATGCAGAGAGGACACAGAGAAGGGCATAATATATTTTTACTTTGAGTCAAGTCTGTCAACATATAAAATTTCCACTCCCTAATTTTCCTTTGTCCTGACTGCCCACAACATGTCTCAGCACGGCAAACAGTAGCAGACTTGGGCTTTCAATAAAATGCACATTTAACAACAAGAAACTTCCTCAAATCCGAACCACCCTCTGCTAGAGCAGCACAAGCTTTTGTTAGAATTACACAACCCTTTGGGACATGTAAGAATAATGCTGTTGTGTGTAAAGTGTAGCCACAGTGTTTGTAACGGATGGTAAATGAATCCCTTTGCCACAGTCGCCATCTGTAATAATGTCACTTTAGAAGGATTACATTAACTTCCTATTGCTTTTAACCAGCATCATTTATGTTTCTTAGCCACAGAGGCTGTACAAAAAACGCAGGCATGCAGAGCCTAAAGAAAAGGAGTTCTTGAAGGTCCTTGGGTTTCATTTTTTTCAGATTCCCTCCAGCAGGCCTGACTGATAGTTTCCTTTCAATTTCTCTGTGTAAGAAAGCCTAGTAACTTGGCTTTGTAATCCGTAGTTCACACAGATATTGCCTGCTGCAAGCAGTGCTCTGCTAATCTCCTGGGACACCTTCATCATCCAGAAGGGAGAATGTTTCTTCATGCTTTGGCTGGGGGTGTCTTAGAGGCCTTTGGATTAAAAGACCAGATCAGCAAGGCATAAGTGACGGGGGAACTTCAGAGCAATTCAGAGAGCTCAGTCTTGCATGGAAGAGTAAAGTTAACTTGCTGTTGAGAAAAATCTGCCTGTTACATCTT
Source organism: Cephalopterus ornatus (assembly GCA_013396775.1). Classification (NCBI taxonomy): domain Eukaryota; kingdom Metazoa; phylum Chordata; class Aves; order Passeriformes; family Cotingidae; genus Cephalopterus; species Cephalopterus ornatus. The sequence goes on from VZRE01001535.1 coordinate 163,483, forward strand.
TGGCAGCCACTTGTCCTCGGAAGCAGGCATGCTTCTGAGATCTTCCACTATGCCTCCCTGATGGGAACAGCACTTCTTGCAGAGCAAGGGTATTTTTCATAGAATCAAAGTTGAAAAGTTTGTTTTCTGCAACACTAGTATAGTCTATCTAATATGCTACAGGCTGTTCTCAGTCACATTTGTACCAGTGTTGCTTTTCTGCATCCCTTTCTGCCACCCAAGGGTATAAGAAGGTCATACCAAGCTTTCACAATATTGCAGGCCACTGTGTTTAGTTGCATGTGATTTAAAAACTGGCCAATCCTACAGACTTTTTTGAATGGAAAATATTCCTTCTTTACTGATCAAAGAAATATCCAATTTAGTTTTGGCTTTCCTCTATAGTTCATGTAATCAATTCTTCTCTCTTAAGTGAAAAGCAATTCTGGTCCTGCAGAAGTAGTTTATCAGTTTATCATTCATATGTCCAGAAATACCTGATGAAAGCAACACAGATGAGAGATTTTCAGGAAGACTCTCTTTAACACAGAAAAAAAGAGAGAGATTATTTGATGTGATCAGCAGGCAAGGTTTTATGTCACCAAACCACCACCACAATGGAAATGAATTGGCAGCTTTTCTCCATGCGGTTGGTAAAATTGATGGAATGATACCTAGCAACTTTAATTCAAATAAAATGTTTTTTAAAAAAAAAATGCAAAAAATCAAGGATAATCTTTTGAATGTGGCTATACCATTGATCCTTTATACATTTCTGTAATGATAAATTGTCATGAAAAATTTTTAGTGGAAGCTGTATTTTTTTTTCAGGGTAGTCATTAAGCATCTGCTGCCCTAATTGCATTGATATAATTCCTCATCACAAAATGAGACTTTTCCTGTGCACAGCTTGTAATTTTTACTGCCTTTTAAAACTCTAGCACCTTCTGCATGTTTATATTTTTGATTATTCTAATCAGAAATTAACAAATTAACAATCTCATAGTTAATATATAAACCTTTTTTTTCCACTGGGCATCTGTTGCTAAAAGAAGAGACAGTCTTGAAATGTCAGGTGAAGACACACAAATGGAACCAACATGCAGAACACTCAGAAATATCCAGACACACTTGACACTGGCAGCCAGTAATGAGACTGTCAAATGCCTGTCAAATTTCGGATGTTTTAGTTGTGAGTCTTCATGATGCCTATGAGCACTGCCAACAGATTGGTAAAATAACCCCAGGAACACACCCTTTCCAGGTCAAAACCAACTGTGAAGCTGAGTACACTGTAATTATAGTGCACTAAATGAGTTACAGCTTGAGCTAATCACACCCCACTGAACTAAAAAGCTGTAATTACACAGGGAGATAATGTGAGCTTGGCAGGATCTCCTATGGCAGCCTATGGCTTTGAGGGAAGCTTCATGTCCAGTTTGCTGGTCACTGCATGCTGGGGCTCAGCTGGGCCAATTTGCAATTCAACAGGTAAAATCAAATTTGTGCTCAACAAAGCAAAGATCATAGAAGGAATGGTTCATTTGCAAATTTACTTGAAATTTATAATATTTATCAGACCAACCAATATGATACTGGTTTTATGATGGTATTGTGCTGTTTGAAGTGAGCTGATATAATTTAACAATGTAACTCTATAAAGAATTGGGACTTCTGCATTTTTCTAGTGTTCCATATGTTCCTCCTATGTTGAAACAGGAGTCTGGATGAGTTATCAGATTTAGGGCTTCACCTTCAAATCTTGATTTCCTGATTTTCTGACAGTCTAAGTTTTGCTTTATGTTTCTGGAAAGGTATAAAACACTGTTTAGGCAACTTCAACTTTGTTTTATTAAATATTTCATTACTGATTAGATCTTAATAAATGGATGATTTTGGCTCTGTTTGTGATGCATATGGACTCTGTCACAAGTAGAGCATTTGATATACAGGACCTCCTTAGCAGCATAGAAGTCCCACAGAGAATAGTTCACAGAAATAACTATATTAATCTTAAACAAAATGCCAGATTGTCATATTTAAAAGCCTCCTGGTGACCTCTTTTTCCCAAAGGAGCAAAGCTGTGGTAAGTGTAAGTAAGAGTGAAGGTATTTAATTTATATTTAACAAATATCAGGAGCCTGACCTAGTTGAAGCTGTCCCTGCTCGTTGCAGGGGGCTCTGACAAGATGACCTTTAAAAGCCCTTTCCAACCCAAACTATTCTAGGATTCTATAAAATAGGAAGAGAAAAGGAAGAGACTGGAGAAGAAAAAGTCATCAGTGAAATACCGGGTGGTTAACTTAGCAGAGAAATCACACTGCGTGAGGTGAATCCTGAGTCTCTTGCTGGAATATTTCCAAAGACAGCCTGGGAGACAGTGGTCTTAATAGTAATGGCTTTTAGTCTTGATCCACTCCTTTAATTGGTGGAGAACTGAATTTAGACTTTGTATTCATTCACACAGTATCACATGCAAATTGCTCTGCTACAACAGTATCTGCTCCAAAACGTACTGTCTACCACAAGTGTCTCTGTTGCTGTTAAACACAATCTGATAACTCAGTCAACTAAAATGCGGCTTTAAATTTAGTGCCTATAGGTACTTCTTTTCACTGGGTGAAATGCACAAGGTGTTGCTCCTTTCTCTTAACATTGCAACTTGTCCAAACAAACCCCCACTATGCTGGGTTTAAAACTGTGGCCTCTCCTAAACTCTTATTCATCAGTGTTTATTTCCTGGAAATCTCTGTGAGAACAGTATTTAGGGTTCTAGAGAACCAGATAAGCCAAGTGCAAGTAGCTGGTTTCTTAAACAAGCTTGGACCCAGGAAGAAATGTGGGGAATAAAAACAAGGGATGGGGCATTTTTACCACTTTCCCCCAAGAAATTAAACAAGTGACCAGTGATAAAATGGTTTACTTAATTTTTTTAGATCTCCCACTGTGGGGACTGCAGGGCAGGTGGGATAAACTGTCAAGCTTAGTTTTGTCAATAAACTGCAGAATGTTATTGCTTCTTCCAGAATCTGATGCCAAAAAGTGGCAGAAATAAACTCCTCAACACCAATTTATAGGTGTTACAAAGGGCATTCTTTATTCAACATTCTGGACCTTCAGAGGATAGCTCCTCTAATTGAACGTGCCAAATGACAGATAGACAGGGCTTTTTATTAGACATATTCATGTATTTATATATTCATTAGATATGTTTGCTTACTTAATACATATTCATTAGTTCGCTTTACGTAGTCACAGCCCTATTGGAGGTCCTTTTTTTTGTCCTTCCAGGTCTTTGTCATCTTTACCTCAGATCTTGAGCAGGCACAACATCATTGTGTTTCACCATCAGAAATTGTAACGTTTGTTCTTTATCTTATCTGGGTACACAGAGCTTAGTTTACATCCTGTTTTTTTGAGTTACATCCCTTATCTAATTCTCTAGAACTTATCCAAAATTATACTGTTCCTTATTTGGGCATTCTGGGATAGTGTGAGTGAAATTTCTATTTCTTCTATCATATCAGCCAGAGAACTTTCTTTGTAGATAAAAGCAAAAAAATGCACACTGTGGCTGAGAATGCTGGTGGCCTGGGAGAGCCCTCTCCAGCTAGCTGCTGAGCTCCATGTATGACCACTGGTGACATAATAAAGGAAGGAAAAGGCAAGGGTGATGGGGAATGAGGCTGCTTGGAAAAGAGACATACCAGCAAGGTATCTCTACAACTGAAATCTGTGGGAAAGCTGGGAGAAGTAAAATAGCCCTCTCCAATGCACAAACACATTTTTCCTTTCTTAAAATATTAATTTGCTATTTTTAAGCTGTGGGGCAGTTTGTCCTCCCTCTGCTCCCCAGTCTCATTAACTTCCTTGCTGTGTTCCCTTCTGCCATCTGTCCTGACTCAGCAGGCAGGGAGAGACTCAGCACTCACACTTGTGGAGTGACAGATTCAAGGCTGTCAGTGGTGCTGGTTTAGCACATCAAAAAAGCAGCCACTTGGAAAAATCTAATGGGTGGTGGGATGCAATAATTAAACAGTGCAGAGTAGCAGAGGGGAGGAAAGAATCAAGGCTACTAGACACTAGGTTGGTTTTGATACCCATAGCAGTGAACAAGCCTTCATTCCTGAGCCAGGTGGTGTGGTTTGTGCCCACACACTGCAAGGCTGGGGTTTGTGGTCTGGATGGGACAAGCTGCTTTTTCCTGCAAGTCTCAATTCCTCACCACTACCATGGTGCAACAGTTTGCAGTAGCCCTTTGCTCTTTCTTTCTCTTGGTCTCTTCATCACTTCATGAGTGATGCTACTCTCATGTCTTGCCTGACTCATGTACTTCATGTACTTGGCACATGCTGCATAGGGAACAAGACAAATGCCCAGATGAGGGACTGCTGAGTGCTCAGCTTCCAGTAGAGTTGGTGCTGTTGCTCAATAGTGATGATACCGGGGCTTGCCCACAGTCCATTTTCATCCCCCTAGGTGTAGCCAGGTAGATCTGTGCTGGATACAAACCATCCTGCGTTATGAATGCAGTTGCTTGATATACAGGGAAAGCATGAGATGTTTGAAACACTCCCATTATCCAGATATGAGCCATAACCCAGGTTCTCTTGTGAAGAGAAGGGTTTGGGACTGGGACACTACATCATTTTGACAAGAGAAAAGTGCTGGATTCTGCGCCTGGAATGAGGCAACCCTGGATATACAGACAGAGTGGGGAATGAGATGCTAGAAAGCAGTGTTGTGGAAAGGGACCTGTGGATTCTGGTCAGTGACAACTTGAATGTTGGTCAGCAGTGCCCTGGCAGCCAGGAGGGCCAACCATATCTGGGGGGGCATCGACCAAAACGTCCCTAGGGAAATGGTCACAGCACCAAGCCTGCTAGAGTTCAAGAAGTGTTTGGATGATACTCTCGGGCATGTGGTGTGACTCTCGGGGATGATTCTGTGCAGGGCTTAGAGTTGGACTCAGTGATTCTTGTGGGTCCCTTCCAACTCTGTGATTCAGCTTCATGGGAAAACCAGTAAAGAGTATATATCCTTGTGCCAGGAGCTGAGTTACTCTCCAAAATCAGTGAATTTTCTTGTCAGCCCCCAGGCCCAAGAGGAAAAGGAGTGCTATGCAAAGATTGACTATTAGCAGCTGGAGTCAACAAGTTTACTGTAGGCACAAAGGAGTGGAGTCTCTGGAAACCCTTCCACAGGTCCTCTGTCTGCGTGTTCTTGGTGAAATGTATACCAGAAAAAAAGGGGCCATGATAACTATTGAGATTTTCATGATGCCCACATGGAAATGAGTGCCCATGAACTCGCATCTTTAGCAGAAATGATCAGTGAGGAGCTTGGTTCATTTTATTAAGGTTTCACCTGTTTATATGTACTAAGGCAAAGGAGCCAAGCTGGAAGTCTAGAGAATGAAAAGCACCATATACATGTTAAGCACTGTATTTATATATTTAGATATTGTGTATTGTATTTATAAACCCCATGTTTGTATTTTAACATTAATGTACTACATAAATGTAAGTTAGTTCCAAAGTTTAATAGATTTTTTTTTTATGCTGCAAAGGTTGAAAAGTAAAGTTTTTCTTAGAACTTTCTTTTTAAAAATCTCCACTAAAAATAACTGATTTCATTCTTATATTCTTATTTTTTTTAACAAAGATGTCAATGAGGGAACAACAGTGGTTCTGCATTGTGTCTGCACTTTCCTTCCCCAGGGTTAGTCTCTGCCATTAACCTAAACTGTAGCAGCTCCCTAGAGCCTCAAAGTGCTACATCAGCAGTTGGAGCACTGCGGAGACAGGTGGTGCAGGATCAAGCCATCTCCACCTACTGCACCACTGGGGACTTCTCTGGTTTTCTAGAGACCACTGGGTGTAAGATGACGTTCAAACAATTACCATAACACAGAAAGACTACAGTCACCCAGAGGCTTTGAAAAGCTTAACTCTGAGGTTGGGGGTCAAGGTGTTCAGGCACTGGAAGAAGGGTCTTCAGAGATTAGTGACTCTCCCTCTCTGGAGATGTTCTACTCTTGATGGGTTTCTGAACAATTTATTTTAGCCATACCTTTTTTGAGCAGGCAGCTGAACTAGGTGACCTCCAGAGGGCCCTTCTAGCTTGAATTTATTCTATGACTTTATGATCTTGGCAGAAAATCTCATTCTACTGGGTCATATAGAAATTTTTATTATTTGTAGATAGCTAATAAAAGATGCTTTTGTTGCCTTAGTTGTTGGAAATACATTGGTTTCTTGTTACTGTAACTCTCAACAACCTCTGTACTTGTCTGACACCACTGAGGAGCTAACAGAGTTCTCTGAGTAACACTGTCCATATACATTGTTTAATTTAAACCCTGTGTTGCTGATACTCTGCAGGATGGTGCTAGCTTTTCCAATTTTCTCCTTTACTAGGGCATGCAAGTGTTTATGTCGTAAGCTGTCTAACACCATAAGGGAAATAGCAAATGAGTTTTTCTTAAGAAATTCTTGGCATTTTAACAACAGTACTCAGGCTGGAAATGATTTAAAGCGTACAGTGAAAGTTACTTGGAGTCCAAGACCATTATGAGAATCAATGACACAGGTTTGAAATCATGAAAGATATGCATATTCTTTAGATCAGTTTCAGTAAACTATTTCCAATTCCCTTAAATGCATGGAAGAGTAAGATATTTTTGGTGCATCACTTCAGTGGGGTTGCATCTGGGATAATGCTGTCCATCTTTCACTGTCAGCTGCGGAATATTTCAAACCAAGACCCAATTAAGTATACAGTATTCATGAGCTATGTCTGTGTTATTTACAGGATTGCACTTCATTAATAAACACAATTCCATATTGCATGGTTAATGACAATCAACATAATTACAGTAACCTGGGTAGACAACTGCTTCTGAGTTATAATGAAGCATAAAAAAAAAAAAAAAATTTACTCCAAGACTTGAGATAATAGGTTTAAAGGAACATTACTCTCTTTTTTCATTCCCCCAACCTCCCCCCTGCTTCTCCCAAAGTCCAGTACTTTTAAGGCAATTCACCTCAAATGTCCAATTTAGAAGACCATAATCAGCAAAGTGGAGGACTAGAAGGCTAGAATTGATTAAGATGCTATCTTTAATGCATCCACATGTCTCTGGCTCATCCTTACTACAGTAGCCTAAGTATTATCAAAATATAGAGAAGTCTGTGTGTACGAACTCATACATGTGTTTATGTACATACACAATCACACCAGGCTATGTATGCAACAGCATGACAAATCCCTATGTTCTATACTTTAAAGAAGAAAAAAGTAAATTATTTGGTAAAGGTAATATTAAAGGTCCTTCAGTATCAACTTAGGGGACATCTGATGACAGCTGCAGACTGGTTTCTGCCAACAAAACTAAAGTGAAATTACTGGCTATTTTGTGCAGTTACCCAGTCCTGCAAGATATAGATAGCGTAAAGTGGTGCAGCCTCATCAATATGAAGAGCACTTCTTTTCTGTGGTCATGTTTTTGTACAGCCAAGAATGGCAGCAGCAGCATAATCTCCTCAGCCAGCAACTCCCTTGCATATAGGGACCCTGCAGCTGCCCTGTGTTCACACAGCTTCTCTCTCTGCGTAAGTGTCCCACAGAGCAGTTTCAGCCTCCAATTTTTCCAGAACTGTTAATGGGATTTAATGTCAACTGCTATATTATTTTCCAAACTGTATACCAAAAGACACACTTAATTTTAGATAACGAGATCCTAAGTTTATTCAAATTTTTCAATCCCTGTTTTGATTTACAAAATAAATAATCTTTTATGAAATCCATTTCTCTTCCCTTTCCCCTCCCCCCAAAATTAATATTCATGCTTCCCTAATAATTTCTTATTGCAAGGAAGCAACCAAGGAAGCAATCTTTAATCTCTGAGAATTCCCAAACCAGTATAAGCATTAAATGAACGTGAAAGATAAAAGTTCTAGGCACTTCTTAAAAATTATTTCATAGAAATGGAGGCTAGATTCCCCTTTTTGCTTTAGTCAGCATAGGGCTTACTTAAGAATGCTTCATTCATATGTTTTCAGGATATATCATGAATGACAAGCTAAAATCTTTCGTCTCTTGTTTGTATACAGTTGCTACCATTTGTCAATAAGCAATTTGGATTTTGCCCAATTCTTGCAATGAAATGCTGAAACTTCTTGTTGAAGTGAAAAATATTTACCCTGTACAAATAATGGTGTATTAATTCCATACGGATTCTGAGCATGCTCATTTTGATGACATTGATTTTCTTCCACAGCTTAAGGATTATTTTTATCTTATCTAAATATCATGCATCTGTTATAATTTCTTTTTTATGGAGTTACCACAGAACAAAGCTATCTTTTGGGGTTTTTTTTTGGTTGGTTATTGTACTGCATTTGCATGGCAAGGTTATGGTATTGGGGGAGTGTAGAGGCCCAGAGAAGGTGACTTTAGTCTCATCCCCCTTATCCTCAGGCTTCACAAGGATCTAAGGGTGATGTCTCTGAGATTCTGCCGGAAGCTTTCCCTGTGTCTGACAAGAGACAGTGTCAGTCATGTCAAGATGGACCCACTGCTGACCAAGGCTGAGTTCATCAGTGATGGTAGTAATGCCTTTGTGATAACATTTTAAGAAGGAAAAAGAAGTTATTGCACAGAAGTAATTGTATCCAGAGAAGAGAGGAGTGACAACATGTGAGAAAAGTCTTTGCAGACATCAGTGTCAGTGAGGAAGGAGGGAGAGGAGTGCTCCAGGCACTGGAGGAGTGATTTCCCTGCAGCCCATGGTGAAGACCATGGGGAAGCTGTCCCCTTGCAGCCCATGGAGGTCCATGGATGAGCAGCGATCCACCTGCAGCCTGTGGAGGAGACCCACGCCAGAGCAGGTGGATGCCCAAAGAAATGTTGTGACCCAGTGGGAAACTGATGCTGAAACAGGTTCCTGGCAAGGACCTGTGGACCCATAGGGAGAGGAGTGAAGACTGGAGCAGGTTTGCTGGCAGGACTTGTGACCCTGTGGGAGACCCACACTAGAGCAATCTGTTCATAAAGGACCGCACTCTGTGGAAAGGACTCATCCTGAAGCAGTTCATGAAGAGCTGTAGCCCATGGGAAGGAGTCACTTTGGAGAAGTTCATGGAGGACTGTCTCCCATGGGAGAGACCCCACACTGGGGCAGGGGAAGGGTTCCTGTCCCTGAGGAGGAAGAAGCAGCAGAAAAAATATGTGATGAACTGACCATAATCTCCATTCCCTGACTCCCTGTGCTGCTGTGGGGGAGGAGGTAGAGAATCAGGAACAAAGTTTAGCCCAGAAAGAAGGGAGGGATGGAGGGAAGGTGTTTTTAAGATTTATTTTACTTCTCATCATCCTACTCTGATTTTGATTGGTAGTAAATTCAACTAATTTCCCTAAACTGAGTCTGTTTTGCCCATGACAGTAACCAGTGAGTGATCTCTTGCTCTCCTTATCTCAACTCATGAGGCTTTCATCATGTTTTCTCTCCCCTGTGCAGCTGAGGAAGGGAATGATAGAGCAGCTTTGGTGGGTACCTGTCCTTCAGCCAGGGTCAAACCACCATAGTTATACTTTGTAAGCATTTTCATTTCCCCTTTGCTTGAACATAAGCAGTGGAAACAATGTTAATTAACTTTCTTAATTTTCTTATCGATAACTCAGGACGTTCATCATGAGGACATGCAAGAGAAAAAGGGCATGTTCTACTTTGGATAAGATTTAATGTGGACAGTCCACGAAGAGATACAAATAAAACAAATCCACACAACCCAAAACAAGAAAAAAGCAAAATTTCAGTTTGGAGAAAGAGAAGCCCAATACATATAGACAAGTGTGGGAATAGCATAGTTACAATACTCAAAGCATGCTTTCTTATATTCACTTGCTCAAAATGGTAGTGCAAGCAGAAAAAGAGTATGAGCCCTGGGGGGAAAAAAATGCACAATGCACAGTTTAGGTGTTGAAAACAAGGTAGAGGCATCACCGTGCCATTTGCCTGGGATTGAATCTCAGTGGTTTCTCAGCAGAGCTAATTGGCTGAATGAGCACCTTCAGGAAGAGAGCTGTGCTGTGTTAAGCTGATTCCAAGTCAGCACTGATACATCATGCTCCATGATGTTATCATGCTCCTTGTGTTATAGGCACAAGGGAGATGTCAGAAGAAATAGCCGAGGGATTCCCTTAAAGAATCTCTGGCTGAAAGCAAATGATAAAAAAGATGATGCATTACCTAAGGAGAAAAGGAAGGAACAATCAGGAAGGAAAACACAGCACCTACATGAAACAAAATCAGTGAATCTCTCCACACGATAAAACCAAGGTTATATTTACCAACTATGATGGGTGGTACTTGTTAATTAACACCAGATACAAATATCTAACATCTGTGTATTTCAGTTCAGTGGAGAATAGGAAAAGAAACAGGTTGAAAAACGTTAACTCTGAGAGTAAAACGTGCAGCTGTCTCATTCACTTAGTAGCTAGTCAATGCTCAAGAAGCTTTTGAGCTACCAAGATGAACATCTGTGGACAAGTGAGAGTCTGTCAGGAAAACACTGAGCTGAGTGACCAGAAGGTCAGTGGCATGTAGGTTGATGACCTGAAAATTCTTTGTTAGAATCAAATGATGCTAAACATCAAGAAAAGGAAAAAAAAGAGACAGATTGTTAGGGTAGTATTGGAAGTCTCAACCACTTGTATTGGACAGAATAAGGCAAATGAAAGCCACTAAAATTAGGATTATGAAAGTCAAACTGGATGGTTCTCTCAGTTGATGAGGAAAAAGAATTTCAAGCAAGATACAGCTTTTCCAGTCTAATTAAGCACCGTCTGAGAGGAGAACTACAGGAGCAATTACGCCAGTCACATAGATAAAGAAGAGTACAGACTTGGTCACTGCTTTCTTAACTACTGTTTTGCACTAAGAGGTGCTGCTTTTTTATACCAGTAAGAAAGGCATTTAGAATCTGACAAGCTGTGTTTAAAATGCTATTCATTATCATCAATGTTATAAAGAATGACAGGGTAGTATAGATAATCTTATGTCCTTTCAGATGCTGGTAATGCTGTGTTGTGCAGCTTCAGACAGGCGTCCAGATCCCATTCACGTAGGCATTACACCACCATTTATTTTTTGTTAATTTGAGCTCTTTCAGGATTTTCTTAAAACCAAACAACTCTATTCATAATTCGTGCTGTCATATAGAAAGGATTTTCACAGGAGAACTTGTTGCTGCAGTTTCAGATAAAGGCAAGGACATGCAGGCGGTGACCAAGTGGGAGCTGCTTGCAGGCTCCTCTGTTACAAGCAACCACGTAAGTTTGCCCTGCAGCGAAGGGATCTGTGCAGCACAGCATGGATCAGAAGATTAAGCTGTAGTGGAGCACACCCGCTCGGGTTAAATGCTGTGTGGATCACTTGTGCATCAATGTACAGTGGTCTCCTGGTCACGAACACAGGGTCTGCATTCTGCATCTGCTTCTGTAACTCAATAGCTAGGTTTAGAATTTCTGTCACCATGTCTTTATATAATTAAGCAAATTTTATGAGCAAATTATATAGAAGGGAACCACAAATAAAAAGGAATGCAGAAGCTATTTGCCTATTCAAGCTTAGAGTTCACTTGGAAGAATGATAGATTTGGCACGTGTGAAGGAAGAACTTTAACTGAACCGTAAAGGTTAGAGAGGTTAAACCTCTGCAACATGGTTGCTGGCAGGTTTGGATGCTTCTCTCTGGAGACCCTTTAATAAATAGCCTTGTATAATGGTCTACTTGTGCAACAACAGCCATAAATATGCCAAGTGAAATGCAAACTAATTAGAAAGCACTTATTCTAGTCCTCCAGAGTGTATTACCATGGAAAGTTTCACTTTCAGTCTACAACTTACTTTTTTCTTGTTCAGTCCTATTTTCCTGTTGCATTGCTAAGATTCAGTGACAAGGCAATATATCTATCAGGCTTTTCAATCTAGATTTCTTTCTGTGGTCCTGCTGAGTAGAAGTCATTTGCTGGGGAGAGTCAGTCACAAAAGTCCTTGAGGAAGTGTGGCGTCAGCTTTATTTGTCCATCCAATCAATTACTCCTTGCTCCCCCTTCCCCTAAGCAAACACACACGTCTCTTTAAAACTTAGAACTGGTGGAACTGGGCTACATCCAACTAGGGCTACGGGATTTATTAGACTTCCAAAGGGTATTAATACTTGCTGGTGCTATATGCACTCCTCAATGGAATAACGCAGTACTGACTCCCCTATGTCTATGTTAAGACTACTCACTAAAATTACTTTGTGAATTTGGTGAAATGAACAATCTAAAGAGATCAAATACATTTATTTAATGACAAGCAAGTTACTTGGAGATAGGATGGTGAAATTGTTCAAAACTGAACAAAGTTAAATGAAATACTATCTCTACATTCCTGACATTTTTGAGATAAAATATGAACTTCTAGGGTCCTGTGATTAAACCAGCCTCTTCTACAGCATTATCCTTGTCTGTAGTTCAGTTGCTGGAGCAATACTTCAACTTTGGTTCTGTCTACAACTTAGGTCTAAGACAGACTTGCTAGAAGTATTCCTTACAAGGGAAAATACTGACTCTATTGACGAGGGCTGACATTTCACTCCAGGTGTAGTTGGAAAAATGCATTGTTTGTGCACTGATCCTATTTCTCTTTATCTATACTTATGACCAATGACATCATCCCTCTTGACCTTGTTTGAAGACCAGTTAACGAAACAAGAAGCAAAAAGTAGCTTAGAATAGGGCTGTAGTGTTTGAGTCTTAAAATTTTGGGTTTTTTTCAAATTTAGGGAACTGGAAATGGACTCTGGCTCTTTTAGCTATTTTTGAAGAGTATCCTGCTAGAATTTGATTGGATTTGGAGCTACAGCTTTTGGAAGAGGGATATTGCTAGTAGGGGAGGAGAGTAGCCTTTGAGATGGAGGGTCTTTGGACTGGCTTTCAGGTGAACAGTGGGATGGGCTACTTGGATGGATTTGAGTCCTCAGCTGATGGGGTATAATGGTGTTAGGTGAACACAGACATTAAGTTTATTAATTTCAGTTTTACTCACTGAAAGTCAGAGGCTGTGGCTCTATACAGGAGATGGAAATCTCTTTCTGGGCTGGGTCAGATGTAGGGATGGCATGGTAGCCATTACATTATCACATAACTAAATCAGGATTTGGGGACTGATGCACAGATCTCCCAATCTCTTGCCGGGCAGGGCTAAACTAATTGCCAGTTCTGGTGTTTATTTGACAAGGAAGGAAATTTTTCCTTCATGTCAGATTGTCAGAGGCTGAGCAGCTTTGATTTCTGGTGGGGTATGGTGCAGGGTCCATCTGCTAGAAGTTCTCCAGGGATACCTCAGCTAATGGCAGTGCTGTGCCTCTCTTATGTTCTCTTTAAAGTGATGCCATGGTGTAATATTTGAGGCTTTTTGCGTTTTGTGCTATCGGTCTTGCAACAGTCTCAGAGGCTGCTTTATGGTAAAAGGTATAGGTGGGGGAGCAGATACTCTGAGGATCCATGTGATCCTAATGTTGATGCCATAACAGTGTGATTGCAGGGAGTTGAATTCCAGGACCCAGAAGTTCCTTTCCAGTCTCACCTACTGCCTCACCCTCTGCCAGCTCACAGGTATCATGTGTCCCCCTTTTTGTTTCCTTTCCCTGTTTATCTGCTGCTCTTCAATTTTCTCTTCTTTACATACAGGCTTCTCTACCTGCATATGAGACTACCTAGCAGTCTAAACAGAATATTTCTGAAAGAATTGAATACGGTTAACGATCGCAACCTTGGAAACTGCTATTCTGATAATTCTTACCCATAACTTTAAATTCCTGAATTAGCTTTGAAGCCAGTATTTCCACAAAGTGCTGGAGTCGGAGATGAATGCTTCATATAGCTTGGAATCTGTGACTATATGTTTTCAAACGAAACATGGCATTGTTTCAAACATAAATCACTTGAAGGCAGCAACCACTTAAATGAGGTCAGAACCAGTGAATCAATGCAAGCAGAGAGGATGCTAGTGAAAGAAATGTGATTATTATCTTCAAAATCTCATGAACCACTCAACCTAGAAAACAAACTGCTGAATGTCTTTGGAAGGCTGGACCAGATGATTAACCTTCTAGTGGCATACTGCATGGATTTCTGCTCTTGATGATCCTGAGTCATCAATAGTCAGTGGACTTTCAAATCAGACAAACTCACAGGCCTTTTTCTGGACAGGACAGGATGTTTTCTGCATCTCAAGTGTCTTGAACCACTTACTGGGTATCACACAGCTCTGGTGAAATAAGGACTAGCCAGCAGTAGTAACTAGAATTCTATTGCCTGATTTTCTAATTCTGTATGCATTGTTTTTGGAAATATGCTTTCCGTGCAAAGCCCTGGGGAAGAAAGTAAATTAATTTCCATTTTTAAGTGTCTGAGATTTGTGAACACTAGAAACAGAACAAAGCTCTGATGCTATTCTTGACATTCTGAAGTCAGCTAAGCTAATAGCCAGATACTGCTTAATCACAGAGAAATAAAAAGGTTTGGCTGGTGTTCCGCTTCAGATGCATGAGACCCCATGGCCTTGTTCCCTTGCCTCATCCTGTAGGCTGTATACATTAAGTAGCAGAAGATTTAGTACAACTGAAAAATGAAAAGCAGTGTCTTTATGATTAACAAACACTTGATAGAAAACTTTGATTCAAGAGATAATGGTAAGAACTCCCCTATTCTTTCCCCAGCTACACTTCTTTTGCTTCTTTAATACCCTTCTTTCTCTGCCATTTACTTCTTGTTGTGATGGCTTGTCTGTCATTTTCTCTCTTTCCTCCAAAGCCTTACTGACTCATATATCTTCCTTTCTATTCAAGGGTCTTTTTCTGGTTTCTTATGTGCCCCTGTGGCCCACTCCTTAGTTTGCACTTTTTCTGTTCCTCTTTTTTTTCTCAACATATTTATTGTGAGAATGCTGTCAGCTTAAGACAAGGCTACTGGCAGAGGGCAGGACCTGGTTTCACTCCATCGGTGAGCTCTTCAAGGACCAACTTGGGCAGTCATTAGACTTCGTAATCTGCACTGTGCCCCTGGAGAGAGCCTAATGTCACGGAGTGACAGTGTGTCACCGGAGGAGCAGGTGTTGATCTCAGAGCATTGACTGAAATCCCACATTGTTTCATCGATATTCATTATATCATACTGTCTACACCAGTGCTTGCAAAGATACCCACTGATCCTTTCGCCTAAGAGATGACCCCCTGCACATATGGGCCTGATTCTCAGCTATCTTTGCTGAAGTTTTGCACCAGCAGAACTTCGTTGCTCTCTGTGGAGACAGGCCAAGTTTAATGATAAATGAGACCAGGAGTAGCAAACCTAGCCTGCATATTTTTCTGTGAGTGCTTTCCAAAGTGTTCAGTTCTGTTTTGAGAGTCTCTGCATTTCTGTCCAAATTCAGTTATTCACATTTGGCAGAATCTGCTCTGGCAGTATTGTGCTTTAAAAACTGAAAACTCCTCCAAGGTATAGTAGAGAAAAAAAATCAAAACCCTGTTATTGTCCTTGAAGGAAACACTGAAAGTCTGCTGGTTCTGTTCTTTCAAGCAGACTGATAGCTTTTTGTCCTATTGTGTAGTTCATGGTGGCTGAATGTATTCTAAAACATCTCAATTACTTTCTATTTTACAGACATTTTTATTAGATCTATAATCTCATGCCTCATATCCACAGAGGGTTCTCAGTGCTCTGCCTTTGCTAAACAATTACCGGGAGGATGTATTTTGTCCCTCATGGATTCTAAGCTTTTCTTCCAGAGGCTAGATTTTATTGCACATTATATGTCAGGACAGCAGAGGCTCCTTGTTTCTTCTTAATTGTTCCCACTAGATGTTAAAAACATAAATATGGAAAGAAAAGCTGAAGTGATAATTCAGGAAAGAGAGAAAGCAGTTTTTGATGTCCAAAATTCTCATAAAAATTCATTTCATGTTCCTGCTGACCTCCTCCTTGTAGATTCATGGCAGATAAACAGAACATGTATCCCTTTTTTCCTCTGTTTTAATGCATCAGAGAGGCCAGGCTCCTCTCTTATACAGCCTTTTTGCTGCAAAATAACAGGCTACAGGGAGGCAGATAATTTTGCAAGCTTTCATATTTTGGCTGTTCTTTCTGCACAAGCCTTTCACTTTGTTCTCTTCATATCCTGAAAAACTCCATCTACCATAGGTAGCCTTAACCCCCCAAAAGATTACCACTGAAAAAGCATGTTAATGGTGTCCTCAGAACACAATACTGCACATCTGTGTGTTGAGCTGTGCATTTGCCGCAGCAAAACCACACAGGAATATATACTTGTCTTCCAGATAAAGGTGTGAAATTCATCAATCAGCTTTCTAATTAATACGAAGTCTAAACTTTCACTGTCTTTTCTCTAGTCATCACAGTAGCAGTGTTATAGATATGTAAGACTTCTTAGAAACATTGCACTTTACATATTTCATTCATATAGTAGGCATTTTCAAATAGATATTTTAAGGAATACATGTATTAATGAATTAAAAGGACAGGATGTGAAGGAATCAGGCTAGACTTGTCATTCTCAGTATTTGGGAGAAGTCTTACCAGATGGCTGCTATGAAGTTGCCAAGACTACAGACTGCTGACATACTTTAGGATCAAAGGAGAAGATGGGGAACCTGGAAGACAACAACACTTTGAGAAATGAAATAGCAAGACTATCACAATAGACTTTCTTAACATAATTCCAGTAAATCCTTACTCAAGCACTTAAGAGAGTAGCATTAGGTGTTTCACTAAAAGGCTAATCACTACAATGATTTTACTAATTTTGCTGAAAAAATGTTGGGCTTATGTCTGCAAAGATATCACAATTTGAGGCTATTGCTGCCAAGCTTTTTTCGTTTACTGATCCTGTCATTCTGAATGCCTTCTTCCCCATGCATTTGTCAAGCACTTGAAATACCACTACAAAACAAATGCACGCAAATTAAAGCCATCATCCTTCAGCATAAAAGTATTATTTTCATAAACACCTACATTACTCTGGAGCCAAGTTAATTTTTAAAAAATGTCTCTCGGAGGAGTGAGAGGGTGAAATAATATCATTCCTCAAGGGAATGATATAAGGCAGTAGACTCTGTTGGGGTCACTCATACTCTCCCAGGCTAACACAGTGTCTCTTAGGTTTATGCCTGAACAGTGCAATTGCTTTCACACGCAGGATGTAGGGTCTCTCCCACTAGCCAGAGAAACTGGCTTTTGTCTACTTAGGGCGCATGGGAGAAGTTGGATTGGCTCCCTCATTATTCACCTGTCTCACCAGTAAAACTCTGAAAGGCTTCGTTCTCGCCAGGCAGGAAATTTGAGAAGGGCATAAATATTCGTTGTCAAGAGTAAAATATTTAATGTTTTAAATTCACTGTTTTGGGTTTTTTTTCCATCCAATTTCTTGCAAAAGTTACCAACTGACTACTTCTCAATTTTGACAGCTGCCTGTGTGTAGGAAAACCCATGTCTTTGTAAGAAAGGAGCTCACAGCCATAGATTTGAAGTGCTCAAGCCTGGTAAGGGATAGCTTTCAGATTTAGAATGACCACAACTTCAATGTTATGGATCTTCCTGTATTGCTTCTTTAAAATAACACAGTTGCAGGTGGCTCCATTTGCTGCATTTTGCATTTCTGATCTGCTTTCTATTTCAGAGTTTAGGATAGGAACTGAATGTTTGCAAAGGGCAAACTATGAGGGCTGACTGAGTTTACAAACAGCACAGTGCTTATACCACATAGCTTGCTATGAGTTGTGCTTCTGCATGGTTACTCTGCATTACGCTGTCTGAAGCCTCTTCTTTTTCTCCTTTAAACTGAAGATCTGTTTTGATTTGTTGTCTCTCTCTTGTAAAACCAATATTGTAAAAATCCTTGGAACTTGGTTCTAATGTGCATCTCTGACCACATGTACAGCTGGCTCTGCATGATCCCTGAGCTGGGTTCGCATGAACTGGCTCTGCTAATTCTGGAGCTGGGAGCCTTAGGGTATTACCTGGCTGGCATCTGCAGCAGTGCTCAGTTACTCATTCTGCCACTCAATCACCACAGTGGCTCCATGCTGCACCTGTGGGATGCTGGACCTCAGGTCAGCCTGTGCTGGGGCTCTGCTCCATCCTGCAGAGCACTGCCTGTCCCTCCTTGGCACAGTAATGCACAGAGAGGCTTTTAGGGACTTTAGCTGGGTTTGGTTCTCTTTTTTTAGTTTTAGCATTGTGTGAGTGGCAGAACCAACCTTGTGATGATGGATAAATTTCTGTAGAAGGTGCAGACTATCATTTAGACTGTGGACAACTATGTTCTTGTCTGCTTCAGTAGACTACCTTGGGGCAGGAAGGGTAGGAAAATAATTGCCATACAATTGTGAGGGAAAATGAACCTTAGAGTCAGAAGAGAGGATTTTATTGATCTATTCAGTACATGAGGGCCCCAATGGCACCACCAGCTCTGTCACTGCCCACACTTCTGGGGCCCCCCCACACTGCCCACCCCATGTCAGCCCCCTGGGGCCGTGAGACCCTGCTCCAGAGATGGAGCATGACCAGTCTCCAGCTCCCCACAGCTCTAGCCATCCTGTCCTTGTCCCCAGGGCAGTGACCAGTGGTGGGCCTAGGCTGTCCTGGTGGCCTCCCACTGCCCCCCTCCCTGGCCCACTGGGTGCCCAGGCAGCAGCAGCTCTGCTCCTTTGCCTGGAGATGGGGGGCATTGTGCTAGGAAGAATTACTGGGGTAAAAACTGAGAGTGCCAGACATGAGCTGTCAAGACAAATGAAGCTATTCCTAAGAAACTAAGCATATGGCTACTAGGTCTGTAATACATTTCATTTCACCTTCATGGAATTACCCCTTCTGCCTCTGAGACAGGCAGGGACTAGGTTAGTGTTACACAGGGGAGCTCACATCTATGTAACTGCCAGAATGCGCTCAGTT
Organism: Cephalopterus ornatus; assembly: GCA_013396775.1. NCBI lineage: Eukaryota > Metazoa > Chordata > Aves > Passeriformes > Cotingidae > Cephalopterus > Cephalopterus ornatus. Next base: position 182,487 of record VZRE01001535.1, read on the forward strand.
GCAATATGCCGACCTGCAGCTTTGCAGATGAAATTGATTATTTTTGCTGTCAGCCCTCTCCTGCTCTATTAAAATTCAATTTTATGGTGTAACAATCTCTATGGACATGTTTTGTCGTTTGTTTCCAAGATGGGATGGAAGCATACATGTGCTTCTAGCAAATGTTGAAACCTAAGAAAAATACCTTATAAATTAGCAGCAGCATGCTATAGTATAATAAAATGATTACTTTTTTGTTACAATGTAATATGCAACCATTTGTAACAGTTTTAAAGCCCAGCTACATACTCATCTCTTAAACACATTCTGTGTGCCAAGCCTTTTAGTTCCTCTGTATTAAAGTGCAAGTGAGCCTTTTTTCTTTTCATTCTTATTTTTAGGATCACTAAAAGCCCCAGCAGTAAGTGAAGCCCAAGGTGAGCAAGGACCTGCAAGTTCCCAAGTGTTGCCACTTCCCATTACCATCAAGATATGCAGTTAGAGTGCTGTGAAATCTCTTTAAGTGGTGACACTTTTGAGAACAGGGGCTGAAAGAGTCTTAAACTTTGCAGTAATTCAAGGGACGTCTGTCTCATCAAGCTGTAGGAATCATCGATGCTATTTTAACTGTGTTACCTCAGCATGTGAAGGGAGATAACACAGCCATTACACCGAAAATGTCTTAGCATCTAGAGATTTTTTTTTTTAGAAAAGACTTGTGAAAGAGGGTTAAATCATCCACTTCTTTCTGGAATTATGTACATTGCCCACGTTTTTTGATGTTTCTGATCAGGCGTGGTTTTTGACTTTCATCTGCAAGCTCAGAAAAGCAGACTTGGAATAGTGCATCTGTAGATTTCCATCCTCTCCTAACCTAGATTTTTGCACAGCAGATTAGAGATGTATAACAGGGCTGTCAGCTTTAATGCGACAGCTCAGTCCTCCTGCATTTATTCCGAAAACAGTGCACTGGTTCATCTCCTACAGCTCCTAGACTTGATTATACCAGCTATGCACCTCCTATACATTTTGATGTCTTTAGTGATTCCCAGGTACACAATTTAAACATACAGCTTTTTGAGCCCTGGATTTGTTGTTTGGGGGTTTTTTTTGGTTTTGTTTTGGGTTTTTTTTTTTTTTTTTTTTTTTTTTAAGAATTAAAATATCATCATGCAGCATGATGTCTAGCAGTATGTATAGTATATTAGGGATGCATGTTTGAATGTGCAGTTCAGATTAGCCATTTTCATCCAAGCCTTCTGAATGTTTGATAATTTTACTTACTTTATTCTTTTAAAGACTGATTGTGGGGATTATTGCTTCATTTAGTGTCTTCACTATTCTGGCAATCATTATGTGAATCTAATAAGGGAAATCCAACCCTAAAACTATGTCCATTTTCCCCCCACCATATCACTGAGTCAGTAAAAGAGGTTGCTGCTTCTTATGTATTCTTACTTAGTCATGGGCAGAAAACTGTTGGCGTTACTACTCTTTCCCATTAAAGCATTGCCTAATTTATATTGGCCGCCAAGCTTCGAGTACTTGCCTGTGTGCAATGGTTATTCATCATAAATTCAGCAAAAACCTAAATAAGATAATAATTCATGCAACACTTTACACCACAATTTTGAAAGCTTATAATGAATGCTGTTGGCTTATTTTGTCTGTCCTTAATTCCAATAATATAATAAATCTAAAATACATCGCATCTTTAAGTACTTCAATCAACCAATTAGTTGTTTTCTACAAAAAAACCAAACCAAACCAAAAACAAAACAAAACCCCCCCAAAAACAAAACAAAACCAAAGAAAACAAGAACAAAACCACCACCAACAAAACAAACAAACAAAATAACCAAAAACCCAACAACAGAGAAATAAAACATCTCCCATGAAAAGCAAATGGTCACCTCTGAAGTGATCAGGCAGTTGGACTAGATGATGGTTGTAGGTCCCTCTCCCTCTCCTTTGCCTTACCTCGCCTCACGTCTCCTCATTTCTCAATATCAGAAACTTTCTGGTTTTAATATTTAATTTCCCTTTCTATTACTTTCGATAAAAGTTTCCCTCCTTTATATTTTTCCCAGGTTTATATATGTGCTTATTTCATCAGCATTATATTTTACTAATTTTATGGGGAATGCTCCCTGCATGCAATTTAATATAGAGATTTGGGATTCAATTATACTGTGGGAAACTACATAAGGCTCCCTTTAAATGAAATGGGTGACAATTTCACACTGCAAGGGCGCTTCCAGCTTTCAGTGGTCAAATGGAAAGATTGTTCTCCCTACGAAAGTGAGAGGCAAATAGCACAAATATATTATTTTTCTGATGTTTCCTATCAAACATTATCATTAGGCCTATTTTAAGACTAGCAACCTCCTGGAGTGTTTCTAAGCGAGCAAGAGACTATGTAATGAAAGAACAAACTTCCTTGGGCATAGACATCCTGTTCCATACTAATAGTCCAGCAAAACACCTATCATTTGCAGACCAGTAGACAATACTACGGCGTTCTATCCCATCAAAAGAAGCTTGCCTCCCAACAGATTGCTTTACGATATCTAAAATTGCCTGGCATGATATACAGTGATATTTGGCAAATAGTAAAGTATGGTATAAAAACAGCATCTGACTTTCCTCTCCACAACAATGTAAATCAAGATGATCACCACTGGAATTCAGAAGTGCATTGCTAATAAAACTGGTTAAAGAGCACTGTCAGGCTCTCTTCTGTGATCCTCAGAAACAAACTACCTAACGTAGCCAGTGTGACTATTCCTCTTCACTAGCTGTGCAGAGAAGAGCCTGACCATGCTCCATAGCGAGGTAAATCACGTCAGCCACTGCTCTCTTGTAGTAGTAGCACGGACTGACATGTGGCAGCACATTACACAGTTGCACAGCTGAGTGGTTGCTGTCCCCAGTCATCCTGGCTGACAGATGCTGCCACCTCTGAGTAAGGACACTTGATCCCTTCATGAATCCTGAACCGCCATGGCTTTCAGCTCAGGACACTGAAGACTCATGTTACTATAGAATAGAAGGCTGAATTCTGCAGTGGTTCAGGACTTGACTCACTGTGAGATCTGATGGCTCTGCCTTCCAGGATAGCCACCCCTTTCAAGAGGGTGAGGCAGACAGCTGGGACCAAAAGCAGGATTAGTCACTCACGTTTCATTCATACTCACACAACTGCCAGAGCCCTGAAGTATTATCTCTTCTAAAGATATTAATTCTTGTAGGGTTGGGTAGAGTACTTTTGACTTATCTCCTATTTTTGTACGAAGACGGTCCAGTACTTTCACTTTAAGGTTTGGCCTGGCATGAGAATAAATACTTAGCTTTAATCACTATATTTACTTGCGAAGGTAAACATCATTTGCTCGCACTTCTAGTTGTGGTAGTGGTAATAGCATAATAGCATAATACAAAACTACTACTAAGACATGTATGATAAATGTTTTTCACTTCATAGTCACACTTCACAGTTTAGTAGAAGACGGAATCTAAAACAGCTGTACAGCCATCCCTAATACTGATCAATGTGTACAGATGTGTATTTTATAAATACATCTTGTCTCTGCCAAAGGTGGTTTTTTCCCCTGATGATTCATTAAAAAAGATAAAATTCATGTTGCAGAATAGAGAATCCTAAGACTTTGTGCTACTTACTTCCCATTTTAGCTGTCTTTTGGCTTACCTGAAAATTAAAAGGTATCCGGACCTTGTGCCCTTTTTCACATCGATTAATGTAAAGTAAAAGTAATGGAAGAAAATCTCTGTGTCCGTGGTACTGGTGAATTGTTTTCCTTTTGTGGTAATAGAACCTAAAATAAATTTCTATAGTGTGTGGTGTTTAACCAATATTATAGACCTGTCTCTATTGCATGCCTAGTAAGTAGAACTGGATAAAACTGTTTGGCCAATATGAAAAGCATTTCACACATCAGTTATGGACCATTCAATGCAATCACATAGAAGAGCATTTTCTTCCATTGATCAACAATAATTCCTGACATTTACAAGGCATCTTTAATCAGAGAGATAAAATTGCTCTGCAATGATAATAAATTCCCAGAGTACTCCACTGAATTAGAGGAAAAAGTATTTGATTGACAAATGAGCAAAGTAAATCACAGAGGAGTAAAATAATTGTTCAAGGTCAGATATTGAATTTTCTGGTAGAGGCCAGAAAAACTTCTATCCTTACAGTCTTTTAGACTTGTGGAAAATAGGGGTAAACTTTGTTACTGTAGCAGATGGTTGGGTTTGTATCTGCCGTTTGCTTACTCTGCACTGATGTTAACTTGTCTGTAACGGCAACACAAGACAGTGAAGAACCGTGTTTCCATGTAATTGTATTACAGATTAGGAGAGGGCAGGGAATGCTTGAAGTGTGGAAAAGTTTTTAAACTTCTGAACCACTGCTAGCTTTTGAATGAAGAGTTCTAGTGCAGGGACACCTTAGCACATTCCCATTTTTCTGCTGTTCCTTGGTGGTAAAAGGGACACTGGGTTCTGAAGAAGGATATAATAGGCTGCACATGTACTACATACACAGACAAGGCCTCAGTTTTATGGCAAAAATTTTGTGTACAGATGCATCTGGGAACAGACCTTGTTTTGAAATGTGTAGACCTGTGAAGAACAGGCTATAAATACCTAAACAGATGTCAGAGTATGTGTTTACAATGCAGTTCAGAGCCATGGGATGAAGCATGCGTTCTTCAGATTAGCAAGGAAAAATAATCTTTATAGTAAAAATACTATAAAGATTTTTGGTTATTTTATCACCCTTTTATTATAAATAGGAGTGATGAACTGTCGTGATTGACAGGATGTCTATTTCTGGGGTTTACAGGGGGTTGAAAACCCTCTTCCTCATGCAAATCAAATTGCAAATTATATCTAAGCCCTAGTACGTTTAGTAATGTAGACTGTTAAAAAAAGATCCTCTCCTGTATACTCTGTGTCTTGTTCTACTCTTTTAGCATTGCATTCCTTATGGTTTCTAATATGTGCTTTGAGACCTGTTTCACACCCCCAGTTTCTAAATCCTATGTCATTCTTCTTCTTGGCAATTTTGAATTTAAATATACTGCAAAAAAAGATATTTATGGTTTAACATTTTAATAATGCTGCAGTCAGATTTTATTAGTGCTTCTCTGTTACATTTTGCATGAGATAGGAAAGAGTAATGAAGAGAATATCATTGTGAGGTTTTAGGCTTATGAGCTTAATGTATTATGATACAACAAAATGTATTATCTAAAGGTCCCTTTCTCACAAAGGCAAATGGGAACACCATAGATACAGCGATACAAAGCATCAGTCAAACCAGCGATAACATTCTGCTATTGCAAAAACATTTTTGATTAAAATGTAATTTATTAAAAAAAATAAATTGAAATAAAGAGCTTTAGGATTCCTAATCTTGACTGTATGTGCATTATGCAGCCTGTAAGAACAGAAATGATCAGCTAAACAGAACCAAACCTATTTTATAATTTGCCCTCTGAATCTGCAGCAGAGACTCGGCCATCTGGACAGTGTCGTGTGTGTTGGGATGTAAGAAACCACCAGTTTGGGTAGAAACGTGCCCCTGTTAGGTACAAATGGTTGGAAGGAATCGCTTCCAGGCATCCTCAGGATTGTTGGGGGGTTTCAAACATTCCTGCATCTGAGTGCAAAAACCTTATTAAAACCTTCTGGATTTCTTCCCATGCTCTCTTTGCTACCTAGCAGGCATGAAGATAATTTCCAAAGAAGAATGGACAGACACTGCTTAGCCTGGAACCAAATCTACAGTAAATGCACATGGGAGCTCTCCTTTCGCTTACATTTCAACTTGTAATGAACTTAATTAAGCTGTCTCCCCAAATGTAAACTGTACTAAATATTGATTCCAGGAGTACTGAGACTGGTATCTCCAAATACACAGGGGGTGTACATACATATATGCATATACCATATCTAGTATACACATACACACATACACACACATAGACAGATATGTACACACACACACAGATATGTACACACACGTACACATATATACACACACAAACACATATATGTACACACATATACACACACATACATAGACATATACACAGACACACACACGCACATATACACACATACATATATATACACACACACACACAAACACATACATACAC
>VZRE01001535.1:189563-245720 GCA_013396775.1 Cephalopterus ornatus
GAGCCGCCCCGGGAGGTGCCGCGGTACCGGCCCCAGAGCAGCAGCGCTCGGCGCCCGGCCCGGCCCGGCCCGGCAGCCCGGGGGCGGGCGGTTCGGAGGTGGAGGAATAAATGTTTCCGCTTGGTTTTTGCTGGCACCGGCCCGCGGCTCGCCCGCAGGTCGGGCCTGGCCCCATCCAGCCCATCTCGCCTGTCGTGGCTTTATTTTGAGAGCAAAGGGTCTGTCTTGGCCGATGCGTGGGCCTGGCGGTGCGAGAATGGTCACAGGTAACATGTAGAGGTCGTTTCGTGACACTTTTTTTTACCCTTCTGTTATGCCGCCCACCTTTGACAGCAGCATGCGTGCATTCTTGTGCAATAGTATGATTGTTTTGAAATGTATTTTAAGTATTTTAGTAAAGCTTTTACGTGTGGTCTTGTCATCTGATACATTGAGGACTGTAAGAATTGATTTTTCAGCCTACAAAACAGATAAGTGCATATGCCAGGCTCCAGTTTTTGCTAAGCAGATGGTACTTTTTTCCTTAAACAGTATCCTAAAAGACACTTTTAGTTTATTTGGTGACTGAAGAGGCTCTATAGGCCTTTGTATGTGGTTGTGTATCCTACCCACTCTACCTCCCTGAAATATGCTTGTGACTTTAGAATAGACCCGTCTGTTCTGAAGGTTAAGTAGCAAAGGAATAAGCCCCAAATAAGTATCTTGTTTTTTTTTTTTTTAGGGGGAGAGGGATTTGTTTTAAGTGATACATGTAGACTGTTGCTACAGTTTTCAGACTACCTGTTTCTTCATGTTTCTTCGGACTAACTGGAGAAATACCCTTGTTAACAGTGTTTAATATTTTTCAGAAGTAACACAAGTTTTCAGTAAGGATCCAGACTGTGCGATGTTGATGTTCTTTGAAAGAAACCATTCTTAACTTGCAGAAACTTTAGATGGGCAGTCTAAAACTATAAAATGGAATAAAAAGCATCTACAGAATGTCATAAAATCATTGTGTTTTAAAGATTGAAGAATAGTATTTGTTAAATTAACTTTGAGTAATTACTATATAGCAAACTAAAATATCTCAGTTTAAATTGGTGGTTTTAATTAGTTAATCTGGTAGAATTTTATAATGTTCCTTTGATGTATAAAGTTGAATGTGTGTACAAAAGATGGGGAAGGAAGTTAATGTATATTGTGTGCTGTAACATCAACCTGAGTCTTTTAATATGCAATAAATATCACTTGTCTAAATAGTTTGGAGGGAGTTTTATTTGTGTTTTCCAGAAATGCTGAGTCTTTAACTAGGCCTTATTCACAGGGTAGTGTTTACATGGATTTCAGTGGGTGTTCCTTTCTTCCTTAAAATCTGCTTATGCAGATAAGCTTTAAAAGAGAAGGATGTTTTTCATGTTGGTGGTGAGACAGATTGGCTTTTAACAGACACTCCAGAAATGCTCTTTTAAAAACTTAAGGATTCTGTGCCATAGCTGAGTATTATTGTCACAGACTGCCCTGCTGAACAATGAAGTGCATCTGTGTTCAGTCACTTTTGAAGGTCAGGGGCCTTAATACCTGGTGATTTCCATTTTTTAAGAAAATATCCCTATGTCCTTATGTAAGTAGTGATATTGGAGCATATAATCAGTTCCAACATTTTTATACATTTAAAACTGATTTTTATAGGACTATCAAATTCTCCAGTAATTTTTTTATGTTTCATGCTGCTGTTGTTTGTGTTGTGTATCTTTTCCAGGTATTTTTTCAGTACCTTTTTCTTTTATGAGACTTGCTTCTTACTGTTTTGTGTTGACTTACTGTGCTGAGTAATTTGGATTACTTTCAAAATTTTTGAGTGTAGATCCCACTCTTCCAGTTGTAAGATTGTTGCGAGATTACTAGTGGAACAACAAAGCTTTTGAAGATAATTTTAGTGGTGAAGTATAACAAATAATATCAACTGCTCATGTAATATTTGTAGAATGATCTTATAGTATATGATAAATGCATGTAGGACTGATGGCTAGCTGATACATCTAGGATATCATTGTTAGAAAGGATTATTCCTGGATGTCATTGTTCCTGGAAATCTTGGAGGAAGTAGTATACTAGACTGAGATTTTTTCATTAGTGATTTGGAAGTTATGTCAAAATTAACATTAATAAAACTTGCAGATGAACAAGACAGATAGGTGCCAAGCAGGGAGGACAGAACTGTACAAAACTGTCTAGAATTCATGTGAAGTTGTGGTAGTAAAGCAAGGTGCACCTTAGTGCAGCTGTATTCAAAATAATGCATTGAAGATAGGGAACATAGGCTTGGCATTCTATCCCAAAATTTATTGACTGGTGGGATACAAATATGAACAGTCAGTTTAGTAGAAGTTCCCAGTGCAATGCTTTGATTAAAAATATGTAGGAACAAGGAGATGACTTTTGGCTGTGTGGTAATGCTAATGATGAAGTTTTGTCTTTAAAAGTCTGATAAATGATGAAGAGTATGGGAAAGAGTTAATAATGCCTTATGGGTAAAAGGCTTGCAAAAACCCCGTTCACATTGTTTGAAATAGTGAGAAGCATCTTTTTCCTCCCCATCTGAATATTTTCCTACTGAGATCCAGTGCTTTATTCAGTTTATACTTAACAAAATTCAATGACTAGAAAGTGAAGTTGAATGAGATCAAATTGAAAGCCGCAAGTGGTAAATGCTGAGGGTGAGTAATCATTGTAACAAAGAAGGGAGGGCAGTGGTAGATTATCCAGCTCTTGATGTTTTCATCAAGAGCTGGATCATGTTTCTTGAGTTTGGATGTCTTTCTAATGCAAGTTTTTGAATTCCACAAATGGATAACTGAGCAGTGTTTCAAATATGTCAATGGAGAGCAGTGTAGACTGTGTTGGAGTGACTCTAATTCTGCGATTGATGTACCACCTTTTTCATATGAAATTTCATACGTGAATTCTTCTGCAGGATTGTTAAGTGCATGGATGACCAAAGGGAGCCCTGTGGGTGTTGGTCTCAGCGTGGACCTGGCCTTGACTGCCCGGCAGTGTGATATGGTAGCTCCATTATGAGACATGCGGAGCACCCTAGGATGGCACAGTGACACTGGACTGAGTAGTCCCTGTTGGTTTGTTTCCTTCTCCCAGTGTTCACGTTTCTGGTGACAGAATGGCAAGTCTGCTTCCTTTTATACAGTGTAGCCTTAGTTGGGGAATTCTACTCATGCTGTTTGTGCTTGTTATCCTTTGACTAAACTATTTTAGTAGGACAATGGGCCTTCTGACTTTAAATTCCTTGGGCCTTCTAAACAAGAATGACTTCCTGACTGTGCTGTGGTAGGTGAGGAAAGGCTTGGATGTTTTACTCTGAAGTCCAAGAGGTGGGAAAGGGGGAAATCTTCAGAAAATACATTTTGTTTGTATTGCTTCTTGGTGTTTGGAAAGTGTTCTAGATGTGTGGCCTAACATGGGTTGAACTGCCAAAGGTATTTCAGCTGTTGAGGGCTGTGTCCCTTCCTAGGTGGTGAGAAACTATTCCTGGGGAAGAAGATCTGTTTTGTCTCTGCAATGTAGTGCATTCACCAGTGTCAGGTGGTGTGGGATATATTTGAGAAAGATTGAAGTTATTGCTTATTACAGATCTCTTTTGACTTTAAAAAAGTTTTGGCTGAGAACAGTCTTCCTACAAAGTTGGAAGAAAATTTTAAGAGTTAGGGGCTATGTCTGACAGGGATTTTTCCAGATGGAAGCCTTCATTTTTGTCTTTGTTTCTCTCCCTGTGGTTCAATTTGTAACTACCTAGAAAGCATGATATCTCCTTGTATTCCTTGTTGGCCGTTTGAAGAAAACAGATAAACCTATTGTAGATAGCTTTGGCTCTAATTTCTTCTTTTTAAAATGTCAGTGAAAGGCCTGACTTTACAGTCCAACTCTTTTCCCTGTGGAGATCCATAGATATTGTTGGAGCTGTACTGGAGTGTGGATTGTTCTTAATTGTCATGTACAGGTACAGGAGTTACTCTGTCGTTTAGTCATGATCACTCCAGGGGCTATTCTTACATTTGAGAGCTCGTTCAAAGATCAGGTATAATTTGTTATATTACTTAAAAAGGAGAATGGAACTGTGAAGTCTCAGACAAATTAGCATGCTTAATATTGAAAGTTGAGCCTTGCTTTGTGTATCATGAGTAGCTTCAGAGGTTGATGCCAGAGAGGACTGCAGATCTAATCCAACCTTATATTGCAGGTGCTGAGAGGTTTTTTAATGTTTTCTGCTGAAATACTACCTAAAAGTTAAACATAAAAATCTTACAGTAATAGATTATATTGTATAGCTGGGAAAGTTGCCCCATAATTTAATTAGTCTGTTTAAGACTTAAACCTGTTTCTAGTCTGAATTTATTTAATTTGTTTCTTTTCATTACATCTTGAGAAAGAGCTATCCAAATATACATCTGTCTGTATTTATTTAATATGCTGATGATTATCAGATCCCTGCGCTGCTGTTATGGTCTGCAGTCCTGCTGATCCTTTTGAGTCTCTTGTGTTCTTTCAGTGTTTTCATGGCTTTGCTCTCTGTGCAGTAGCTGTTGCGGGAGGGAGCTTGAGAACAGAGCACTGTTGTAGCAGTCACACAGTTGCCGTAGTAAAGCACCCTCTGGATACCCCATCCCTAGAAGTGTTTCAAGGTTGGGCTGGATGGAGCTTTGACCAGCCTGGTGCTCCTGCCCGTGGCAGAGAGGTTGGAATGTCAAGGTCCTTGCCAACCCAAGCCATTCTCTGATTCCTCATACGTATATTTGTGCTGATCTTGTTGGGAACGGCATCACACTGGAAACTTGTGCCCAGATAATGACCCACCTCCAAGTCTTTTCCATCCTTTCGAGATAATTTCTAGGATTGGCCTTCATTTTTAGATAGGATTTTGCTCTTGTTTATTTTTTAAAAAACCTTAGTTTGGCCTGTCCCAACCTTCCCCGAGTTGTATCAGAACACCGATATATACAACATTGTATCAGAAACACAGTATTACTGCTTTCCCGTGCTCTCTCCCTCCTTCCCCCACCCCCGCAGTATAACTTACTGTTGCTTACTTCTGGGTTGCAGACAGTGATGATATATGGTGGAGTTAAGGTACAAGCTCTGAAGAATATTTAGTGTCCTCTCAGTAGTGTTTTCATATTAAACTCTGAGGTTTAAAAAATGGGAGCTGCTGAAAAGACCAAGAGGGTTTTTTTTGACCAGCATAGTCCTTAACCAGGACAGTATGTATAACAGTCACAAAACAAACCATAAGCGTAAAACTTGCTCACCTCTAGTTTTAGTACATGTGAGACAGACCAATTAACTTTCTCTATATTCTGATTTCTTAATTAAAATATCAGACAATACTAAATCAAACACTTTGGGCATTAACTGTGCTTGACCATTACTACTACTTTTATCAACTGAAAGTGCCAGGTTTAATTTCCTGTGAAGCCACAGTATTAGTCTTTGCTAGTTTACTACATTACCAGTATTTGCTTTTTTGTCAGTTCTGTATCAAAACCTAGAAAAGCCAGCAACAGCTTAAAATGGTAATAATTTATAACCCATGTTGTCTTCTATCCAGATGACTGGAGCTTCTTTTAGCTTAATGAAAAGCCATTCATTCACATGTTCAGTTCATTCAAATATTCACATCTTTCGGACTATATGGTTGACCTAAACACCCTGTATTTTAAAGAAGTTTAATATTTGTTGTTCTGTTGGAAAGCACTTTGTTGTGTCAGCAGGATATGATTTAAATTTTTTGTCTAGACTGTTTTTGTTCTGCGCTTACTGAACATTTCCAAATTTGTGGGTTTGTGTTTTTATTACAGTTCTATCATTCTTACTTTGTAATCTTCACATCTTTTGTTAATTTCTTTTGTTGCTAGGATGATGCTTGCCCTTCTAGGGATAGAGATGTGTTGTATTCTTCTGATAGCATTTCAGTTTTTGGTCTTTTTCTAATTTGTCATGGTCATTGTCAATGCTTCTCCTGCTGTTTTTACAAGATTTTTTTTTTTTTACAGTTGTTCTCACTTCCCTTGCAAGCTGTACAGTTTTTCACCACTCTGGGCTTTTTCTCAGTGATCTAATTGTGGCTTCTTGGGCATCTAGTAAAACATTTAAAATAGATTTCAGCTATTTACAGGGTTTTTTACATATTTTCTTTTGATTTGGGCAGTAATTGATTTTTAGCTTTTTGAGACAGGTCCTCTTAAAACATCAGTGATAAATGTCTGGTTTGACCCAAAATTGTGTTGATTCAGTTTGCCTTGACTTGTTAAGCATGGGCTTTATTTCTTTTAGATTTCACAGAAGATTAGTCTTTCAACAGCATTTGTTTCACTGTGTTTGCCTGTTTGCTCAGCAAAGTAATGAGACTTTATAAATGTGAAAGAGGGTTTAGGGAATTAAGGAGGAAAATGTTTGTTTGCTGTTTGCTTGAAAACTGAAAAATATTGCCGTTGGTACTGACATATTTAGGTAGGAGCAGCCTCAGTAATTGATATTTCAGCGTGCACACTGTTCTCTATGACTTTTCAAAGACAGTATAAGTAAGATTTGATTTTCATGGCATCCTTGCAGTTGAGAGAAAACTGGGCTCTGTTACAAATGAGACTGTAAAGCAAAGCAGAAAGCATTTTCTGAGTTAGAGTGAGTGTGGCTGAATTGAAGCCTCAGGTCTGTCATGCCAGTACTTGGTATAACATTGGACAACAATTTGTCTTGTGCAATTTTGAAATCTAGTGATTTCTTCCTACACTTGTAGGATGCCGTGAGGTCTGTAGAAGGGTTTTCTTGATTGTAAGGGGGGAGGTACCAAAAATGAGGGTAAGTGGGAATGCTGTAGTCAGAGTTTGGAAAGCTGCTCAAGATCAGGGGAAGATGACTAAGAAGGAGGAAGTGCAGTAGCAAGAGAGAGAGGACATCACAGTGTGCTTCGAAAACACTTGTATTTGCTGGCTCTGAGGTATATGATTTTTATGATTGGATTTAAGCTGGTCTAAAGCCCTGGTAGAACCCAGACACAGCCCCAGCCCCTTCCTGTGAGTGTGTGGTAGGTACGTGAATTGCGGAGGTACTTACTTTGTGAGTCTGTGACCTGATCTAACTGGAGCCGTTACTGTGCTGTTGTAAGAACTAGTAAGAGTTAGTGGAGGAGGTACAGCTGGGACCATGAGTGTGACCACCTGCCTAATGGCAGGTCAGTTTTAGCTTGTCTTAAGCTGATTGTAAAACCTACCTTTAAATGCTTCCGGCTGCACTCATCTGCCAGTGATGCTTGTCTGGTCCCAGGATGAGCCAGTTCAGGGAAGTAAATCAGTAGAAAACACATCCAGTAAAAAAACTCCTGTGAATAACTTTTTGCCAGTTCACTAAAACTACTCACGGTGGAATCAAGTGCACTACAGTACTAGCGGAAGGTAGATGGTAAGCTGGCAGGACTGGTTTGGAAGGTGAGGAATTGGATAGAATGGGACTGTTCTTAATTGTCAGACCGTGGATTTACTAAGCCGTCTCATTTGCTGCAGAAGATAGACTATTAGCATGTCTAGAGGCACCTTTCATGCTCTTCCTAGTTGAAGTGGGTAAACCAACCAGTGTTTATTGTAAGTGGTAATGGGAGTTTGCTTTGCTGGCTGTTGATTTGAAGCTCCATTTGCTGCTTCAAGGTTGTGGTAGGAATGGTGAATTGAAATTTTTTATAAGGATTGTACACAACTTGTATTAATTTTTTTTTCTGTGTCTTGCAAGGAGAAAAGAGTATCCATAGCTAGGCTGACTGCTCGTTCTGTCATGTGCATTTGCCAGTGCTCTAATTCTTGATTTAGTCTTTCTACTGCTGTGATGCTAGTAGGTTTGAAAATTGAATGAAAAGTCTTGATTTTCAAAAAAGAATGTCCAGAATATCCTTTTCTGTGAGTTTTAAAAAGAGGACTGTTTTTTCTCCAAGTAGCTGAGTATCAGGATTGAGTTAGATGCATACTTGGGTGCATTTTTTAAGTTTAGCAGTTTAAAGAGAGAAATATGAAATTAGTTTTACATTAATCTCATGACTAACTACTAAAGCTAAGTCTCTCAGGGATTTTTTTGTGTGTGTGTGTTGAATGATCTGCAAACTCCTGTACTGTGAGACCTAGACTTGTGTAAATCACTTGGAAAAAGAGTTTAATTTGGAAACTTTCACTTGGAAAAAGTTTCATTTCTGCTGAAATCCTGAGAACACAATGCAACATTCCTTTAAAAGAAAGCCAAAGCCACGTATGTGTTAACGTAAGTTGCTGACTGAATGAAAGCTTTAAAGTGAGCTTTAAACCATAGTATTTTAAACTTTTAATTTCTTTGACCTTTGAAAATGCTAGTAAACGCAGCTGTTTTAAATAGCACTTGCTGGTGATGCTATGTGTGCAAATACAAGGCTTTCCAAAAAGTCTGTTTGTGAAGCTGTGGCTTCCTGAAGTATAACACTATTCAATTTGGGAGCATCTGTAAGGAAATGACTAGAAAGTGGTTGATTGATGGTTGATAGTTGTTTTGAAGAAACAAAACTTACCCATTACCGGCTGTGCTTTAAATGACATGAGCTCTGACCTCTGCATAGAGTGGTTGGATTAAGGGCTCTGGTTGAGCATCTCTAACTTGTTGTGTAAAAAAGTAAATCTGTGTTTGAGAGTAGGATTATGCTCTTTGTGTGATGGCTGACTTGCTTGTGGGTGGAACACTGTGTCAGCAGAAGGAACCACTTTGAGATGGGGCTTTTATCAATCTATTTTGCTGCTTTTTAAAGAAGGCATTTTCAATTTGAACTGTAGCTTGCTTTGAAAAAAAAAAATCTGAGTATTAGGTGCAGATTTTTTCCCACTGTTTATGTATTGTGTAATTAGCTTCTCCAGGGATTTTCATAAATGCATCTTTTGGCATGTCAAGAAACCATGCAAATAGACCAAAAGTTTGGGAGGTAAACCAAACAAACTTCACAAGATGCAGCAAAATGGCAAACATAATGGAAAGCAGTGACAGAATTACCATTGAACAGAAGTTTATTTTGTCATGTCACACTCATTTTGAGTAATTTAATGTTGTGATGGGGGCAGGGAGAAGCCTAGTGGAAATCATATGGGTCAAAGTAAGGCAAGTCAGACAGTATATATTTGCAAGCCAAATGCTGAACTTTAAAAAAAAAAGACATGATTTGAGCAGTTAAAAAGAAAAAGCAGTATTGCACACATTTTTTCCTCATGGAGAATGTGATCTGGTTTAGGCGGACGTTTTCTAGCATGTATTAGCTAAACTGAAGGTGTATATGAGTCATCCCAGTTCAGACAATCTTAACAGCTGAGAGCTGCTGAATGCTCTGGCTCCTCAAATGGATGAACCTACATAGCCCTTCAGAATTCCTCTTCCTTTGGCTAGGACTTCATGTGAGTATGAGAAGGATCAGACTGCTCCCACTTGCTGACAGTCAACAGCTAGTCAGATTAGCTGTTACAGCAGTAAATGTAGGGAGAAAACGGTTTCTAGAGAAGGAAAAGCTATTCTTCTTATGCCTGTAAAGAATTAAATGGGATTCTCTCCAAAATTAAGGCATGATCATTTTCACCTCTGTTTCTGTGACTTTCTGTGTTGCAGATCAGGTGAAGGGGTAGGGGCAGGAAAGTGATCATAACATTTAGAAGAGGATCTTTCATTAAAAATGTTAAAATCCCAACAGTATCTGTCTTTTCTTTGTGATTGATTTGAGCATTTTTCTATTAATGCTAGTTCATGAATGACTAGTCTTTATGTGTACATAAATGAACGTGAGTGTTTTTAATATGTAAATAACTATATATAAATTTATCAGTATAGATGCTTGCACCTTTTTAAAAGTAGGAGGAGAATGGAGAGAGCAAACTAAAAAACATTCTATTGTAGTAAATGAAGAACAGGGAAATTGAACATCCAAATATGGGGGAAGCAATTCTTTAATACTAACCTCCAGTAGTCCCTGCTAAATGTAACACACATACATGAGGATTATTTTATTATTTAGCTTCCATGAAATAGTTGCAGTCACTTCCAATTTTATTATGATTCTTTTGACTGCAGCCAGATATTAAAATAGTGTAGTCAGCAATTTAAAAAGAAATTACTTTGTTTCTATTAAGAAACAGAGGCAATAGTATGCAATATTTTATAGAAACTAGTGCTTTTATTGCTGAGTTTTTATTTTAAAACTTCATAGTGTTTTCTCTTTAAGTCTCAATTATCTTGGTCACCATTCAGAATTTAAGTGTCTGATTTTGATCATGGTGTCGCTTCCTTGTGGTAATATTGCATAACGTTAAAGGAAAAGCAGCCCTGGCCATCTGTTAATGCTGTCAGAGCCATGTGTAGCAGCTGTAAGCAGCAGTTTTTTCCTCCCTTCCTTATGTCCAAGCAGGCATATTGACCTATTCATATCCTCCTGCTATATATAATTGTGAATTATAAAATTACTATCTCAGAATAATTCAGTCTTGGTCATCTTGTTCTTTAATTTCTTTAATGCATTAAACTTCTTTTTTTTTTTTCTGAGAATACTATTCTCAGAATTTTCCTACAGCTTATTTAATTTAGGCTTTTTTTTATTAGAAAAGATTAAAAGCTTTGAGTATTATGGGGAAATGAGCATAACTTTACTTGTGCATTTGGTTATGAGGAGGATTGATTGGGAATGCTGGTATTAGCACAGCTTCAAAAATTAACACTTATTTCCTCCCTCTTTTCCTTTGGAGTTATATTTCATATTTTGCTCTATCTTCTCTTTCTGCATCTTATTGGTCCTGTTTTGCAGAGAAGGTTCCCTTTTCTTATCTGTGTTGTTTCTTTTTTTTTCCAAAACACTTTTTTTTTTTCCTTAAAGCATTATTCTCACTCTTTTGAGGTTCTTTTTTTTTCTACACTGCATTACTTGTGCATCTGTGCAAGCAGTCTGCACATTTTGTGACTAATGAGTGATGACAAACTAGTCACAGATGCATAAGAGCGAATAGGGCACTGTCAAAGGATAGTCACTGAAGTGGGAAGCTCATCTAGAAGAAGTGACCCTTGGTAGTCATTGGAGAACCAAATTTGATTCTTATAAATAAGCAAAATCTGTCTTTCTTGCAACCTTCTAAGCCAACCAGCTCTAGCAGTTTCTAAGTAGAATAATTTTCTTCAGCCTGACTTCCTTGAATATATAAAAGCTGGAGTGTGTTGTTCCATGATTACTTAGTCAAATTAACAATTAGCAGCTGCCAAAATGTTCCTGCTACCTTCTGTTTACTTGCTTTCCCTCTGTCAGTGGCTCTGGAGCCTGTGTTTTTGCACAGGCCAAACAGATTTAACTTGCTGTCCTAGTAAAAGATTCTGGTTTTTCATGTTTCTTGTTGATCCCCCCTGCTCCCTCCTCGTAATGAATTGAGAGGGCACAGTGTGATCACAGCTCTGAGTATGAAAGCTGGCTTGACTCGGGCAGCAGGAGCCAAGAGCAGTGGGGGAGAATGGGCAGAGGAATGACCTTTCTCTTCTGGTAATGGTAAACCGCTAATTTGGCTCAAGTCATGCTTGGACATGGCTCCTTGAAACAGAGTGAAATAAGTAGAGATTTAGTGTTTGCAACCTGCTTATTGTAAATCAGCGAAATCAAGGCTCTGCTCTGCTACCTTCTGCTGAGTTTTCCTGACTTTCAGCTGAGGGAGAGGCATTGTCACTAAAGATCAAAATAGTGAAGAACAAATGTGCTTGGGTTTAAATTAGTTTTTCATCCTTTAATTAGCTGTTAGTGTTTTTTAACAGTGGATGATAATTGAAAAATTAAATGTTCCTGGAATAAATATTTTCATCATGAAAGGAAAAATATTTTAACGCTTGGGAATACTGTTGAAGCCATTTGTGAATGTGGTTTATATTCTAGACTCAAAATATTATGTTGTTACTTTATTATCAATCTGTCATATCATATGTTTAAAGAAAGTCAGTAGTCTTAGGAATTTTAAGTATTTTCCTAAAATTTTTGTGAGAGCATGTGAATTTAGAGGAGGTTCATTCTTTTAGATGAGAACTTAAAAGCCTAAAATCATTATTTTTCACTTTTTTATGCTTATTTCTATTCCTCTAATAGTGAGGGTTTGAAGTTAGAGTTGTCCTTCTCCTAGGATGACTGCCAGAAGGCTAATGAGCCCATCCTGCCCATGGACACATTTTATTTGTTCCCTCAGTTTTGGCCTGTCTGGCATGGGAGACCCTGCCGGAGGTATATACCACCGCCAGCACAGCTCACAACCTCATAGGGGCACATGCGCTTCTCCCCCTCTAAAGGGAGAGGGCAAGCCTTACACTTTTTTCCCCTCCAGCCTCCTGCACTCAAACCCAGGGACATACCCTTGCCCTATAGACCCTTTCAGGACGTTGTAATTCTGAAGCAAACCGTTCCTGGGCAGTAGCCTCAGGTGAGCTAATCAGATTGTTCCTGGACAATAGCCTTGACCGTATTGATCACCATCACTGGTCTGCTCTGGCCTCCAATCGGGAGGCCTGGAGACACACTATCCACAACGCTGCTGCTTCTTTTGAGAATACACGCAGGATCACTCTCGAGGAGAAAAGACAACGCAGAAAGAACCATGTCCTGTCAGTACCACCTGGGGAGTCATTCTGCTGTGCCTTTTGCAACCGGACGTGTCTATCTCGCATTGGCCTTTTTAGCCATCAGTGCGCTTGTAGCAAGCGTGGGTAGAGTCCTTCACAAATCTTCATTCGTGAAGCCTAGCCATGATGATGATGATGAATAGTGGGGGGCAGGTATTCTAGGTTAGTGTAGGATAATGTTGAGCTTTCTCTTCTGTCCAGCAGGTTGTAGGAAGTAATCTCTGTTTTGCCTGGTTTAATTTCCTGTTAAACTCCAGAAAGAGATGCTGTCTGAGGGTCGTACCTGTGATTTCTTTCTGGCTTAGCTGCGGATTCACAGTGACTGACCTTGGGCCAACTCAGCCCTGGTGTATCACTGCTGCAGTTGGCCCTGCAGCGGCTGAGCAGGCTGTGTGATGCCTGGGCACTCAGCGCTCTTCAGGCAGCCTGCTGCCTGCTTAGGGATGTGCCTGCCTGTGCTTTGGCGCCAGTGATGGCTGTGCCTGCGTTGAAACCGTTATATTTGGTAGCAATGCATATAAAAAGAAATTGTGTTTAACATCCTCAGTTTTTTAAATGGCAGTCTTTTAAATTGCTGTGCTAAACGTTTAAAAATAGAGAACTTGCCAAAGAATGTGTTAGAAAGGTTAAATATTTGCTGGTTCTTAAGCTTTGGTGTGGTTTTATTCTAAGCCATGTCTTTTACATGGCCTATAATGTGCAAGCATTTGGAATTTTGGAGTCTATACAAGTTGTATTAAGTAATTGAGTTGACATCCTTGCATATTTAGGCTTAGCTTTTTCACTTTTTGATGTTTGCTTGTCTTACTGCTGAGTCCTTCTTGCAAGCTTCATGGTTTAAATATACTGTTATAGACCTTGAGACAAATTAATTACTTTCCATAATGGCGTTTGAAAATCTCCTCTCCTTTCTGATAAGGTTTGTAACAGTGTAGTGTAGTCAAATGAAGCAATCATGATACTCTGCTTTTCTCATTCTTTTCAAATATCTGCAGAGCCACACAACAAAGCTTGACTACTGACTAGGCAGACACAAAGAAGAGTTTACAGTTTACTCTTTTCTCATTTGAACAACAGATGCTTCAGAAACATTTATTTGTCTCTAGTATAGTATTAGAAAATAGGAGTTTCAATTGTAGGATTTTTTTTTCTTTTAAAAGGACGTAGTTTGGACTTCTTGTGAGTTTTAGGAGTGTGGTTTTGGGTTTCTGTGCTGTTCATTGAATAACTAAGAGCTTTGCACTTCAGTTGGAAATAACTTTATTGTAGGACCAAATACATGTCAGGCATAAGGTTGTATTAGTTTGGTTGAAGTAATTTGAAGTCTGATTATTTCCGTTTTTTCCATTAGTGGTTATATATAGCCATGGTAAAAGCAAAGTTGGCTAGTTCTGGTCGTTGAGTTCTGTTGACTAAGTATTAGTGTATCACCAGCTATGACATTTGGGAAGTTTAAGTGTTGAATGCAATAGTTTTGGTTTCCTACAAAGTTAATATTTAATCAAACTAGTAGGCTTTCTAAGCAGAGACATAAATAACCAAAGTGTTCTGAGAATTGCCTAAGACTGATACTGGAGTATAATCAAAAGCTGGAGGTTCAAGGAGAGAATTTGTTAGCTCTGTTTGGTAGACACAAGAGATAACACCCTGAGCAGGTAGCTGGTTTGCCTTCACTCGTTTTAGGTCTTCTAATGGTCTTGTACTTGAGGCTATTAGTTGATTTCCTGTTCTTGGTAACTTGCCCAGTTGAAATGGTGAAAACCTGTATTACATTAAGAGAATGCTAGTATTTGATTATTTCTTTCTAAATAATTCTATCTAGAATAACTAGAAGAAACTACTCTTCTGCATTTATAGTACTGTGCCCTAGCCCTGCATAGGATTTGCAGTTCCTAGCTGCTGCCTTGCTTCTTTCATTTTTCCCTTGTCAGCCAGGCATAGTGTAACAGCATTATTTTCCCTGCCTTGATCCAAATCACCTCTCACTGGGTGAATCAAGTGTTACTGTGATTCACAAAATCCAGGTTCTCTTTCTCTTGATTCCTGGCAGCTTTTTGACTTAACAACCCAGAAGTTACTCTGCAGATCACAGGCACTTATAATGCCAGGTAAGAGTTAATCCCAGTGCAGTGGCACTTAGAGGAGCCAGCATGCTACTGTGAGCCAACATGCAACTGCCAAGTTGGTTAGATAATACCGAGTGATGAATTTTGAGTCTAAGATTGGGAATCTGTGTCCAGGCTGCAGAGAACTGACTGTATTGGGTGAGAATTCAGTTTTTATATGCTTTCCTTTGATTTGTCCTAAAAGATTTACTTCCAAAATGAGCAGAGTTTGCATCATCTTTTCAGGAACATCTGAATTCATCCTTTTTTCCACAGTTCACATTATGGCATAGAAGAACTTTGTGGTATGATGTTGAAGGATGTGATGTTCATACACATTTCAGGATTTTAGGAATTGTTTCAACTATTCTTAAATGTAAAACATGAGCTCAACTCTCTCAGTAAATCATGAAACATAGGGTTCATTTCATATTTGTGAGTCTTTATATTAAACAAATGGATAGTAGCTGCTCGTGTATGTCTGGGGAAAGAAGGAGAACTGCTTTTTGCTTAGTCATGTTATGTCATGCATCACCTGCCATCACCTCAAATCTAACTTTTTTAGTCACGTCAGCTATTTTGCATTTATGTATAATGACACTTTCAGATTTTGTTAAAAAGATTATTTCAGAGACACCATCAGTACAAAAGGAAATTAAAAATCGTATATTTTTTCAAGTTAAGGGTACTGTCATTAGCTTTAAGTTATTAGAAAAGTAGTAGATATGTTGTAAGAGGAGGTAAGGAATATAATCTCTCACTTTTTTGAATTTACGTGGTTAATAGTTAAAATGTAAGGTTTTGTTGTATTCCCATAAATCTTTTTATGAAAACATTAGTATCATAAGGCTGTGATTTCATGATCACTCTAGGCTGACATAAATTTACACTGCCTGGAAATGTTCTCTTGACTGGCTAATGCAGGCTCAAGGGAACAGAAACCTGATTTGCATGCTTGAAGTGGTCAGGAAAATGCAGTTTAAGAAAAATAGTGTTCTCTGGTACAGTAATACCTGACTGAAGAATAGCCCAAGTTTCTCAGTTTACTTTTAATAATTATTAGATAAGAAGAGAGACTTTTCCCCCTCACAGTAGCTGTGGAAGGCTAAGAAATACATCAAACTTATGTCTCCTCATCAAGATGCTTCAGGACAGTGAGTTTTTTTTTGTTCTGGCCTCTGCCTACTTATCCTTTAGCTTTTCATGGTCTGAGGATTACAATTGGATGTATAAAATCCTGCTGCAGTTGTGTGGTGTAATAATGGGTTAACAGAGATATATAAATCCTTGCTTTTGAAAAGAGAAAATGATGTGGGACAAAATAATGAATTTAGCTTTCTCTTATACTTTTTTTTTTTTGAACTGTAATGATGTCTAGTATCTTTTCCAGCATCTTGTACTCAGAATAACACTCTGGCTTATCTAGTAGCTGGGAAAAAACAATTTGGTTAAGCTGTTGCCTTCTTCAAAACAAAGTGAAGCTGTGTTTCTGAATTGTAGCAGACAATTGGATGGTGGCAGATGCCCTGTTACATTTTTAGGTTGTCTCTCCTGTAGAGATGGCAACAGAGCAACCTTCCTGCTGGGCTGGCAATGCTTAATTGGTTCATCTAGTTAGCTTTTCAGGCTTGGAAAGAAAAATTAAATGACACAGAATAACATTGCGGTCAAGAAAAAGTAATCTGACAATCATTTAGGTACTGTGTGAAATGGAAAAACTAGTTTTTCTGAAGAAAAGTCATGCAGAAGAATAAATCTGTTCTCAAAATGAAGACTTTTGCTGCACTAGTTGTCAGTGTTACTGTGTTCTGGTTTTAAAGTCATAAATGGTTGAATTTCTTGAAAGATTTTTTAGTGTATAAAATTTCATAATTTTTCTAATTACATAAATTACTATGTTAATGCTGTACTACAAAATGTACTTAATGCAGTAGAATGTCTCATACTCAGATTATTTTTTCCTCCTGTCTGAAATAGGTATATTGTATGTAACCAGTACAAACGTGATCTACTGAAGTTACTCAATTTTTAAGTAATTACTGAGAGTTTTCAGATTTGCAACTAGACTAACTTCTTGATAGTTTACTCTGAGATAAGTGGTATCCAAGGCTTTTAGACTTCTGCCTAAGAGGTACTTCAGGTGTTGAAATCTGAAAATATTTAAAATGTGGTTTTTGAACTTAAGTTGTCTTCTGTGTCTAAAAGACATAGATAATGTATGTAGTCATTTTAGGGTAGAGATACTTATTTTAAAATAATTTTATTGGTTAAAATTTGTAATGACATATTTGATTGCTAGCATCCATCTACCAGGAAGGTGTTGTACAGCCAAGATGAGTAATGTCTGAATTGAGAGTCAGAGGGCAGGTCACTTAAGCTCCCATCCAGTCAACGGAGAGCTGATTAACGTTGTCCCAGGAAGCAAGAAAACACTTTGGCCGATTAGCTACAACCGGCCACAGTAAGAAGTTACATCTCACTGTGACCAACAGTTCTTTTGCAGAAATTACTGCACAACTGAGAGAACGTGAGAAATAGGGAGGCCTGCTCATCTTGGCAATAGAAGTCTCCCTAGCCCTAATATCTTAGTCACTTAAGGTATCAGTTCAGCATACACCTCTCGGGAGAGGTAGTGGTGGGGATTTGTGACTGTGAATCCTTGTTAAGGTTAGGTGCACTACATGATCATTGTCTTAATTCATTTATCTTTATTAAAAAAAAAAAAATCTGGCATAACAACGAACAAGTTGATCACTCATTTCAGTAACTAAGAGGAAGTTGGAATCATTTAATTACACGCCTTTCATAAGGTGTTTGAGAGTATTTCCAGGTTGAGATTATAGAAAAAAATTCTGTTCCTGGAAGTATATGTTGGGGAAAACTGACCAAAAGTAAATAATATATTTTAATGAAGTCAATTGAAACGCATTTTTAGAACTTCCAGAAAGCTTGCTACTTTTCTTATTTATTCACACACGTTTTCACACTTCATGTATCTATGCTGAATTGCATGGCTAATACAAAGAGGCAATCAGCTGTACTATGTGTAACAAATAGAAAATTGTCCAGAAGCTGTATGAAATTCATCATTCGATTTCAGCTGGAAGAACTTTCACATGCAGGAAGTTTGTAGAGAAAAATGGTGTGTTACTGCCCTGGTGATCTGTCAATACAATGTTTGAATATAGATTCCACAAGGGAAACATTGAGCCTAGAAGTGTTGCCCTTCATCAATAGAATTAAGGCAGGGAGATGTATCTGGTGAAGAACGTGTCATGGTCATGTAATTTTTTTTTCTGAGGCCTGTAGGTTAAACATACACAGATTATTTCTGAAGCTTGGGCTGGAGTTGAAAAATCAATAAAGTATCAGTAGGTTTTAGTCAGTGTTATTAATCATTCCCAGTTACTTGTTTTGTAGAAGGTATTTGACTATGCTATTTACAATACAACATTTGTTTGTAGAAACAGTGATACTTTGTCAGTTTATGGCAAATAGCTTTTTTAGGAATGCTATGTTTTATTTATAAAAGCAAAGTAAAGCAAAACAAAAAACCATACCCTAAACCAACCAAAGCAAATTGGTGTTACATTTTGTTAACATTGTGTAAAGTTACCTTAGTCTAGGATGTGGCAGAACTCTGCGATTACAAGTTGTCTTTTCTGTAAAGAGTTTGAATTCTACACTGGGGGATGTGGTAGCCTGCTTTCCAAAATGTAGAAACGTACCAGCCTCATGTTTAGGTAACTTTAGTTTTGCTTATAATTTTTTTTTTTATGATAAACTTGCTGTTTTGGGTGTTCTAACGGCAAGTTTGTCTTTTTTAGGAATTAAAACCTCAAAGCCATTACAACCATGGATATAGTGAATCTCTTGGACGGAAAAGCCACATTGATGATTACAGCACTTGGGACATTGTTAAAGCCACACAGTAAGTTTATTTTTGAGCATTATATTTGTTTGTGTCTGTATTAATTAGAAACAGTAAAATGGATTGTATTATTTGTGTAAAGTGGAAGGTAAACTGTATTTGTCAATACAGTAGTGGAAGATTTCAAAGTGATTACTGTTACAACAAATTTATGAGCACTGTATGAAAATGTATGGGAGGAATTATGGTAAGTTATGGTTGTAGGTGGTTGCTGGACAGATTGTTGGAAGAGAGCATGAGGTTTTCTTCCTGTTGGTACTAATGTTTATTTTCTGTAGGTGATGATTAAGAGGTAAGTAGGCAACGTTTATGTGCAAACATAATGGTTTAATTGATTTATAGGTAGAAAGAATGTGTCTCTGTAACTTGCTTCATTATCTCTGATTCTGCACTTTCAGTACTGCTATGACACTGAGTTTATTGCTGAAAAAAGGTTGTAACAGTAAACTGTGTGCAGATTTAGTAATTGTGTTCTTAATGTACATGAACTATACAAATTTGTTACACAGTAGTAACATACTAATTCACAAGACTTTCTGGAGTGTTGTCATGACGCTGCTTTTTAGTTTGCTATGTTTGCCATTCAGAAACCACTGCCACTTTTCTTCAATGAGCCAAGATAGAAATTTGTAAGATTTTTATTTTTAATGTATTGTTAATTTGAATGCTTAAACCATTATGTATCTTGCAGAGCTATTCGCCTTTTTCTTCTTAAAAGAAAGTTTTTATTTTTTTTTTTTCCTAAAAGACACCTCTCCCAATTGAAAGAAGCAGCTCTGTATGTGACGTAGGCCCAGTTTGGGTTTAGGAAGTACGTACTGTACTTCACTTTTTGTTTTGCACTGTAAGTATTTTAGCTCCCTCAAACAGATGTTGACTGACTTTGCAATTGTTGCTCTAAGTACTTTAATAGTAATACTACAACCTGTAATACTCGTATTAGGGGATTTTTAGATGTTAAAATATTGGCACAGTATCAAACCAGATGCTTCTTATAAAGGCATAGCAGCAGAAGTGGTTTTACACCTGCTTGTATTCTTATATGCTTATCCATATTTGAAAACCTAAAACACCTTTCTCCCCATTAACCCTTAAACTTAGACTGTACTTTCAGCTGAGTTGTTACAATTCTTTTCTGGTCTCCTCAAACAAGAATCAACGGATCTGAGTTACTTTTTTGTTCCTTTCCAGCCATGGCAAGATGTGATTCACACAGAGGATGACATCTCACCAAAAAGGACTACAGTTTCTTATGATAGCCCTAATTAATATTACAGGGAAGGGGGACTGTCAGCTTGATGAAGCTGTGGTATACAGGCAGCATTTCCCTGACTAGAGGGGAGAATTCACCTTTATTTTAAGTATTTACTAGAATTTGAATGCCACTTTATATAAAATGTCTGTTGTAAAGGGAAATACCTCTGAAATTTAAGACAGAAAGTAAACCCACCAAATATAATAAGGCTTGCAGTAAAATAAATAATGCTGCTAATATATGAAGTCAGTGTTATTCAAAATATATACTTTATCTACTAAAATGGTGTAGTTATTCACACTTATAGAAACGTATGTATGTATAAAAATAGCTGATCTTATCCTCTACCTTTTCTCCTCAAAAATCAATACTCAGATTAAAATACCTGTTGAATTTCTTTACTTTTTAGTTCACTGTTAATGTAAGTAAGATGCCATAAAAAGTTTCTGAAAAACAGGGCCACTCATCAGTCTCCTAGAATAGTTCCCCCAACCTGTTGAGTAAGTTCAAGCAAAATATAGCAAAACAGAATAAGAATCATTTTCAGTCTCTTGGTTTGTATGTTTGGTTTTTTTCTTCCACAAGTCCAGTTTCTCCTGTGAAAGTAGCTAGTTTTGCAGGATGGTGGGAAAAAAAAGGGATGAATGTTTAAAACTCATCTATGTGTTATATATGCTGTTTGACTGTAGAATTATATTTTGAGGTATTTTTATTGACACTAGATTACAGAGAAGTAAAATAATGTTAGTAAAATAATGCATTTGATTTTATGTTTTTCAGCAAGGGAAAATAAGAGCTTGCTAACTCCACACATTTTCCCATAAGTATTTGTATGTTGTTTCCTATCTGATTGAACTGTTTCAATGCTCTATCTTCTTAATCTGTAGATTGGACACATTAAATTAACCTGCTTATAGACTAAGAGCTACAAATCTAATAGCTTCTTACAATCACATTAAGACTTTGTATAGAAAACAGTGGTTCAGCTAATTTTCTCATTGAAAACAGTTAATTGGTATTTTTTTCCCATGATGTTCCTCATGGGTTCTCCCCCTGGGAGAAGTTCTGTCTCTGGGACCCTAAGCATGCTTTATATAAAAAATAGTCTCTCTCTGTTTTTACTTTGCAGAAACTTTTGCAGAAGTAAAAATCATAGTGTTTGGTTTTAGTACCTATGAATGTGAGGAACACTTTTCACTGGCTTTGTCATAAATATGTCCAAGAGCATCTAGGTAGCTTTAAGAGTAGTAGTGTCTCAGCTCTTCATCTTGCAGATGTTAGAATATGTGTGTAATGTTTAGGCATCTTGTATTTGGTTATAGCAAAATTGTTTCATACAAAGAAAGTTTCACCGTGTTTCTGAAAGCAGAAGCAGGCCACTCATCTGTATTTGAAAAACTGTTTTCAAAGGAACAGTAAAAAAAATCATCCATGCTTACCTTTGGTTTTGTACCTCTGTGATATTCAGTGTTCTTGCTGGAGCTCCAAGGGAATGGACTCTTGTTACAAAAGAGGAAAAAAAAAATCAGAAGTGATTTAGAAGTGAAATTTAATGGTGATATCTTGGATATGTTTATCTCTATCTCTCTTTATTTCTATCCGCAACTGCAGCCCTCTGTCATCTGAGGCAGTCATAACTTTGAATATGATATCTTGGAAAGGGTCCAACTTAAAGTTGCTTCCTCTGTTTTGTTTTAAATCTTTAAAGCCATGAAAATGAGGAGAAGTAGCTAATGTTCACAGGTAGAGAAGTATATGATGGGTTAACAGTAGGAGAACAAAATCTGAGACATACTAATCCTTGCATTGTGTTCTTCAGCTCTGTTGAGAGTGAATAGGTGCCTTTGGCTTGTAGTGAGCTTGAGCAAATTCCAACTTTTCTGAAAGTATGTTAAATAATGAATTATGATACCATTATGAACACGAGTATTAAACATTAGTGATATTAACAAGTGCTTTTGTGACATCTAGAAGATTGATTCCTTGTGCTCAAGTGTTACAATTTCATTATTGCAAGATTAACTTTTCTGTTAGTTTTATTTGCTGGGGTAATTTCATTCAAAATGAAGTTGTGTGCGTTGTGAAATAATGCAGCATAAAATATGAAATATGCTGAATCTTGCTAAGGGAAGAAATTGTTGGATACATTTGAGAATACCTTTCTTCATCACTATTTCTTATCAGTCATAGGGTAACTGATTAAAAAAAAAAGATCTATTTGGAATAATCCAAATTGGTAAGGGTTAGCCAAAGGAACGATTACTTCTGACTTCTTTCAGCTACTTACAGAGGAGAATGGGCAGACTATGACATAGGTATACATCCATTATTCCTGGTCATTTGTGCCCATGGGGTTTGATTATATTGCTGAAGGTGAGACGTACCTGAAGTTCATGTGGAAGGGTGGGACTTTTTTAACCACATTACTAATATAGCCACAACTGTCTAGACAATTTAAGGCTTTGAAACATATTTAAAAGCCAAATTTCTCATCTTTCAACATTGCTGTTAATGGTTCATTAAGTAGCTCTTGAGTTAAACCTTTTCTGTTGAAAACAAAAGTGTCTAATTGTTTAACACGAAAACCCTTGGGAATGTGTAAAAGGCTTTGTTAGTCTTTAACAACCATCATTCATGGGAATGAGATTTCAAAAGATAAAAAAAGATCATTTTTCTGTTAATTGCACTTCCAGTTAAAACAGCTTTGATGTGAGTTACAATGATGAGGGAGTGAGCTCCTAGCTTACCTACTCTTTGTTGGCATGGTGATGTGCTCACTGTAGAGAGATTCCTTCCTATTATTCTGGCCAAATTTAATGTTAATCGTGCAGCAAAGCTGGAAGTGTATATTTTCAAGAGTCTATGTGTTTGTAGACAAAAGATTAAAGAATGGATTACGTATTTAAAATTACAGGAGGCAATAGGGTACTGGTTTTCAAAGTATTAAGGTCAGAATATCTTTAACCTGTGATGACAAATAAAATGTTGCAGGTTAGTTACTGAAATAGCTCAGACTGTGATAGCAGAATGAGCTTTCACAGTGGTATTTTTGCCAAGGAAGGACTAGTCCTATTTCTTTCAAGACAAGCTCAAAAATATGCTTTAATTATGCTCCATATTGATGTTTACAGCATCACCCTCTAGAATTCATTCGGATGCTGAAATATTTCTTAGATGTACATCATCTCATATAAGGATTTGAATCTTTCCCTCCGTGCCTCATGAAGGGCATAGAGCCCTTTATAACAACGTTACAAGCACAATTATGCTGAGTGTCTGAATTGGGTGACTTTGTCATTTTGTAACCTAACAGTGCGTCAGGAACTTTTGGAAAAAAGCAAGGTGAAGTCAGCTTCAGCAAATTGATGGAAGACTAGTTGTATGTGAGAGAAGAATACTGCATTTCTAGGACAGAGCTCAAGAAACCATAACTGCGGCAGATTCAGGATTTTATTTAATTGTTGAGAGCTTGCTGTTTCTAGGAAGGAGGAGCAAATTATTGCAAATTCCTAGCTTTTTTTTTTTTTTTTTTTTTTGCCAGGCTGATTTTGTCTGTCAAGATCCTTGAGTCCTCTTGTGACAATTTAATAAATTGAAGATTCATAAAATTACACCTTGTGTTTTACATTTTTTTCTAATCAGTTATAATCAAGTTCACAATACCAAAATGAATCGTTGGGAACAGACAAGCTGATGGTGACTTAAATTAAAAAAATTGCTATATACCTTATTCTCAGTGTCACTTTTGGAAAGAACTTTTGTTTCCGTGGAAGGGCTCTTCTGATGTATTGCAGAACTTCATGTTTTGTTCTGTGGCCAAGTAGTACTAGGTACTTGTGACTTGCAGTTTGCCTTCCAGTGGATAGAATGGAAAGTCTATGATGCTGAGCCAGAAGAAGGAATCAATCCAAAGGGTAAAAGGGAGAACTTATGGGTGGAGATAAATAAAGTTTAATAAATAAAGCAAAAGCTGCACATGCAAGTAAAGCAAAACAAGCAATTCAGTCACCACTTCCCATGGGTAGGCAGATGTTCAGCCATGTCCATCACATGTAATGGTTACTTGGGAAGACAAGCACCTTGACTCTGAATATCTTTTTTTTCTGAGAACACTGTCCTGTAATATTGCATATCTCTTTAGTCAGTTGGGGTCAGCTGTCACAGCTGTGTCCCCTTGAACTTCTTCTGCACCCCCAGCCTCCTCGCTGTCAGGGCAGCATGAGGAACAGCAAGCACCTCAACCGTGCGTCAACACCATTCATCAACAGCTAAAATACCGGTGTGTTAATCAACACTGTTTTACTCACAGATGTTAAACACAGCTACCTAGGAGCCACTGTTAAAAAGATTAACTTGATCCCAGCTGAAACAAGTACATATAATAAAAATCCTAATCTATTGCATGAAAGCTTTACGTGATTGCCTCTTAGACTTTATAGGAAGTTAGCATTATTGTATCCTTGTGTTCTTTGTATCTATACAATAAGTTAGAATATTGTATTAATATAATTCCTTCATGTTCTACTTACTAAAGCAGGATAAGAGTCAGCTAAACTTAGCCTCAGGCAGTAGAATTTTTTTTTATCTGGTGACTGTTAAATCTAATAGCAGGGCTTTAGGTCAGTAATTTCTTGCATTATGGCTTCAATTGGTAGTTTAAATGAAGGCAGCAGGCTTGTCTACAGGAGGAAGGAGTGTCATAACAGCTGACTGGAGTAGGACAGCTTGTCAACAAATGGTTGTTTTGCCATTCTGTATGAATCCCTTTCTGGGCTACATTCACATGCTGTAATATGCTAGTGTGATAGTGTACCATAATAAGATCAAAATTTCCTGTCCTGCATTTGGAAGTATGTACTTCCCCCATCTCTTCTACTGTCTCTTTTAACTCCTTGTTCTTACCTGACCTGCCTTTAGTAGTCTTAACCTGTTTCAGTGGCCCTTCCAACTGTGATGGGAAATCAGGAATGATACGTAAGCGTTAAGCCACTTGTACAAGCACTCATCAGGCTACATTGCTCATGTAGGTTGGGACTTGGGAGATAGTGTGTGTGCCTGAAGGTTGGCTCAGTTTTCTTGGCGGTTAATGTTTGTGTGGGTGTATGTGTCTTGTCCAGCTAGTTGCATATTTTTCAGTCATCGTGAACCAAACATCTCTCCGCTACCCTCAACTGATTAAAAACAAAGTTTGGCTGTCGGAATTATTTCCTACTGCTGCTTTTTTACTCAGTCTGAAGGACCAGATTTTACAGGTGTGGTGACACTTGGTATGTACTGCATACAGTAGTTTTTGTTCTGGTTTCCTGTAGTGTTTGAAAAGATATTAGGTATGACAGCAATTCCCAACATTTTTCATCATTTCTAGTGGAACTTACTTAAGAAATTGAAAACAATGCAATCTAACTAGACTAGTTATGTCTAATATTCCTTTTTTAATATGTCCAACTAGTTTTTATGCTTCAAACCTGTGAAAGGCTTGGAAAGCACTCTTGAGTTTTGTTGGCTTGAGTCATTTGAGGATTAATTGTGGGAACGCTCTTCAGATTGAGGTTGCATTCAAATACCTGAAAGAAAAAGTAAGAATGGCAACTACCCCAAGAAAAAGGTCTCTGCAGCAGTTATGCAAGCTGATCAAGTGGTGCAGAAGGGCCTTGTCTAAGGCTGCCTCTTCTGCAGAAAGTAGAACATAGAAGCAGCACATGAAAAACTTAAAGTCCAACTTTGAGAGGCTGTTAAAATTCTTCTTTAGCAGAAGTCAGATGTCACAAGGTACTGACCTTGATTTCAAGGCATGCCCCATGTCAAGTCTTCTCATTGAGACTTGAGAAACCCTTATGGGTTGTGCAGATTTTGAAATGTAGCATTTACTTGCTCTTCTGCATTGCTTCTATTGCCACTAAAAAAAGGTGGCAAAACAATGTAAGCATCAAGACAAACATTATTTAATGTTGAAGTTACTCCTACATTAGATGCCTAGGTGATGTTTATGCTTCCTGATTTGTTTTAACTTTAAAAATGTATGCAGAATTTTTTTTCAAATGATGGTAGATGAATTTAATAGTCCTCTTTAATGAAAGAATAAATTTCATAATAATATGAATTTTGAAGTGGTCTCAAAAAGAAAATGGTACTAACTTGTATCAGGAAGATTGCTATTTGTTGTCTGAGAAGAAAAGTGGGAAATACTTGAGCTGTTAGTGTTTGTAGTTGACCTGATGATCTTACTTGCTGAATTTTAGGAATGTACTGTCAAATCAGCTGATTAAGCTTTATTTTGGTCTTCAAGAGCTAGAAAGGAAGTAAAACAGGGTGGGAGAAAAAAATGTAGTGGAGTCCCCAGGAACTGAAGGAACCTAAATTTGGTATAGTATTGATAGATATTTTACCTTGCTCTGCAGTACAGTTTTCTGGGGACACAAGTTTTCTGTAAAATCTTGAATTGATTAATGTAACTTTTGCCAGCGGAAGCTTCTTGTTGCAAGAGATTTGTAATCAAATAGAAACAGAAAGTAAATTTGCTTCCTTTCTCTTCTCTTAAAAATTTTGTTTTGTGACCAAAAGTGTCATGTTTGATGAATGCATTTTTATCTAAGGTGAGAGCTTTGATGCATCTTATTTTTTTCTTCAAGGTATGGAATATATGAACGATGTAGAGAGTTGGTGGAAGCTGGTTATGATGTACGACAACCAGACAAAGAAAACGTAACACTTCTCCACTGGGCTGCAATCAACAACAGGATAGATCTGGTGAAGTATGTATTCCACTTTAAGTTAAACAAAAATTATTTGCATCCTTACGAGTCTTGATTTCTTCTTTTTTAGACAACTGAATGTCTTTAATGTGTCTAATTTGTCCTTTTTCCTTGATAGTATGTCCAAGCTCTTGTCCCTTCTTCATGCATCTCTACCACCGTGACATACAACATTGCATTTTCTTCCTGCTGTGTACTAGAGTGTATGTGACTCTTGATGTGTTTAACTGTATCTAAAATTCCTTTCCCCAGATGCAGTTCTTACACACTTAAGTTCCTCTGTCTTTAGGGGATCTTGTTTATTTTGGTTTATATAATTCACCACATTGTGCTCTCTCTCACTCTTTTTTTTGCAAGACACTAGTTCATTTTATTTCCTTAGAATGAAATTATTCTGTTGTGGTTTTGTTTTTTTTTTGTTTAAGCCTATCACATCTTTCCCCAAGTCTTCACTGTTTCCCCATTATGTGCAGTGGATAATTTCATTAAAAATATTGGCTATTAAGCTTGGTACTGCAGAGATAGAATATAAGTTGTCTGCTCTCGTGATACCAGATCTCAGTGTCTTGCTTAGTGGATATTGACTATGTAAGATCTTCCCAATTGAGTAGCTTAGCAGCTTGTCTGTTGAGAGTGCAGGCTTGGAATGAGACTTATTTTTAGTATTTCTTCATCCCATCTATTGTCAGACATGAGATTTCAGCATAGCTAACAGTGAAACACATTGATAAGGAAAATTACTGAACCTTTTCATATTTCTGTAAGATCAGGGTTAAGTGTCAACAGCACAATTCTGTTTTCATCATGACACTGATCTATTGGTGTCTCTTCAACTCAGTTTTGTAAGAAAGCGAAAAATGGCCTTATATCCACAGTTACTGATTGCCTGTGTTTCTCCATCCCTGTGTTGAACTTTCTCCAGACAAGGATTTCTCTTCTACTTTTCCTGCTTCTAGCAAGAGTGACTGCATGCACTTTGATTCCACAAGCACTGAATGCAAGCTGGGTAGTTTTCAAATGCCTGGCAAAGACTTAGTGATCTTAATGTGGAGATCAGTGGAAGTATTTTCTTCTTAAGGCAACCTCTTATGAGATCTGCTTGCTTTGAATGTAAGTAGCTTGCTTAAATAGGACTTGCATACCTGCTGTCTTCTGGTGGAAACCTAGATGAATCACCAAGAGTAGAATTGCCCAGTTCTTTCTTTGTTCAAGGACATTCTCACGGAGCACAAAATTCCTTCTGCAAGATCTGCTTAGGCAAGGAGATTAAGTTCTCAGTCTGGTTTTGCAGAAAATCTCAAGTGTAGTGAAACTGAAATGCAGTGATAAATCTCAACTTAGTCTAAGAACACGCTTAAGGAAACAAAATGTTATTTCAATGCACCATCTGGCAGGAGATTGTCGCCTTGTCTTTTTCCAGTTGTCAAACTGCAAGTTCTTCTATCTAAATAAAACCTACTAACCAGTAAGTGGTTCTGCTGCTCAGTAGAATCTGAACATATTCTGTGTTTCTGCAAGGACCAGTGTTTGAATGAAGGCAATCTGTTTAGTGCTCACCTCCCTATGAGTGGCTGTCACATCAGAGAAATGAATCCAAGCTTTGACTGTGAATTTCTCTGTGCTGTCTTTTTATCTAGAGAAGATTTCCTTTGGAACTCCTTTCCAAGGGGGACTAAATAGTTTCTCAGTGTCTTTTTCAAATTAGTTTGTTGGTAGTTGATACTTCATTGTACCAAAACTACATTGTCTCTTTAGCTTACATGTGCTCTGTGTTTTCACCTGTATGGGACCAAGATTTTGACAAAATATTTGGTTGTTCTCATGGATAAATCCAAAAGCTTAACTTCAGCAGAGAGATGTTGAAGTTTTGTTCTTTTAGTATTGGACACCAGAGGAGTGGAATGTCCTGCGTTTATCAGAGCAGATCCTGTTTGTCATACAAACTGGTTTTTACTTTGGCAAATCTGGTGAATTACTCGATTGTGTCTGATGTCTCTAAAGCAACAGTATAAAAGAAGTTTTACTTTAGATGTTTTTAGTGTGGACGTATATAGTTAATGCATTTTTTTGCTTCTAAAGGTTCCTATAAGGGCTATTTTTGAAATTTTTTTTTTGCAGTGACATCAGCCAGCTCTTTGAGGATTCTGAGATGAATCCCATCAGGCCCCATAGATTTGTAGGGATCCATCTGGAGCAGCAGATTCCACACAATTTCAGGGTCAGCTGGGAGTTGATCATTCTCACAGTCATGGTCCTCCAGCTCAGGGTACTGAGACTCCCTTGGTCTGTCCTCTGTGTTGAAGGCAGAGACAAAAAAGGCATTAAACACCTCTGCCTTGTCTGTGTCCCTGTTTGTGAAGTGACCTTTCTCATCCTGTAATGGGCCAATGGTATTTCTATACTGCCTATTGCCATTACTGTATTTGAAAAAACTCTTTTTATTGTTCCCCCCATTTCTGGCCAGCTTCAATAGTTGAGCTTTGGCCTCACAAATTTTCTCACTGCAACGGCAAGCAGCATCTTTCTGTTCTTCCCATGTCACTTGACCTTGCTTCCACTGGGCATACACCTCTTTTTTACCTTATTTCCAAGAGAAAATCCCTGCTCAGCCAAGCCGGCCTTCTGCCTCACCTGCTTGACTTTTGACATTTGGGAATTGCCTGCTCCTGAGTGCTTGTGCCTTCAAACATCAAGAGGTGATGTTTGAAAAGTGACCAGCACTGATATTCTTGAGGGAAAAGTAATTTCTAGCCTATCGTTTAGAAATATTTTTAAAATACTCAGATGGTTTTTGTCCTTTGATCAATAACAGTAGAGAGGTATGTACAAATCTTAATCCTTTGGCAAATGTGTAACTTAAGTGTGATCTCTGGGACCAATGACTTCAGCAGGGCCATTCCAGTGATGACACAATATGCAAGTTATATATATAATTTTGCCATTTAGCCAAAATGCTCTAAAAATTACAGTCTTCTAGCTGCATATTCTTTACCAGTAATTCAGAATTCTATTTAGTGCAACAGCCCCTAAATATTTAAGAAGAATCCAGTTTGTTAAATACTTTTATGGTAGCACAGTTTGTACTACTTCATATAGCAATTATTCTATTTTACATTAGAACCAAACTAGGAAATAGCACCATGTTTAAAATGCAGTAGGAGGCATCCCTGCTCTCCCAACCCATGTAAGAAAGGCATAAGGAAGGATATATGAAGACAAGAAAAGGTTCTGGTCTTCTGGTCTCTAACTGCCTGTTTTGCATAATATCAAACGTGCTCACTGTGTGTTCTTTTGATTTAACCAAGACAAGCAGCAATGTTTACTATTTGTGTTATTCCAGATACTATATATCAAAAGGTGCTATCGTTGATCAGCTTGGAGGAGATTTAAATTCTACGCCACTTCACTGGGCAACAAGGTGGGAAAAAGCCTTCTGAAATTTTCTTCTCTGTTTCTTTGCTTAACACATAATCTGCTGCTGATAGTTTTATGAAATTGCTGTATTTTTTGGGAATATTTTGTACTAGAATTAATTCAGTCTTTGATAACTGAGCTCACTGTGAATGTGGTATGTTTGAGCTAAAGAAGCTTTCAGCATAATGTTCAGTTTTTGTCTTATCTCTTTCTGATGTAAAGGAAGACGATTGCTATGATAGGAGAACAATTAAAGTAAAATCAGAGTCTGTAGGTACCTTGGCTTACTCTTAGTTTGGAGATCTTATTTTTGTCAAGTCTTCTGAAGTTCAGCAACATTTCTGCAGATGGGTCTTTGGATGATTTTTTGTGACATTGTCCTTGCAGTGTTCCATTTTTTTTAAGATGTACTTAAAATCTGATTTATTATGGACGAGATGGTCAGAGATGATGAATGGCTGGAAGAATTGAAGACAGCCTTTGAGCAGTACCTGATCCTTTGGACAACCACCTAGAAATAGGTGGGAAAGAAACACTGTCCATATCAATATTTTTACTTGGCAAAAGGAGACTTAGAAAATTAGCTTTTAGAAGATTCAGTGTATCAAAAGAATATGTTTACTAAAGATGAGGAATGCTAGTTAGCTTCCATTAAAGATTTTAGCATCCATATTTCTTTTTGTTACAGATCACACTCTGTGTGTTAACAGCACAAAAGCTTGATTAAGTTTCCTGGTGTTCATTCATACCTGGGATCTGTTGCTCTGTGAAGCATTGTCTGAAGATGCTTCTGACAAATTGAAGAGGTCTTTTTGGTCATCTCAGGAACTGTGTACTGACAGTTAGGCACCGTGTCTAAAAGGATATTCCCATGCTCATTGTGGCAAAAAGATGCTTAAGCTTTTAACGTAGTGTGGAGGAAATGTAGACCTTCAGTTTCTCTGCTTTTTTCCTAGTTTCTGTTTCACCACAGTTTTTAATAGTAGAAAGATAAACCACAAGCCCCATGAAAAGTGAGAGTAGCTAGCCAATTTGACAGCTCTTAAAATAGCAGGTTTCAAAGGTGGATTGGAAGAAGTTACAGTAGACTAGATCTAAACTATAAGTTGGTTTTTTGTTAATCGTCTTTTTTGCTATACGGTACACTTAAGCAATTGGCATGTGATGAATGCATTGTCTGCATAGAATTTGCTCATATAAATGAGTTTGCGTACTTGGAGAATCAGATCATTACAGTTGTTGTTTTCAAAGTATGAGTTAAAGTGCAGGAGCTCTGGTAGTGTAATTACTGCTAAACATACTTCTTATATTCCAGTATTCAAATTTCAATAGTTTTTTTGTATATAGTTATTCAGTTGTTTGTTTTTTGTGTTTTGTTACATTTAGACAGGGTCACTTATCCATGGTTGTACAGCTGATGAAATATGGGGCAGATCCGTCGCTAATTGATGGAGAAGGATGTAGCTGTATTCATTTGGCTGCCCAGTTTGGACATACTTCGATTGTTGCTTACCTGATAGCAAAGGGACAGGTAAATTTTAAGTAATATCGTATTTAAATAGATTCTACTCAAATTTAGAGTAGGAGAACAATTGAAACATTCAGGAAATGCAAAATATTTGCCTGAATAAATATAAAACTAATTCCATGTCCTTTATTGTAGACTACAGTGTTGATGTGCCACCTACTAAATTAATTTCCTCTATCAGTGGTCTGAGTATTTTGGCTTTAATTCACACTTGTCAAATGTAGTATATGGAAATTCTAGCAGTTATTCTTTTACCATTCTTTATTTCTAATTAATTTAATCTTTAGTTGTAACTGTGACAATGATAGGCAGTATTGTAGAATTCTTCTCAGAATCATCAGTTATACATGGATAAAGAATCTAGTGACACATCAGTCAACAACTTCTAATTTATTACTGTTTTTCTAATTACTTGCATGTGTAAATAGAAATGAAATCAGACAACCCCAAACCTTCTTGCTACCCTCTTATATTACTGCTAGATCTGTAAAGTGTGTATATAACGTGTATTCATTACTGTCCCTGTTGTGTCCCTGTCATTCTGTCTGCTCAAAAACTTGTTCATGTTTTTGCTACTCATCCTGCACTGTAATCTGTTGATTTACTCACCTGCAGGTATATGCCTGAAGCACAAACTTGATTTACTGTGTAAACCATACAGAAAAGTCAAAGCCCTCCTCTTATGACTGTCCTACTAATGCTGTTCACACTTCTGTATTCTGCATGTTTTCTTAAATACCAAATGAGAGATGATCCAATGAGTCATGTAGAATATGAAATCAGTGGGTTTGGTCTGTGTAAAACAAATACTGAATTTGCTGTGGAAAATTATGCCTTTACATGTGAAAACCCCCAGGCTGTTGCTCCATGCAGTATTCAGTTTGTATCTAATAACTGTTTGGTAAAACGGTATTTAGTGTATGATAGAGAGTAAGCTAGGCAGAAGAAGAGTCTGATCCTATTTTGTATAATTGCTATTTTGTGAGAAATAATTATTGGAGAGGAATGCATTTTCATGAAGAACAAGTTTTGTATTTCCTTCACAAATTATATATAATTGTATGTGGGTTTTATGTTACTAGAAACACCTTGCTGATATTATACAAGTACGAACTTGTTTAAAGCATAGCATTAATTAAGTATTAATGGTCTTTAAAGTGTTCTGCTCTGATTATGACATCTCCCTGTAAATGTTGCTTCTCCTCATGTTTATATACAGATTTGCCCAACTTATTGAGCTTATAATACTTCTGTGCAAAAGAAACTGTGTCTTTACATGAGTACGTAGAGACACAAAAATTGCCTCAAAATTTAAAACCTGTTGTCTTGGAAACAACTCTCTCTGTCAATAGCTTTTAAAAGGCTGATTCTTATTAAATCCCTCAAATGTTATCAAGTATGATTTTCTTTTTTATAATTTCTGTGATGTTAGTTTGAATTTAACAGTAATTTTTCATAGCACTTCAGAAAGTTCAACTTTATGTATTGATTTGTATGTTTAAAATATAGTAATACTAAAAGCATTGTAATAATCCCTAAACTCCTAGTTCTCTAGCTGTACTACATACAACTGCAGGAACTACATGGTTTTTCTAGAAGCTAAGGGAAATACACAATTCTATTTTTTTAATTCACCTTTCATTAGTACATATGAGGCCATTAATCCCTTTTTTCTTTCCCCATCTTCTTTGTGATACTGTGATTTGGATTTGGAAGCTTGAGCTACTTTTGCTTATGTGGGCTTACCCTATATACTACTACTTTTTTGCCTTTTGTCTTTACAGAGGCCAAGTTCTTGTATGTGCAAAGAATAGGCTTGCCCTTGTTCTGAACCTAATTGTGTAATACATGTGGTAAATGTCAGCTAAATAACTGTCCAAATAAAGGTCACCGTAGGCTGTTGTGCTCTGTTAGTTCTGGTCCTGATGCCTTTGTGGATGAGTGTGGTCTGAGAAGAGCCAGCTATATAAGTGTGTAGAAGACTGACACGTGGATTAAGAAGTTGCTCCTAATTTCTTCTTGTCCCTTTTTGAGGCAGAGCTGGAACCCTCTTCTGGGCTGCAGCAGCCAATTGTAAAACTTCCCATCTGAGACTTGAGTCCAGTCCTCTAGTTTTTCTGGAGTGTAGGGGAGGAACTCTTGGTTAGATGCCCTCTGGCTTAAGTTGGAAGTGAACCTGCTTTCATGCCAACAAGTATTACTCAGTTAAGAGGCACCTGTGGCTAATAGCTGTTGCTTTTTATTTAGTCATGCCTTACTGAATTTTGAGAGACTGATACCTGGCTGTATTGTAATTTGCTCGTGTTGTTTGTGTCAGTGGGTTGCCTGGGTCAAAATCAAGCCAGGGGCAAGTACATGATATAAATAAAATCAGATATAAAGTTACAGAATCTGTGGCACAGGTCAAGTTTAGGTAAGATCATTATTTTTAA
The DNA here is from genome assembly GCA_013396775.1 of Cephalopterus ornatus. NCBI lineage: Eukaryota > Metazoa > Chordata > Aves > Passeriformes > Cotingidae > Cephalopterus > Cephalopterus ornatus. Next base: position 223,653 of record VZRE01001535.1, read on the forward strand.
AAAATACAAGAAGGAAAAACTGAAAAGAACTTGAAGGCGCTTAAAATCGTTCAGTGTACAGTTTGACTGCTTGACACTGCTTGCACTACTTAAAATGCCAAAGACACATCAGGACCTAGCATACAGAAACATTCACCTGGAGTAAGTTAAGATATGGATGTGCTGTGTCAAATTGTTGAATAATGTGTTCTCATCTTATGGCATGTGTGAGGTAACTTACCTCAATCACAGATAATGAGTGACTATAAAGTTGCGGGTCAGGTAAAATTATTTTGTAAGAAATACTCCAGTTCTAAAATTATAATTTAACTATTTCATTCTTATAGTTCAGCTGTCACTTTTATAGTTTAACTGGCACTTATTCATCAAGTACGTTTCTTTTTTTTATTCTCAGAGGTGCAATTTTGTGGTACCAGCAGCTTCGGTGCTGCAATCCATGAGCAGTTTTCCTAAGCACTGTTACCTTTGACACTGAGTCTCCTCCTCTCCACCAGGTGCAGGCCATTAAACCAAATGTTTTATTTCCTAGACTCAACTCACAGCACGCTAATTTACAGAATTATAAGTCCAGTTGTGTTCTTCTTCATGATTGTCAAAACTGACTCTGAGTTTGATGGCCCGGAGTGTACAGAACAGAGCTTTTGTTTGAAAGAGTGAAGTCGGTTTAGTTCTGTGTGTTACCTTGCTTGTTGGTCTGCACTTGGCTCATTCCATGGGAATCCTACAAAATCGCTGCTTCTATTGAATAACTAGCACATGTCTTTCCTAAATGAAGAAATATTGTCAAACTTACTGTATCTCCCTTTCTGATAAATCTTCTTTACTATATGCTTTTAAAGCCCGTTTCCCTTTCTCTGGGTAACGATCCACAGGAAGGAGATCTTTTCCTCATGGAGAATAGGATTCTGAATAAGGATGTGATTGGTCTTTTCTGTGAAGGTCCGTGTTTTGTGAAATAAGCAGTAATGGTTCTAAAGAGGATGAAACTCCTGGTTCCTGTCTGTGCAATTGAATGTACTTCTGAGTGGAATCTCTTCATACTTTCTGTGTTTTTGAAAAGGCTATATTGTATTACAGTACTGGTTTGACCATTGCTTGTTAAATGTCCTGGTAAGCCTAATGCTGCTCTGATCTCCAGCTGCTATTCAGAATCCTACCTTCTCAAATATATATTGCTTTCAGAAAGTAATATTAAGCAGCAGAATAGTTCCTTTTCATGCAGAAAGCTTTCTCCCCTGTATTTTTGCCTCTCCGAAAGCTTTTTGTGGAATCTTTTATTAGTCCTGGGATTAAGTCTGCTTATCTTTGCATATGCAGAGTTTTTTTCTCTTTGAGAACCAGAGTTGTTGTACTTCAGAAACAACTGAAATTTTGCGGTCCACAGAGTTCACACTTGAACCACATACAGAGGGCAGCGGTATGTGCAATTTTTGATTGTTGTTGGAATCTTTGTTTCTTGGAGTGCTTGTACCATGTCCTAACAGCACAGGTACACCCCTCCGTGAGCACTGATCTGTCATTAGGAGCTAAACAAAAAGTTCGTGTTAAAATGCCTGTTGGTGCACACCAGAATAGAAGAACCATCTTTTAATATGTACCAGTTGCTGAAGGTTTACTCTTTTGCCTCAGCCTTTTCTTTGGCAAAAAGCAGGAACAGAGCTTCCTTTTTAAAATGTCTCACTTGTTGTCTAGTTGTGGTACTGGAAATATCAAGGAATATTTGATGAGAGGTTTGTTAGAGCATGTGTCTGCTATCCACAGCTACATCATCTTTGTTACATCTGTAGAACAGTACACAAGTCAATCTTAGTTGCTTTGCCTCTTGTTCCTTTGAGAAGGGATCTGCCTCAGCCAACACAGCAGCTTAGTATGAGTAATAGCTGTAGCCTGCTTTGGTAAATTATGTGCAGGGAATAGTCTGGAGCTCATGGATTTTGTTTTTTTTCTTTAGTTGAGTGTCACCTAGTTTGGATTTGTCAGGGGGAGTCATTGAAGGGATTGTTTTACTTACGTCCAGGCAGGTCCCTACTGTCACAAAGAAGCATTTTTCTGTATGAAATCTGAAGATGAAAGAGGGATTGTTCATGTTACAGTAATTTGTACAGTCTTCCAAGTATGTTGTTCACACAATGTGACTTGTGAATCAAAGTCATGCTTCTCAAGAATGAACAAACTTGAGGTTGGGCTGTGGTTCTAATTTCCTTCATTATCTCAACCACAGGAGGTTAAAGGGAGTTCCAGCAGTTGTGAAGTCTTAGTAGGCTCAAAAGGATCTAATCTGTACAAGTTCTGTGAGCAAACAGAATTGGGTTCTGTCTCAAACCATGTAACTCTTTTCTGAACAAACAGTGCAATCAAGTAACAGTTCTTTCACCTCCATCATTTGTGGCTTTTAAATTTCCTTTTAATATTTTTAAATTAAGCAACAAAATGAAAACTCAGAAATATAAAGTTATCTGCAGGAGAGAGATGTTTTAAAAGCAATTATTTGGAAGATAAGATCCAATAAATTGAATTTTCTGGAAATCAGCTGCCCGCATGAGGCTAGTGGCAGCATGAATGGGGATCCCAGAGTGCTGGCCATTTGGCAGACTACTGGAGCAAAGAAGAAGATTCTGTGGGTGATACAAAGCGGCATCATTCATTTTCTGGGTTTCTGTCAGGAAACACTTTCAATCTAATTTTTCCTGGTAAGGACTGAGGGGAGTGGCGTAGGAAATATTGATAGCTCTATTGCTTCTAAGGAGAACTCTTCAGGTGGTGCATTAAGTATGTGCTTGAGAGTCTAACCTGCCTTAGAGTATGTAGGAATTACCAACTTCCACGTTAGTGAGGCAGGGAAGGAAAGAGATAAAAATGCTGTAGATATTAAATCCTTTCTGAAGGATTTAAAAGAATTGGCTGGGTGGTGCTGTTCGGTCATTCTGTGGCTATCTCCTGTTAAGTGTAATAATGGTTTTATTTATTTATTTTTACTCATCAATTTAGTCACCACTTGATTATAGATCAGTTTTAATTCCGAGTAGGTTGTTTTTATTAATGGCTTTTGTTTAAAATCTTCTGGCATCCATTAACTTGATATCCTGATATATAAATACCATTGGAGCTAAGGAAAATTGCTTTGCAATTTGAAAAATAGAGGCAACTATCATTTAGTAGGATGTAGGATTCAGACAGTGGTATTTATATTAATTTATCAAGTATTTTTTTAAAATATTGGTGCATCATTTTAATTTTCTTCTGCTTTTGAATGCAATAATACACCACCTACATATATCTTTTATGTTGAAGATTAATAGTAAGTTAGAAATAACTGGTCTTATACATTATGACTGTTCCTTAGTTTCCAAAATAGATTGGAATGGTCGTATTTTGGCAATGATGATGTTAATGTTTGGTTTTATTTTTTAAGTACTATTTGATTATGTGCTAAAAGCTTGCCAGTTTTTTTACAATTCAGGTGGTTCATCTTAAGATACTGCTTCTCATTGCAAACCTTGTATCTACTGGATCTTGAATATGCTTACTTTTCTCAGCAACATTTTTTGTTTTATTTCTTTTTAGGATGTAGATATGATGGATCAAAATGGAATGACACCTTTAATGTGGGCAGCTTACAGAACACATAGGTAATATGTGCAGTTTTGACTTTCTCTTTTTTTTAACCAAGTGGCATATAGTAGTGACTGGTTCTGATTTTTATTTGGAAAGGTTTTTTCTGTTGTTGTTTAACTAGTCAATGTTCTTTCCACAGCTGCCATTTTATCTTTCTTCATTTATGCTTATTGTGAGTTTATCCCAGTTGGCAGCTCAGCCCCACCCAGCCACTTCCTCACTCCCTCCAAGTGGGATGGGGATGAGAATCAGGAGGGTAAAAGTGAGAAAACTCATGGGTTGAGATGAAGACAGTTTAATAGATAAGCAAAATAAGGCATCCATTCCACTGCTTTCCATTGGTAGGCAGAAGTTTAGTCATTTCCAGATCACCTGTAACAGTTACTTGGCAGGGCATATACTCTAATTCTGAATGTCCCTTGTTTCCTCCTTCTTTCCCCCAGCTTTTATTGCTGAACACATTATAAGGTCTGAAATTTCATTTTGGCAGTCCCAGTTTTCCCTCCCAGCTCCTTGTTCACCCTCAACCTGTAAGCCCTGCTCAGGAATAGCTAAAACACTGGTATGTTAACAACACTTTTGGTCACAAATCCAAAGCACAGCGCCTTAGGAGCTACTTTGGAGGAGATTAACTGGATTTCAGTGCAAACCCAGTACAATGACTTATTAAAGAGAGAAGATATTATGAAGAAGTACTCAGTAGTCCACATCTTCCTGTGGAGATGATTAGAAAAAGTTGGTGAAGAATAACACTTCTTCAAAGAGAAAATTTGTTTTAATTAGATTCCTCTCTCCATTGACTGTTGGTAGACTAGCTTTTACCAATACCTGCTTTACCAAGATTATCATCCTATTTTATTTTCATCTTCTGGATTGTGAAGTGGAAATATAACATGGTTTGAACTTCGGTTGTCCAAGTGTATGATCATTTGCATGTTTTTACGAATCTGTTAGTAGTGTTAGATTTTGGTGAACACAAAACCAGAATTGTATAGCAAATGTGTTTCATGACACACAGAATGAGCTGTCTTACTGAGCTCCCTTAAAAGTCAAGAGAATTGTGGTTGCTCTTTGGAGGGAAGAGAATTTGAGCCATTCATGATCAGCAGCAGTGTCATTTTGCTATTGTATAGTATACCTGATCAATGATCTTCATAGAAACGGAATGCATGAACAAACAGTAAGTTGGTATGCATTTGAGTTCATCTTCTGTAGATCTAATGAGAATTTTCTTTTCTAGTGTGGATCCAACGCGATTACTACTTACATTTAATGTTTCTGTTAATCTTGGAGACAAATACCACAAAAACACAGCATTGCACTGGGCTGTACTAGCAGGAAATACTACAGTAATTAGTCTTCTGTTAGAAGCTGGAGCTAATGTTGATGCTCAAAATATTAAGGTAAACACTTGGTCTGTTTCTATTGTAAGTGATCTGAGGCAGAAATAACAGAACCTATGATAAATCTCAAGAATAGATTATTGTTGTGGGTATGATGGGATCATGAAGATGGAGCAAAAGCCATGCCACTAATATGTCATATGGAAATCAGTTTTTCCTAGAAGTGACACATAACCACTGGATCTGCACTTTAAAATAATGTATCAATGATTATGTGAAAATATATGGAAGTGGGGTGTACAGATAGACTGCATGTGTGAAGAGCTGTGCATTTGGATGCAAAATTGGAAACCTGACTCTTCTAGTGAACTTCTGGGATGACTGTTTGTTGGACTAAGATGTGAGACAACATCTCTGTTCTCTTCTAGAGACATAGTGAATGCTCTAGTCTATCACCCAAGTGTCAGTATGGAAGCTGAAAGCCTGAAAATACCAGTAGGAGTAAAATAAGAAAATGGGCTCTTTTTTTTTTTTTGCATCTGAACTTTAAGTTGCCTGATTACCAGAACTTCTTAGCAATGAAGCTGGATTCTGCACTAACAAAGCCCATCTCTAGTGTATGTCAGACCAGCAAGACAGCTGTTAGCATTTATGCCATAGACTTGGAGTCTACAAGGCTTCTCCAGCCTTGGAAGTTGTACCTTTTGAATGTAGTTTTATCCATTGCCTCTGGATACTCTGTATATCAAATTAGATGCATTTTGCTACCCAAGCTGTTTCTTCTGTGATCTCGGAGAATTCACTTTTAGGAAAAAATTTCTCTACTCAATTTGTCTTCAAATGTTTGTATTTTCCACTTAAAGAGTGTTACTGATTGAGTGGTTACACTTGAAAACACAGCTATAAATCTACATTTATAAAATATTAAATAATTACATTTGTTTGACCTTTTGCCATTTTTCCTACTGATTAAGATGGCCAAGGCCTATTTTGCTTGGCCACGAGTGGTAGAAATATGCAAAAACAATAACATACACATCAATTTTCTTGAAGAGTATGGAACAGCCTTTTAAAGGTGCAGTCAAATTTTGTTAGTAGCTTTCTAGGTCCTACATGCACTTTAAAATATCAGAAATACTCATGATCATGAATGAAAACTCATTAGAAGAAATCACATGGCTTTTCACATATTTGAAAGAAATCAGCTAGCCTCTTGCATGTAGTGGTAAGAATATATAATAATTATTCCTGGTCTGTAAGGTCAATTGTGTGGATGAATTATGCTTCTAGGCTCACTTCTTGTGTTGAAAAGCTTTTTTCCTATGCCACCTAATGGTAAAAAATTAAGGTATTTTTCTGGGGAAAATATGTCAGTGTGTCATACTGATTCTTCTGACAGACTGATTAGTGTGATTAGAGTTGGAAAATCATCACCTTACTTACATTTCTGGACTTTAATGAAATCTGTAACAGAAACTCCTATGCTTGGCCAAGTGAAAAACTATCTGCTAGCCTGAAGCAGTTCATGGTCTTACCTTCTTTATTGACAGACAGCAGCAGTCAGTAGAAAAATACATTTTTGAACCTGCTGGATCATGATCTTTCCAGTCATATCAGAAGACATGTACCTGGTTTGTTTAACCACTGCCTATCATCTGTAGTGAAGTCTGGGTTTCTTGCATGCCTTCTCAGGTTTTTAGGATCTTTAGAGGATCAAAATCATTCAAGCAGAGGCAGTTTTGCCATCCAGCCAGTGGCTTTATAAGAGATGCTGATTTAAGTGGTAGTAAATATATAGGAAACATAAAAATTTAGTTGATGTTTATAGGTATATAGAAACTCATTTTTGTGACCCTCTTTTGACTGTTCAGCAAAAATGTTTTGAGCCAAAAACCAGTTGTTAAGTGTCTGCGTCGTGTTCTCTCAGAAACAAAAGGAATTGTGAAAGTCTCCTTTCTGATACAGTCACTTCCAGATTTCTGCAGCACTCTCTAGTGAAGTCCTTTTCTCAGATAACCCACAGAATTGACCAAGAATGGTGATAAGGCAGCTAAAGTTAAGGAAATACATGGGTTGAAAGCCACTCATCTTTTTCAAATTATGAAATGACTGAGATATTAGATGCCAGCTCTGTTGTGATCAGCACTAGGCAGTCTGTGTTAGAAAGGCACGTGCTGCTGCCTGCCTGGGCTTGCACAAAATTGGGACCAGTCATCTCAGTAAGGTGTTATTTACTCTGCATGACAGTTTGTGAAGTATTAGAACAATAGCACTTTAATTCTAGAGCAAAGCTTCATACAAGGAATGAGTTTGTCCTGTGTGTGTATTTTACCCTCTTTGTATGATGCTGTACAAGAAAATAATACTTTCCTTTTGGCAGTTATATATTTTTTTTCCTTTTTGAGAACAAGATTAATGTTTGAGTTGGAAGCTGCTTTCCAGTATTCAGAGTAGAGTGGGGTATTTCTTTTTTTTTGTTGGGTTTTTTTGTTTTTTTTGTTAAGGAAATTATCTTATACCAGCAGACAGATTGAGCAGGTGAGGACAGGATTTACTAGGTATTTGGGTTCTCACTGGGGGCATGGGAGAAGTTTGTAAATTTTACTTAAATATAAGCAGAAGCTCCTTTTTTTACTAGAGGGAGATAGAGATCTGAAAGAACTCTTATGGTTTAAGGAAGATTTTTTTTTTTTATTTTTAAATCTGTTAATGAATCATTTATCAAACTTTAGATGTTTCTTAGGCTTGTCTGTGGAAGTCTACATGTAAAGTTCACTATGGTAATGACTCTTAGATAGAAAGAATAATCTGAAGTACTTTAAATATATACTATTGAAACCTTATTGCTTGCTGCCAAACTTAAGTGTGTTACTAGATTGAGTTCCCCTATATATATATATATTTTTTTTTTTTTTGCTGTCTAAGCAAGGCAGCCATCCACTGTAAAGACAAGGAAAGTACTAGAGTATTAAAATGGCCAGATGATGAGAAGCATAGTCAAAGACTTCTTTAAAGCTCCCTCAATTTCTTTATCTAGGCAGTTCCTAGGTGTCTCATGGCCCTCTAGTGGAAGGGATGCTCAGCTGGACCCCAAGACAACTTCAGGATTTACTTGGGAGATCAATTCCCAGAGGGAATTGCTTGTCGACAGGTAATTTTTACAATCTGGATATATAAGGTGATAATAAAACAAAAGCATCTCTGGAGTTTTCCAGATATTAGCTATTAAACTGGTGATGAAGCAGGCACCATAGGTTGATTTGAGGCATTTCTGTTGAGGATGGAGTTAACGTAATCTGTTTTTTAAACATCTGGCTAAATAACATTGAAACCAAGTTAAGTCAAAGGGTTATTCTTTTTTAACTGATTTTGTTAGTTAAACTTCTTGCACAGAAGGAGCGCAAGGTCCTGTTAAGTAGCAAAAAGCTTCACTTCATAATCTGTAGACTGTGCTATTTACTCTCCTAAAGATGTGGAGCAAGATTTCAAAGGCCAAAATGACAGTTAAGTACTCAATTCCCATTGTCTTTCTATGGGATATAGGTAGCTAACTGTAGTTTTTAATCTTCAAAATCGCTTCTGTCTATAGTAATTATTGCCCTTTCTGGGTAATTTCAGTTTCTGGTACCTGTCTGTACTTTTTTTTTAGGAGGGGGCCGAGCGATGGAGGATTCAGCCATTTTTCAAGCCTCCATGAATGGTTTGTTTAGGAGGGGAGTTAACTCCAGTAGAAGAGAGGAAGAGTCAAATGCAAAACTGAAGCTGGAGGTACCTGCAATTGGTTGTCTCTTACCTCCTCTATAATTTTAGATCCAGTCAATAACTTTCATTTAGCTCTCTTGCTAAATGTTTAAAAAACAATAAAATCAGATCAGTTTGGTAGGTACCTTTGGCCCCTGTATCTCTCTCTGTGTTTCTCTTTTGCTTCATCTGTCCATCCTCTCTGAAAGTATGGAAGAAGAAACATGGACCATGGCTGGCTTAGCACCCAAAGTCCATAAAGCACAAACTCAGCATAAAAGCTCAGAATTTTGAAAATAGTTGGACATGAGCAATCAGTTTGTTCTTTCCTGTTTTCTTCCTGGGACTTCAGTAACTGAGATGAACATAGGAACATGAAGCTTGTGGGGAAAATTCCTTATAGAAGTGTTCCATAATATGAGTGACTTCTATCTGCCAAAAAGACAGAGAATTGGGAAGTGAGGCTTTAGATTCAGTAGAGTTACCATGATCCAGTGGGTCACAAGTTCTTATTCTTTGCTTGATTTCTGCTGCCTGTCAATTGCTGAGGGGGAAGCACAGTCTTTCATTTACGGACTAGTAGACTGTGTGTAGAATAGTGAAACATAGATGTGTTATGCCAAAGGCAACAACTACTGCTATGTCAGGACATACATCTTGTGAGGATCACACCTTTAATATTTAACTTGTCCACACATGTGTAGTTATGAGAGAGTGAAAAAAACCAAAAGGAATGAATGATGTTTGGTGTCAAGTATGCCAGAATGCATCTTAAACTGATTTAAAATGTATTATTTTTACCAACCAATCTTCTGTTTCAAAAGTGCTCTGAATGCATTTTCTTCTTAAATTGGATGTTTCCCACTTTTAAACTCTTGACAGGGAGAATCACCACTTGATCTCGCAAAACAGAGGAAGAATGTTTGGATGATCAATCACCTACAAGAAGCAAGGCAGGCAAAGGGATATGACAGCCCATCCTTTCTGAGAAAACTAAAAGCTGATAAAGTAAGTAGTAGTATAACACTTGCGTAAATCAGTCTTACTGCTGCTCTTGGTTTGAGGACGTGTGTTTGTTTAAGGGAAGCAGTTCAGGACTGTGTTTTCCCCACATTTCAGCTTTAAGAAATGTCCTTCTGTCATGACAAAAGTAATTGCAAAAGAAAAAAGAGTGCTTTATTCAAGGCAGGTGGAAAAAAACCCCTAAGCCTCCACACACTTACCTTTAGTTTTGTGCTAACCAAATGCTAGGAAAGCACCAAGTGATTTGGTATTTTTGGAGTTAGCCAGAACTTTCCACAACTGACTGTCAGGTAGCTGAGGAAAGAAGCATTTTGGGTATCCTGAACTCTCATCTCCTCTCTAATTATGTATTATTTGTGTTGAATGAAAGAAGTAGTCAGTCTTGGTAGTATAATGAATACATGAATCTCTAATGTGGAGGCTTTTTGCTGCTCAGGTTATTACTTAATACTGCAGATAGGAGGAGGCAGGAAATGAGGGTGTAAGGGGTAATACACTGCTCTAGCATGAAGAACTGCTCTCCTGCCTATTGTTTGATGACTTTTACAGAGTTAATGTTTTCTTCTTAGTATCCATCACAACACTCAGGCAGAGTGTTACGCTGGATATTAAGTTTTGCTACTACTGATTTGTTATAACTTCTTGATTTAAAGATATATTGCATCAAGGTACTTAAAGTACTGACTACAGCCTGTTCTTTAACCCTGTGGAACTGTAACAGTGCAGTGATTATTGATCTGAAGTCGTTTGTACATTGCGTTGTGTGTACATGTGCATTATCACTGTGCTTTGAATATCTGGAAAGAGTTCTTTGTCCTCATCAGGAGTTGCACCCACTTATACAAGTGTAGTCTTTAGAGTTCACTGAGATTGCTATGTGCTGTGTAGCAGTTTATACACTGACAGACTCTTAAAAAAACCCTACTGTTGCCTTGATTCTGCATTAACAGCAAAATCTCTAGAAGGCAGTTCTAAAAGAACAAAGTTACTGATTTGTTATAAAATTCTAGGAAAGCTTATTTTCCCTGCAAATTCTTTAAAGATATGTAAATACAGGAAATGATGAATTTATGAAGATTCATCACCCAACGTCAAGCTTCCTGAAAATATAAGTTTTTGTGACTGTCCTGTTTATTAGAAAATACTATAATACAGTCTGTTCCTGAAAATAGAGTTACTTACTGGTATTTGTTTCTATACAGGAATTCCGTCAGAAAGTTATGCTGGGAACTCCTTTCCTAGTTATTTGGCTGGTTGGGTTTATAGCAGACCTAGACATTGATTCTTGGCTCATTAAAGGACTGATGTATGGTGGCGTTTGGGCTATGGTGCAGTTCCTTTCCAAGTAAGTGTTTTACCAGGACACCATCTGTTTAGTGCGCACGTATTTTGCTGGCATTTTTATTTGATAGATAGTCTTAAATTTCTACTTGTTGGAATTGTTTTTTATTACTGTTTCTGGGGAAGAGCTTGTACAACTTCAGCTTATGTGATGCTTTGTTGTCTTGCAAAACATATGGAATTACCTTGGGTGAATACCACTGAGCTAATAGAAACTAACAGCAGAACAGAAATTCAGTCATTATCCAGAGGAGGGTGCTGAATGTCTGTCTACAAAGAGTTATCAGCATGAATTTTGCAGAAAGCAATCAGTGGGAAAGTTACTGCAAAGTAAAAGAAGATAGATAATGCGCAAGTGTACTATTAAAACTTTTTTTTGTTAGTTAAGAATTTAAATACCCAAAGACATCTAAAGGAGAGATTAAGTCAGAGTCAGATTTTGTAGCTTCTGTTTTTTTGGAAAGGGGTGGCTATTTTCTAGTAGTGTTTTTTGTACATTTTGTTACCTGATCATAAAGAATTTAATTGTAATTATGATTGCTTTAAATATATGTAAATGCACCTACAAATATACATGCACACATACACAGACACACACATAGCTGTATTCCAGTGGATTTTCAAGATCTATAGAATACTTCATCTGTCCTTTGCTTTTCATTATCACACGTAGCATGGATAGGAGCCCTTGTTGTACCTCTGTGCTTAGAGTGTTCTGCTTTTCTGGCATTGGATGTCATGTTTATTAGAATCACTTGGTTCTCTTTCTGTATCAAGAGGAAAATATATCTCTTGCTTAAACCAAGTTCAGAAGATTTTAGTGAACTTAGTACACCACAAGGTAGATGGAGGGTCATCAAGCTTTTGCAGGATCTTGGAGATGATCTGTTCAGTCTTTTTGTCATCTCTGAGGCTGTGCAATTCTCCCTCAAAAATCATTTGGCAATGCAAATCCTCAAACACGCCTCCTACAGAAAGGCAGAACGAGATTTTTTGCCTCTGAAGATCTGTGTTTTGTCAGGTTTTATATTTTTGGCCTACCTGACATGTTCAGGATTAACATTCTTACTTTCTCTTATCCTTTGCTTAATATTTAGTATATTAGAAATCCTTTTTGAAGTGTTTTTCACAAAACCCAGGTTCAAATTAAACTTCTGCTGTTATTCTAGTAGTGGGTTTTTTCCCTGTTGAATTTTAGCTAATCTGCTTAGCTGTGTTGTTCTCCCTACTTCAACACACACAAAAATGCACAGAACTCACTGAAAGAAAGATTAGTGCAGAGTAACTCCTGTGTGTCCAAATGTATATTCACTTACTACTCATCACATTAGCTCATGGTCCTTATAGGGTTTTCTCAAAAGACCTAAGGAACTTCCATTAGAGAACAGAGACATACTGCAAGGAAGTAAAGAAGCAAAATGGAACCTACTCCCTGCACACATTTGTCTGTGGCAGCCCTGAGAGCACCACTAGCACAAAAAGCAGAATGGATCAATATAACAATGCTTAGACAGAAGATGCAAGAAGTTTTATTTTTGGGAGTCTTATCTGTTCGGGGTGTGGCTTTTCATTTTTCATAGCAATTTTTTCTTGAGTATAGAGTAACCTAGTCACTTCCCTAGTTTGTCTCAACTATATTCAACTTTATTCAGAAGAGTCTTCAAAATTGAGGAGTATAAGAAGGTGAAAATAATTCTGATTGCTTAGTTTGGTTTTTTTTTTAATAAAAGTAGCAGCATTCTATCTTAGAACTTAACAAATATGATGATATAGGAAATGATTTAATCTGGATTTTTTTTCTGTTGGCAACTGGAACAGAAGCAAAATATTCAGTAATCTGAAATATTTAAAGGCTGATAACACCATGGTCTCTTAAGTTTTTCTTACTGAAGTAATTTTAACATGCCATTTTCATTGTATGGGTTTCCAAAATGTCTTTAGCATTGGAATATCAAAAGTAAATATAGTTTACAGCCACTGTCCATGTGGCTAGGAATCTCACAGGTTCCTAACTGCTTTCATGCTGTAGTTTTAGCATGAGTATTTACTTATTCTGCCTTTCTTGGCCAGTTCTTGACAGGTTGAAAAAAGGAAATTCTCATGAACTTTGAAGGGAAAAGTGAGGAAAATGTATTTATGGCGTATTTTGCAATACCCCATAGAGTACATATTGAAACAGGAAGTGTTTTTCTAAAGCAGTAGTTCAGAATTTACTTTTTCTAAATAGAAATTTACCATGTGACATTTTCCCTACTTTACAGGTCATTCTTTGATCACTCCATGCACAGTGCACTGCCTCTTGGAATATATTTGGCAACAAAATTCTGGATGTACGTGACGTGGTTCTTCTGGTTTTGGAATGATATCCTTTCTCTGTGTACACTAATTTTTTTTTATGCTAATAGTATGAGGAATTACACAGCTATATCCTACATATAACAGTAAGTAAGCAAATAAAAATTTTAAAAAGGGGATCTCCATTAAACATTGGTTTCTGTATTAATGGTAATTAGTTTATTGCTCTGCTTCGATAAGTGAAAGATTTTCCTCAAAGTTTGCTTACAGTAGTATGCAATATTTCCTGAGCTTTACACCATGTCTTATGTGGGGGGAATATTAGCAACTCAAGCTCATCAACTTGAACCAAATCTAAGAAGGTGTCCAACTTTGATTTAAAGTCCTTGACCACATTAAAACGGCTGCACAGTCAACACAACTCAATGGTGGCCTGTATTAAGGCTGTCAAATTGTAAGGCTTTCATCCTGAAGCTCATATTTCCTTCATACTTGTCCCAACTTGCTGATATTTTTATTTGGGTTAGTGATCAGATTAAACAGCTTGAAGTTTGGCATATTTTTTTTGTCATAGAATAATGTTAATTGCCCACTAGGAGCAGTAACCATAGACAATTGGTTACCCTAATAAAGCCTGACTTCCGAATGTCAATGAAATACTGTCCTGCTTCTGTCCTGAGCTGGTGTCTCAAAACCTTTGCAACAATCTTTTTGTACACAGAAGTAGTAGTCTAAAACTTTCAGTTACTAATTGCTTTCATTAGAGCTGACACAATTCTCTGACAAGCACTTTTAGAGACTTGAGTGCCTGAGGCCGTCTTCCTTTAATTGGTGATTTTTTAATTGGAAGTCTTTGCAATATGATTCCAAATTCATTCTTCTTCTGGAAAATTGCCCTGTAGCTTTATTGGAAAAAAGAAATTGCATGCTTGCTCTATTTTTATAGAATGAATATTTTTTTTCATTTTTTGAATGAATATTTTTTTATATTCATTTTTATAGAATGAATATAGTATTGTGATTGGAGAAAAAATTCTTGCATTTTTACTGCTTCATGGGATTGCTTACAGCAGACTGGAGTACTACTTATATGCTGTAATGTTCAAGTGATAAAACCTGTCCTGGTAGTTTTCACAAATTCTGACTGTCTTTTGCTCAGGGAAAAAAGTTTCTAACCTTAAAGGACTATCAGGAATTGGCTTTCCGGAACTTCATAATATAAATAACATAAAGGTCTTAATTGCTGCAAGTGCTACTTTAATCTTTGTGTGTTTGGTAAGAATTTTCTTTTCTTGTAGATATGTTGAAGGTTTTTGGAACATCATCAGGTCTTGTGGTTTTAATCCTAATGGGACAGAAGAAGGTAGTTGATACAACATATCATAAAGAACAAATAAACCCAAAGATTAGCAGTGCATTTTCTTGAATTTCAGGGTGGTCACATGAAAAGTAAGACTCTAAATTCTGAGGTTTAATGATATGTCTTCCAAAAGACTAATCTTGAAACTGTACTGAATTTTTTTGTAAATGTTTCCGTTCTGTCGGATTTTTCTCAGCAGCTTCGGAGTCTGGTATATTTGTTAAAATAGAAATCCTATTCTTGCAGGGAATCAGGAAGTTATGGTCTATGTATTTATGAGTCTGTAGATGAGTTTATTGTCCTATGCTTCCATGCCACTGTTATGCTTCCATGCGTTCAGCCTTGAGAAGTGTAACTATATTTCGCCCATAACAAAGGATAGTTATGTCTTGCTCTGTTAATGTATTCTAATCTTCTGCTGTTTGGAAAGTAGGGGGAAAATGCCCTCAAAGATCCTACACGCTAAAGCACTATATTTTAATTTAGTCTTATTGTTAAAAGAAAAACCTTATTTAAAATTGCACTTTTAATAATGTGAGACTAGAATTTCACATTTTGTTCTTTTTCATTAGCATTTATAGGTAGAATGTTTTCTTGTGTCCTGTAGAAGTCCAGGGCACGCGTACGGAGTTCATATCTCAGTTGTTCTTGCAATCTTTTCAGTCCCAGCTGAACAAATAGCGCCTGTTATGTCAGAACATGACTATACCGGTCTGTTTTTCTAAGATGTCAGAGTTTGCTGTAACCCAAAGTATTCCCTGTATTTTGTTTTGTTTCTGCCACTTCCATTTGGTGCAAATGGCAGTGAGCAGTTTTAATTAAGTAAGCTTTTTTTGTTATAGCATGCCACTTGCAATGCTGGGATAATGAGATGATATAAGCCAATTTATGTTTTTTAAAATAATTCATCATTGACTAATACTGTATCGATTATTTTATTTCAAATATACTTCACGTATTTATGGGGTTTAGGTTTTGCACACTTCTTCAGTTAGGCATCATTTTAAAACTGGGTATAAGAGAATTGATTATAATTTTCATGCTTTCACAAAGCCGATACAATGGCACAGGATTTTAAAAACAGTAACAAGCTAAGTGGTACAGTTAAGGAGTTTAAAAAAAATTCCTGTTGCCAAAATTACTTTCAGGAAAACAGTAAAAAGCCTTGCATGCAGAAAGAAAGAATCCAGCAACCACGTTTCTAGAGGAACCTAAGACTCAAAAATTCTGTACTCTGGGCCTAGCTATCCAGAACTTCTGTTCCCATGTCTAAATATTTTTTCTAAAATAAAAAAAATATTTTAAAAAAATCTGGGGTAAAGGAGATACAGTAATTTATTTGCAAGCTAAGGGATTTCTTTTATGTTAGATAGAAATGGAGGTAGAGGGCTTTTGCAGAGCATCAGTTAATTACAGATGGATTTTGTCTAATAAATGCCCAGTCAAATGAGGCTTCTCATGTAGCTATCTGCTGTTGTCTAGCTGGACTCTTGGATCCAGATGTACAGCCCTTATGAGTTGAGGTTCTGGAGCATCCCTCTAATGAGGAAAGGCTGAGGGAGTTTGGCCTGTTCAGCCTTGAGAAGAGACGACTGAGAGGGGACCTCATCAATGTCTATAAGTATCTGAAGGGAGGATGTCAAGAGGATGGAGCCAGGCTCTTCTCGTGGTGCCAAGTGATGAGACAAGAGGCAATAGACAGAAACTGATCCACAGAAAGTTCCACCTGAATATGAGGAAGTCTCTTGTATTTATTCTAATAATGGGGTGTTTCTGTTTTGTCTCTCTCAATGAAAACTGGGAGAACTGCATAAAAGACAGCAAACTGGTGGCAAGGCAGAAGGGGAATGCCTGCTGTATCATGCGTTTTTCAACCTTTTATAATATAGTAATGTATTTTTCCCTGTAGTTATAAATGAGGATGTTAGGGCAAAACGGGGCACTCTCTGGAGAACCAATTCCCTACTCTGAAGCTATTGCAAACCTGCAAGGGTTTCTTACATGTGGAGAGTTTTGAGAGATATCTGTGATGCGAGTTGATAACTTCACAGGGGAGTTCAGCATGATTTTAGATACCTCGAGTGTGAACATCTTCAATGTGTGAACATTGAAGTTTAGTGTTTAAGCACTCTTCATAGCCAGTGACAAAAAATAACCATTTGTAGGGCTCTGCTTCTCTGACATAATTTAAATATTTTGATACTGAAGATAGATGGGACGTGGCTTTTTTCCTTTCTGATGTGTGTGAAGGCATACTGAGTGATTTATGGTGGGTGAGATGAATCCTACAGCTGGAGATGTTTATCCACATCACATACCGGAAATATCCTGGAGAAGAAAACTTTTAACTTCTTGTGTAGTCTCCCTGCATCTCCCGTTATAAAGTAAGGTATGTAGGTATCCCCAGAAATACCAAGGCAGTGGAAAGAATTCGGAAGTTTATTTAGAAGGCCAGAACACAAGAAACTTAAAAATACCTGACAGGGCTATTGAAGCACCAGGCCCCAGGGAGAAAAGGCAAGTTCCCGCCCTCTCTAGGGCCTTTAGTATCCTCTCTGTTTCTCCCCTGCCTTCCCAAGGCCTCTGTACCTGTCTGTTAGGGTTGTCTTTCTCTGGCATAGCAGAGAGAGAGATAGCACAGCTCTCTGCAACCCGCTCTGGACTCTGCAGAAGAGTTAAAAAAAGTGCCTTCTTGAGAAGGCACTTAGCAGGCTTCCAAAGTGAAAATGAGTTTCTGGCTTTCCTGCTACAAATTCTTCCGAAAGCACAACTATTCCTACACCCATCCTCAGCAAAGAAGTACCTTATCTGCCACCATTTACATTGTCAGCATTGCACTCATCTGACACTACCGTGATGAAAGGACAGGAAAAACAAACTCTGTGGGATGTCTTTTATGTTATCTCTGTATTTAGTGGAGTAAAATGGGGGAATGTAAGTTCAGAAAATGAACGGCTTCTCTATCACACAGGTTGTGCAAATATTACTTAGTAAAAAAACAATTCCAAAGCATTAAGGTTATAAAACTCTCTTACTGGATAGAAAATAAACCGTCTTTCCCTGTGTCTTCTTTAAAAGTCTAGGCATGATGCATGATAATTAAGAATGGGTCATATAATTGTTTTCAACTGTACCTTTATTGTTTGTAACAGGTGTCTGATTAAGGTACTTTTAGTGAAAAAACAGTTGTTGCAGTTAACCCCTCAGTGTTTCTTTTAGTATTCTAAAGAAAATGTAATCTGTCTAGCTAGTCAAATCAGTTGAACCAGCTTATTCTTGGCAGCAGGTGGTTTTAGAGGAAAAATAGGAAGAAATTGGACTGTATAAGTTTTGAAGTCAGAGCTTCTCATCTGTAATGTATAAAATAGAACCGTAAGTGTTAAGGTTATAGTATAGCTGGTGTTTTTTCCCCCTATTATAAACTTGCAGGAAACTGCTTGTTAGACAAAAGATTAACCTTTAGTGAGATAATACTAATATTCTGCTATATATGATATATTATTAAAATTTTAATTGAACTTGCCAATATTTTTTATTACAAATTCATAGCCAGTTCCTCCCCCCAACAGGAGGAGGGCAAAAATTATTTGGGATACACTTCACATGACCGAGACTTCGCTAGCATTTCAGAAGTAAAAAAAAGGGCCTGCTTGTATTTGTTCGCATTTCAGGGTTCTTTTGCATCACAAGTTACTTAGATCTGTATGTATTTATCCGAGTTTCTCAAAATGTAGTGTAATTTGGGTGTGCAGTGATTTGTGCCTGAGTAATAGATGTCCTTTTTGCTTGGATAATGCTGTATAGGCTTCTGCCACCACAGCTTTGTCAAGTGTAGGGCATCTCCTTGCACTTATGACTGACAGCAGATGTCTTTAGTCAAGTTGGTCAAGTCTCTTGTAGGTTTATCAGAATAATTTTCCACCTTTTGTGGAAGAGGCATATCTGAAGTATTTGATTTTTCAACATCATTGCTAAGAAATGTTTTAATTCTCTGAGGAAATGCCAAGTGCTCCAAGACTACGCTGTAAGGCATATTTTATGTCAAGACATTCAATGCAGGAAGTGTATCTTAAATGGTTATTTTCTGTCTTTATATGGTAAGTTATTTTATAAACACTTCCAGAAAATAATAAATTCTGTGATTTTATAAGTATTAAACATATTAGTATGTTAAAAATAACTTTCATTGATGCAAAATATGGGTATTGCCTCATCATAGGACCAGGTTTCAGACACTACCTTTCTTGGAGATAAGTGGTGTTGGGACAAAATTGCCACGCAACAGTGGTCATTGCAGCACAATTCCTTGTATGGCTAGAAACAGTCCGTCCTATGATCTCACAGGAATGTTAAGCCACTGAAAACATAGGCAGTCAAATGTCTATCTTATAAATAGAGCTCTGAAATCTTTGTGAAAACAGGAAATAGTTATTAAGAAAATAAATTTCATGGGATTTAATTTAATTAGAAGAAAAAATAATTACAAAAACTGACCTATTGTTACTCATTCTTTAGAAAGATAAATGCTTTAGAAATGCCTTATGGAGTACAGGATTCTTGAAAGTAAGTTTTGAAGTTTGAGCAATAGAAAATGTATTTTAAGTACCAAACTAGTTCTTACAACAGTGCTGAATTTTGTTAATTCAGAAGACTCGAGGGCTTTAGTAAAAATGTAACTAAATCTAATTTTATTTCAGAATTGTCAGTGGGTATGTTCAGGAGGAAATATAGTTTTGTACTTTAGATTCCTTAACTGTAAATACATCTCAATTTTTTCTTTATACATCTTCCATTCCTTGCTAATAGCGTTGCACTTTTCTACAATTTTGGAAAATCCTGGAAATCTGATCCAGGAATCATCAAAGCCACGGAAGAACAAAAGAAAAAGGTAAAGCAATGAGCTATGTGAAACTTGTCCTTCAGCAGCCTTCCACCAGCTGATCAGAGTAGTTTGCTGTTCAGTACATTAAATTTGAATAAGTTGTTTAATGAAAGGTTTAAAATGTTGCAAAGTCTTCCAGATTTCTTTTGTTTTTACATTTGGAATATGTTTCAAGTCTTACTGGTGCAAAATTGTGTATTGGTCATTTTGAGTAGCAAAATAAAATTGTGACATGAATTTTCAAGATAAAAAGTTTGAAGAGCTTTTGGGTGAAACAGAAAATGCAAAGTTTCAGACTTCTGCCCTGCTGAAATATATAGCCCATTACGGGAAAAATGTTAGTTAATTTTATAAAAGTGTTCCAGACTTTTAAACACCTCTAATTTTCCTTACCTTTGTGTCTAAAAGTATTAGGTTGACAAACATTTTGAGGCTAAAACAACCAAAACCCGTAGTGATTTGGGTTGGGCTTTTGCTTTGGCATAAGTACTAGAGAAAATATGGATAATCTAATGATTCCTTTCTAAGACATTATATCGTTATTTATAGCATTTCAGATTTTTTTTTTGATTGAAGTGCATTGTTCTCAGCAGCCAAACTGACCATTGAATATACCACAATTATATGCCACAAGTAACAGAAGCATTTTGTTTGTTTTGGTTTGTTTTCAGTTTCCTAGACCGCATCCCACCAAAAATGAGTTTTGAGCTTTTACTTCATGGTTATTTGTGAAAACACCTGTGTGGATCAACATCAGACCATTTGAAATTATGTCCTTTTGTAGGAATAAAAATTTAATAGCCCTTAAAAGGATGGTTGTGGTAGATTAAATGATTTTTGTATTTTCCAGTAGGTTATAACCAAGTTGTTAGTCAGTGTGCAGATTTTAGATTTACTCTGCAAATTCCACTTCTGCTATGGCAATTTTGCCAAAGTAAATTCCAAAGTTCTCTTCCTTCAACTGGACTAAATTAAATAGAACAGTCAGCAATGGCACTTGCGTTTGCATTCAGCAAATTGCACAAACATGCAATTCATTTGATCTACTTGCTTAAGTAGTTAAGTGTGTTTACAAAAGCCTTGTTGAACTGGTAGGAATTGCAAAATACAATTTCTTCAGTCAGATGCATATGGCTGTGAATGTTTTGGATTTCTTACATTGGAGCTAACCACATTGTAAAATGTTTTATTCTCACAGGTATGAACCACTGTAGGATGTGTCTTACCTTCGTGCAGTGTAGCACTTCCTAATGTTTTCATAATTTGTTTCCAAGTATTTAATGCTGAGTTAGACTTTAGCTGTGGAATAAGTAAGCAAAAAAATTCTTTTAATTCCAGATGACCAAGTATGTTTGGAAATGTGTAGTAAGCAACAGTTTCAGATGTTTGTTATTCTAATATGTCATGTTCTTTCTTCTGTGTTACAAAATAACCCAAGTCACTTTTAATATAGTTCAAAAGCATAGAAAATAGACAAAGGTTTACAAAGTATAATGATGTGGCTCTACCTTGAGTGCTTCTGGGTCTGTATAAAAGTTATATTTAAAAGCTGTTCATCTGCTCTTGTTCTGTTCTCCTGATCATTGGGATTTTGCTTGTGGACAATACGGAACTCCAGTGTTGTGCAACATGCCATGTACATTCCTTTGTGCATCCTTTTTTGAGTCTGTAGTGTAGTGTTATACTCCCACTGAAATCAGATGGACTATTTATGAAATTGTCCAAGGTATCAAAAGTCATGCCAGCAGCATTAAAATCACAGTAGGTATGTCTTCATGGTTTTTTGCTGTCTATTCATCTGGATAATATACAAAAGACTCTGTTGTGAGGGAGCCCTTTATTTTCAAGTCCTGTTCTGGGAAATGTTAGGGCAGCGAGGGATGATGGGAGAAGGGGTGAGAAAGGGATGCAGAGAACTGAAAGTTGGCAAGTTGCAAGAGGGACCTGGAAGGGTTTATGAATGTCAGTGGTTGCTTGGAGAGGGAATATGAAGGGTTACAGTGGGGGGGACAAGGATACCATGCAAATAGTAGGTGGAAATACAACAATCAAGGGGGAAAAAAATAGTGCAGCTTTCAGAATTTAGTATCGACCAGCTTTCACTGGTTAATTTGAGTAAAAGTTTCCATAAATTTTTCCTAACCAGTTTAGTATTTTACAGGAAAACTATGATTTCAGTAAAGGTACCTTAGTGTTCATCATCTAATTAAGGAAGTTATATTTATATTGCTATGATGAGAAAATAACTGTAAGGATTGTGCAATTAGAAACCAGCTTGATGAAACAATATATGTGGTTTGAAAGGGAGCAGTAGATTAAACTATTTGCCATTTAAGCTATTTATGCTGTGAGAATTCCCTCTCGTTCAAGGAAGGCTATGCTGGCAAAAGATGTTTTTTGGGATGTTTTTTTGGGATGTTTTTTTGGGATTTTTTTTGGGATGTTTTTTGGGATGTTTTTTTGGGATG
>VZRE01001537.1:0-63859 GCA_013396775.1 Cephalopterus ornatus
AATGGACTTTGCTAAGAGTCTACAAGCTACCTTTTGTTATTGCTAGGCTGTATGTGACAACAATACGCTCAATATAATTTCTTTACTATTAGAATAATTTTGAACTTAAAGGATTTATGTTATCCTCTATGTCTGCAATTAAGTTACTACAGTTTTCAAAAGTAATGCCTATTCAGCACATACAGCAAGAAGAGTCAGGAGTGAAGTTTGCACACACTTTCAACAGCTCCTAGTGACCAAATCTTTGGAGTTTCTGAAATATGCAATTAAGCTTGTTCTCAGAAATTAGGAACACCGGAGAAGTCAAGCCACTATGGGGAAAAAGAATCTGAAATGTTATTTCATAATTATGTAGCTGCCATGTACTATTAACACTTTCTCAAAAAAACCCCAAATGAACAAACAATAAAACAAAACAGAACAACAACAACAAAAAAAATTTTCTTAAGTAGATACTGTTGGTATCTTTTCTATCTTTTCTTCTGTCGCCCAAAGGTTTGTTCATTTTTGCATTTCTGTGGATTGAGAGTTTTACAGACCACGAAAGCAAAGGAAAAACTCATACAACATCTACAAGTGGAAAGCTTTATTGTGAGCAAAGATGGCTTCATTTTTCTTTGAATACCAAACTGAGTATTTCAGGTATAGTAAGAAATCTATAGATTTCTTTTGACGACTTTAGAGAAAGAAGAGCAAATTTGACAGAAATGGAGTGGAGGGAAGACTTCACATACGAGTTCACTTGGAGAGATTTATTCCTCACTTTTTTAGAGGTATTACCGAAAAAAAGAAATCAAAACAGCAGAATGACGGGTGTTTTTTAAATTTCTATTTTTATTGTCAGTAAGGCAAAGAAATTCTCAGCACATACCTAACAGAGACTCTTGAAACTGCGTAAAAAAACCAAGTCATTGAATTATGACAACTCTACTACAATATCCAGGCAAATATTTCTTCTACCATACTCAGAATTACTATTCAGTTGATAGTGTTAGCATGTTCATAGCTACAATCTGACACCACACTTTTTCAATATCCTCAGAAGGTTACTCAATCTCATCACATAGGAGTACAAACTACAGTGATACTACTGAAATACTATTGCTACATAACTGAAGAGTCTACAGCACCAGCAAAATTATCTTACCACAAAACCCCAAGGACACCTGCTAGTGGAAATAATGGAATACTAGAGGAAAATAAAGGAGGGATGGGAAATGTCAGTAAATTCTTGTGAGCAAATCCAAAATTCAGGGACAGTTTCATTGTGAGAATATATAATTTCAACTCCTAAAACACCTGGAGAAGGTTAGCACTAAAACAGTACCAATCATCTGAAGAAGATACATTTCCATTCACCTTCTTAACTTTTCAATTGGGAGGCCTGGGTGTTGGAAACAAAGAATAAAGTCATCTGTCCTTCTCTAATTCAGGTTTAGTGACAGAATTTTCCTAGCTATATTGAATCAAAAATGCACAGCTGTGGAGTTAGAGTTTTTCCCATAAACCTAAATGCATAAAATGTATATGAGAAATTTGTTGGAATATGAAACACATGAAAAACATTCAGTTGTAAAAGCCAATAAATTGGTATTAATTATTCAATCAGTTTTTTTGATTCTTGGTACTGGAACTGTAACACATCAAGAGTAGTAATACTAAATTTATTATTAAAAAAAAGGAAAAAATAATAATAAAAAAAGGACAATTAAACTCTTCAGTTGATTTGTGAAGATCTAGTTACTCCACAACCTCCACAGTTTTCATTGCCTCACAAATAGGGAAATATGAGTGCACGCAGAACTGATCTGAGCTACAACACTGGGGCTCAGGGACCCAGTGTCTGTTAGGCAGGACTTAAGGCACACCCACTACCACCTCTTTGCAACATCCCAAGGACAGTACATTTCATGCAGAGAGAGACATTTGCTACGAGTGCTGTAGCTCAGGAGGATCTGAGAAATACACATTGCAAGAAATCAAGAGAAGAGAGAGTTGAAAGCACATCATTTATAAAACAGCTTGACTGAGCAAGTCTGATTACCTGCACTGTGCAACTATTGTCGTGACGGCACCACAGGGAGCACGTTCATTTGTCGCTTCCACCTACCATATCTCAAGACATACAAGTATTACATCGAATGTGTCCCTCAGCAGTTGGCTTGCAGCCGGCTTTCTTTCTGGCACATTCCAAATCCTTAAATAAATGCTCAAGACTACGCGCACTGCTCTCCATCACCCTATTTCTAACCTCTTTCAAAGTGTCTGTACACCAGCTTTAACTCACTGGCTTTGCGTTTTCCCAGGTTAGTCTCCGTTACAGATACTTGCGTTTGAAATAGGTGAGAGTGCTCCTCCCAGGGCTCCAGGGCCTGCGGGACCCTGCCAGGGCTAGGGTGCTGCCAGAGGGGCATGACCCAGAGCGGGTCAGGGTGGCATAAGGAGAGGGAGAGGTGGAGCGGGGTAGGGTGGTATAGCCAGAGCGGGACAAGGTGTTGTAGGAGGAGCGAGACAAGGAGCTGTATGGAGGGCGCGTGAGGGTGCCGTAGGTGGTGCGGAATGAGGAATAGCCTGAGCGCCCCTCGGGGCTCCACAATGATCGGGAGGTGGGACCCCACGTGGAGTGGGAGCCCGAGCGAGTGGTGGTGTCACAAGAGGGGCCCCACTGAGAACCACACAGTGAGCGAGACCCCTGTGTGCCCACAAACCGGGAGATGGAACGAGAGGTAGGGGCGCAGAGGGATTGGGCTGTGACAGCCGACAGGGGGCGTGGGGATGGGGGGCACGGGAGGCAGGCTGCTGCCGATGACTCCAAAGGTTGAGCTGCAGGAGAGCTGGCAGGGCGGGCCCCCACGGTCCCAAGAGAGGCAGAGGTGGGGGAGCACAGAGAGTGGGCTGCAGGGGGCCCTACTGGGCGGGAGGCTGGAGAGCAGAGTGAGTGCGCTGCAGGCGGTCCCACGGGACGGGGGGCTGGGGAGCTCCCCATCTGCAGCCCTGTTGGGGTGGTGCTATGGTCAGAAGTGCGGGGCACTGGGGAAGCCACTGGGCAGGGGCTTGGGGAGCAAACACCGCGAGCTACCGGAGCACTCAGGGGTTGGGAGGCCAGGGTGGCCATTGGGCCACATGGAGGCTGGGTGGTGGGAGAGGGTGTGGAGCCACAGACGACATGTGAGATGGAGGCACCAGGCACTGAAAGGGGAGCTGCAGGTTGCATGGGACTGCCAACGGTGTGGACTACTGGAGAGCACATAGAGTAGGATGGTGGAGCAGACATATGGGTAGGGACTGCCTGGGTTGCCACAGTGGGACTGGGACCAGCCATGAAGTGGGTCAGCAACGCACTCACCGCATTATTCGCGGGGACAGAGACAGAATAGGACATCGGCCCCCCTCCAGCTCCAGACAAGTGCGTGGGAGTAGGACCTGTCTCAAACACCACGTGAGGCATAGGGCTGCACACAGGGTTGGATGTTGGGGCAGGCATGGAGCCATACATGGATTGAGGCATCGGAGTACACGTAGAAGGAGGCACAGTCTCACATATGACACGGAAGCCAGGATCACATCCCATCTCAAAACCAGAATTGATGCTTGGATTGAATCCTTGGCTGCAGATGGAATTGCATAAGGGATGGCCCGCAGGGAGGTACACAAAGTCATACACAGGCTGGCCTCCTGCACTGCAATTTGGGTTGCACACTGGGATACATATATATTCACACATGGAGTTGAATGCAGGGTCTGCCACAGGGACAGGGCCAGAGCCATTCACGGGGACAGAGCCATTCTCACACACTGGGAGTGACCCATTCTGGCTGACAGGCAGGACACCATTCTGGCCTGCAGAGCAACACACTTCAGCCTTGGCACATCCCTTGCAGTAGGCGAACTTGTGGCATCCAAAGTTGGCCAGGAGCCGGTGGCTGCCAAGCCTATAAGGTGTGAACTCCACAATGGTCCGTGCCTGTTGGTTGGATGCCAGCGTTCCCAAACTGGAGCAAGAGAAAGAAAAGAATTAGGGACCTGGATAACTCAGAGACCCAAAGCGCTACAAGATGAGCACACAAAATTGGGTTTGATTTGCTACAACATTTTTAGAGACAAAGTGTTTTGACAACTTTTTATTCTTGACTTCCTTCAAAAAACCCAAATTCTTTGTTTTGAAAAGCATGACTTCCTTCAAAAAACCCAAATTCTTTGTTTTGAAAAGCATGGCAAAAACTTCTGTCCCAAGAGAAAATTTAGAATACTCCTGTAGTAAATTCTGTAATTGGAACTGGAAAATAATTTGTGATATTCTCTTGAATTCTTCAAAAATGTGGTACCCTTCTGTCTCAAAGATGTATTTACTGCTTCCCATTTCCAGCAGTCTAAGTTTGACTGGGCAGGTTTTTGGAATTGAGTTCATTATTATTCAGTGAGAACAATTCCTAATTGCTTTCCCTCAAAACTAGTCATACTCTTGTCAGTTCTCCTTGTCATGAAGCGCAGCAATGCATATTAATGAACAGCTACTTTTCCTAGGAAAACTAACTGGAAGTTTCCAGTTTCCAGTGATTAACGTGTTACAAATTTAGAATGCATATTGCTGTTTCTCACTGTCATTCTCTAATTGTTCCTATATGTGGTGCCAGTTCATGAATATTTAGAGAAATTATATTATAAACTCGATAAGACTGTAAGGGACTCACTTAGCACTTCTTGTAAAGACAAGAGTGAATTCCCTTTCAGACAGGAATTTGATACATCTACTTTAATTAAATCTTGAGAAAAATGAAGCCAGCTTTAAATGATCCATCAGTTTCAAGAGGAGTGAGGCTTTTAATGGAGTCTCAGGCTAATAAGTGGCAAAAAGTCCTGCTCAGATGTTAAACACCAAAAAATCAGAACTAATGTCTTCCTCAAAACCTGCTCTAATCTTGCACACCTCAGTCACCCCCCAATATTATCCCCATTTAAGTAATTGATGATCTTACTCAATGGTCATTGGCTCTTTGAATAAACCACAGCCTTCTAATGTCATTACACAGTTCTTCATATCTTCCTGGAGAGGATTGCAGAAGGAGATCTCTGCAGTACATGGTACCTTTAGTCTGGGCTGGCTCAGTAGCTAGGCAAAAAATAAACACATTTTATGTTTTGTAACCCTTACAAAATTAACAATGAAGTAAATAAATGTAAGGAATAAAATAATAATAAAAAAGTATTGTTCATACAAGTTTCTTTCTGATTTACTTCTATGATTTCTATAATTTAAATTAACTGTTATACTTTAAAAATCACACCAATCTTGCTAAAATAAAACATATAGTAAAAAAAAAAGAGAAAAATGTGAAGTATTTCAAGATCATTGGCCTTGGACCTAGGAGGTAGCCAATCAGAATCCTTAAGTTTGATCCTTAGATCATAAATACCATAATGAAAGTTCTTTACCTTTACAATTACAGGTGGTCTGTTGATCACAATATCCCTGCTCACCATCAGAACTTCTCCACACTCTGGGTCTGAGACAGCAACTACTTTCATAATGTTGTGATCACACAGGTAAGGTCCATATTGACTATACGATATACACAGTGGAATTTTTTTCACTGTAAAAAAAAAATTATTTTTTTTCTGAATTTTTAATTACCATTTGCACTTTCCTTCCTGCTAAAGTTTAACTGAAAGTTATAATGGCTTAAATAAATATCAAGGTGTATCACGGCATCTTCAAAAATAGGATTTTTCCTGACTTAGGGTGATACATTGCCATCTTCAACAATAAGTTTCACTATTTTCAATTAATATATCAGTGCATTTACAAGGAGATTAGTTGTTTTTTATTATTATTATTATTATTATTACTCAGAATTTGGAAACTTTCATTCCAGTGCAATCTTTAAGGAATGATTCAAATGTAGGTAAATTAAAGCTTAGTAAAGTAGAATTTTAGTATCAGTATGAAATTTTGTCTTATAATGATGTGGTTTAACTAAAATGTCTTTTTTCTTCCAGAAAAAAATATAATAACCATGGAAGCAGGTGTTTATGTTCTGCTACACCTTTGCACTTCCCAACATATGGTATGTCTAGTTGCTCTGAGCAAGTCTTTTACACTGGCTAATATATTCTGGCCAAGGAAAACAATGCTTTTCTGATAGACAACTGTAACTTAATCTTTGTATTGAGTATAGAGACCAGAATTGAAATTTTATTGGAAACAATTTTTTAAAGAATCTATAATCTTTGAGAAATTAAGGAAAGACTACAGTTTACCTGTCACTATACATGTAGTATTGACACTGTGTTGATTTTTGAGTGATCGCCCTAAAGGGAATTCAGCTGTCAGTATTTAACACTGTATACATTTCACTTCCCACCTCTATTAGGAAGACCCCACAAATTCTAAAACCCAGCAATCTCCTGAAAAGAACAGGGTATTAAACAATTTCACCTTCTTACCTTCTCTTGGACCCAGTGTGACATTCACACTGTCTTTCCAAAACTGATCCATTGGGCAACCACTGTAGGTTATAATTTGTGCGCACAAATTAAACTTC
This sequence comes from Cephalopterus ornatus, assembly GCA_013396775.1. Classification (NCBI taxonomy): domain Eukaryota; kingdom Metazoa; phylum Chordata; class Aves; order Passeriformes; family Cotingidae; genus Cephalopterus; species Cephalopterus ornatus. The sequence goes on from VZRE01001537.1 coordinate 6,543, forward strand.
AGGGTTTTGTTTTCGTTACGCAAATTTTCAAGCAGCCAGTGCAGTTGGACATCTTCACCGTACATTGGGCAGTTAGCCATCTTTAACCTCATGTTGATACCAGAGTCACTCAAAAATGGGTTTTTCAGAGATGATAACTCTCTGTCAATATGACAGTTGGAAGCGTTGCAGTACCCTGGGTGAATTCTTCTGTAAGCCCGGTAATAGACTTCTTTGTTTTTCACAGAACCTGTCAAAGAAGACGTGGTAATGAATCTGCTGGAGGTACAAGAAGCCTATTATTATTCTACTCTAATAATAAAGTTAATAAATTTATTACTTCTTCTTCCCGGAACCTAAAGTACCTGGTTGGTGTAGCACGAATCCACCAGATAATGAAACATGAGATACAGCAGTCTGAATGCACAGAAGGAAATAAACGTCTCATAAAAAAAAATTTAAAAAAACTTAATTTACTTTTAAGTAGTTAAATTTAAAGTTGGTCACGTAAATCTCAAAATGTATGGTTAGTAAAACTAAAAATATAACTCTTTATAAAGATAAGGGTGAATATGGAATCCTACCAGGTCTCTCAAAAGACAAAAGACACCATTAAAAAAAAGAAATTATCAATTATTTTCTTTTTTGTTCCTGTTAAAAAGAAAGCAAACTAAAACCATGCAAGCAAACAAAAAATCCAGAACTAACTAACCAAAAAAAAAAAAAAAGAACCCCACAGAGCTTGCAATTGTACAATCAGCTGTGATCCGGCCTTTATTCCTTCAGGCAATTTTGCTGGTTGAAATCCTCCCTTCTACTGGAATATGAAAATTAGTAATCCATAGCCCAAAGTAAGAACAGCAGAATATTTTAATAATATGTGAATTTAGTAAGTAGGTATATTTTCTGACAGACTTGGTACAAGAAGCAACAAGCAAGACATTAATCCTAGGTTTAGAAGAATTCGTGGGTTTTTTTTAGATTCTCACGAGTCTGCTAATATTTTAAACTACTGTATAGATGAGATGAAAACATGTATATACAAATGATGTTATTCAAAGGGCTGGAAGGCATGTCCTTAGAGCAGCTAAGGGCTTTGGGTTTGTCTGGTTTGGAGAAAAGGAGGCTGAGGGGTGATCTCATTGTTCTCTGCAGCTTCCTGATAAGGAAAAGTGGAAAGGGAGGTGCTGAGCTCTTTATCCCATTGTCCAGGGACAGGAAGCATGGGAATGGTTCAAAGCCATGCCAGAGAAGGTTTAGACTACACATTAGGAAGTATTTCTTTATTGAGAGGCTGGTCTAGAACAGAAACACTAGAACAGGCTTGCTGGAAGGGTGGGCTGTGTCCGTGGTTGTCAGCACCTTAAAAAGAGGCATTTGGACAATGCCCTTAATAGTACGTTTTAACTTTTAGTCAGTCCTGAAGTGTGAGGTAGTTGGAAGAGATGATCATTGTAGGTCCTACCAACTGAAACATCCTATCCTAAATGCATCTAATTACTATGTGCTTTGTTTGAATCATCTAAATATATTTAAAAGTTTAAGAATCAAGATCTTTGAACAGAAAAGAACCTTCTTCCTTCTCGAAAAAAAAAAAGAAAAAGACAATTTCAGATTGTTCTACACATTTTAACACAGCAGAAATTACATTGATACTTTTATATGATAAGCATATAAAATTCCCTCTAGTGCATTTAATATGTTTTCATCATACCTAGTTCATACTTGTAAGCTCCAGTGATATCTTCAAATTGCTCACTGCCAATACTCTTGGTGATTAGACGTTGTCCACATGGCCAAGTGTCACAGAAAAATTTTGTTCTTTTGCCATTGTTTTGGGAAAGCCAGCCAACATAGTTTGAATTTACTCGAGAAAACATATGTTGACCATCATAATCCAAGTCCAGCTCCCCTTCCCTGATGCTTCGAACCCACGTAGGACCACTGCAAGCTGAACCTAAGCCACAGAACAAAAATGTTATAACACTTGAGTAGAGAAACTCAACAACATAACATGAGGAAAATGATTACAATTATAGTAAACAGTTACCTCTGCCAGTTTCCAAAGGTGTTGGATCTAGACACTGCCAATCACCACAGCACTGATTTATGTCTCTGCGAGCCATCCAAGATTCATTCCAGCAGTGGTATCGCCTGTAGGATGAAGGAATAGGAATATACAAGTGAAGACATCTCTTGGATTATCAAGTTTAATGCCTTACAATGGAGAAGAACCATACCAGAGATAATATTTTAATCAACAGAAGTCTTTGCATGTCTTAACACTTAATGATGTTTGGGGAAAGGAGTGGTTTTGTTGTCTCAGACTGGAAATTTGCTTCAGAACCCCACAGACCTGCTTTGTAAAATGTGCTTCTTTTAGTTGATAACATGCCAACATATTTCTTTTATTTAAGTAGCTTCTTTTCCTAACACTTTCTCCTGATTCTTTAGAGGAAAATCATATACTTAGTCATGTTTTAATGGATTAACAAAATATAAACCCCTAAGTATTTTATGCTAAAATCAGATCCTCATTCCCCTAGTATTTCAGTTTGACCTCATCTTTTTGACATGTGATATGGCAGAAAACTCATTAAAAGTTCTCACAGATGAAATTCGGACACAAAAAATAATTCCCATGATCTACTTCATACTTTTACAGCTACTAAGTTTGACGGTCTTATTTTTCAGCTGAGGATAAACAGCCAGCATGGATTCTCACAAGAAGCTTTGCTTTTTGTTTTTCTGAAAATATATATTAAGCAGACTGCTTCTTTAGTAATTCCAAGTTTTTGAAATGCATTATTAGGAAACTCAACAGCCTTACCACACTAGAGAAAGAGAGAAACCAAAGAGACACATTGACCTGTTAGATTTATAGCAGTATTTCTATCATTAAATTTTTTTTAAAGAACAAAAGAGCTTTATTTACCATAGCTTGTCTTTGCCACACAGATTTTTGCCAGTACAGTCAAAAATTTCATTGATACCAAGGGGATTCTCAATTGAGCAGGGAAAACAGAAGTTTGTTACAACACGGCTTGGAATTCCCAAACATCTCATCACTGAAAGAAAAATAATATGAATGAATCATTATAAATCATAATTAATCAGGCAAATCCTTCCCTCATTTTATAAATAATTATTGTATATCCTACTTTGCAATTATAGAAACAGAGTGGATTGGAGGCAGGATTTAGGATGCAGTGATTCTGCCTTCAAAACTTGTTTTTAGTTCTTGCAAAGTAGTCTGAAAAAAGCCTAGCAGAAAGGAACGGTTTGTTACTCTTCCAGCTTAAAAAAAAAGAAAAAAACCCCTCAAACCCAACCAAACAAAAATCAAAACAAAAAAAAAAATCAAAAAAAACCCAAAACAAAAACATACACGCAAAAAAAGGGCTCAAACAAAACCAAAACAAGATCTGATTTCAGTTCAGAAATCATTAACCTGATTCTGCATTAATTAAACACTATTTTTTTCTTAGAAACAGCGTGGTACAAATCTATGGAATAAAATTTATCTGTCTTCGATGTACAAGCTGGTTCAGTAAATAAATGGTATAATTTTGGAACTCAAATCTTTTGCCTGTAGTGTTTAGTTCACAATTATTCATTGTAGTAAAAGGAGAAAATAGCCTGGTGCTTTTATGTTTTGGAGGAGACATTGCCAGAGAACTTCTTCCTGTTCGTAACTTAGTGTTTTTCTCATCTTTCAAACCTCACTCAAAGCACAAATTTTGGCTCCATGGTGGTAGTTGGACTAGGTGACCTTTAAAAGTCCCTTTCAACTCCAACTATTCTATGATTCAAGGTAGTGCGTTTGCTCTGTGTTTTAATAAAAGTTGCAGTATTGATAACAGCACAGTATAAAGGTCATAGAAAAGACAGAACTGCTTTTCTTGCTCTTCAGCCAGTATAGGAAAGCAATAGGTTGATAATAAACACTATATTAGGAGCATAAGAAAAACATTCAATTTATTTTCCAGTAAAATTCTTAGAAGTAATATTCTTCAAGTAGTTTTTAGAGTCAGAGGTTTTTGATCCTTATTTTCTCTCCTCTTTTTAGATTAAACCAGGTAAGGGCAGACTGAAATATCATACCTGTGCACATTACTGAAGCAAGAGACCCACAGTACCCATATCTGACCGGCCTGCATCTGCCATTGTACCACTGCTGAAGAATAGGGACACTTCCATTCCAGGAAAATGGCTTTGTTCCTTTCAGGTAATCATTGTTTTCTGGAATCTTCATGATACTGTTAGTAGTATGGCTGCTTATCTAGAAAGAGAAAAGAAAAACCTTTTGAAATAGCTGACCACATCCTTCCCACACTAAGCATGCCTCAAAATCATCAGAGATTAGCGTTACAAGTTTATTTTTCCTGTGAATCTGAGCACAGAAAGGATTTTACCTTACCACAGTGTTTTAGATTACAGTGCAGTTTGTCCTTCCATAATATAATGAAGCATGACCTGATCTATTCAGAAGTCTTACACCACTAGAGGTCTTACCATGTGATTTACCACCATGCTAACATGCACGGGATCGTTGCGCCAACAGTGGTCACGATCAGAGCCGTGATGGTAACTTGCACCCATATCCAAGATCTTCAAGCAGATATCCAGTATTCCATCTTCAAACTGAGGAAAGAAAGGTTAACATAGGCATCATGGTATTCTGGCATTGATAGATTATCTTTCTTGTCAATAATCCAGTCTTTTTTACTTATATGAGCTGCTCTCTCTCCTCTTCTGCCCTTTTACATATATATATATATATATATTTATTTTTTTTTTTATTTTTTTTAAATCAAGCACAGCTCCTAGCGGTCTGAATGGTTTTGTCTACCTGCTGAAAGGAAAACCAAAGGGAAACCCATGTCATTTTTACTTACTTTTGACCACTTGAAAAATTTTCCTTCAGAAGGACAATATTTGTTTCACCTGTTCCCAGAACATTCTGCAGTTTCCTTAATTTTACTATGGAAAACTTCCTTCCAGTTACTTGGGCTGCAATGAGATTCTCAGACATTTTATTTTGTGTATGCATAGGCTGGACTGATCCTAAAAACTTTTGCGCTACAAATATAGCATACATTTCTGAAAAAATACAGATAATGCTTCATTTATCAGTATATGGATGACATCTATTTCTGAAGAAGTCTTCAAAAAGTACCTGTCCAAAGTGCCATGGTCTAGAAGTAATATGCTTGTGAACTCCTTCATACAGAATTCCATGTTCATTCAGAACATATTCTTCTCTATGGGCCTGATTGTCCATATACACAGGGTCATCTGGAAAAAATGCAGAGCTATAATTCAGACAAAATATAAGCTTCTAGCGCTTCTGTATCTTCTGCTTCACTGGATCCCTCTTTCTATTCTTACCAATTTTTGATTTTTACTTTTAAGCACATACAAGGCTGAGGGCTCTTTAAACGTTCACAGATAATTCATTCCTACTTACAGCTAGATACTACCTTTATTAAGTCTCTCCCTGTTGTAGTACACCTTAGTGGAAGAGCTTGCAATTTATCTTCACACTAAGCTGTTCTACAAGTCAAACACTGAATATGTAGAGTTGTGTATCTCATTTTGATCAAATCAGCACAGACAATGTGAATATTTGGCAAGGTCCTATGCTTGCTACCAGAGCTAGATCTACAGAATTTAATTTGTATTTGTGCTATGTTATTTCATGGTGATAACACAGAATTCACAGAATTACAAAATGGATGAGGTTGGAAGGGATCTCTAGAGGTCATCTGGCCCAACTTCCAGCCAGTTTCCCAGGAAAATGGCTTTTGAATATCTCCAAGGATGGAGACTCCACAACCTCTCTGGCCAATCAGTGCCAGTGCTCAGTCACCCTCACAGTAAAAATGTGTTTCGTGATGAACAGAGAAAACTTCCTGTATTTCAGTTTGTCCCCAGTGCTTTTTATCCTGTCAAGATTGTAAACATTGCAGGAAAACATTCCACCTCACCCCTTCCACCGATAAGAACACAAATAAAAACACTGGCTTGAAACAGTCTTGAACCTCGAGGAAAAAATAAAAAATAACAAAACAAAATCCCTCCCTGTTTCTCATTTTTGTGACTCCATCCTTTACTTACCAGCTAAATAATAAATATGTTCAACATTTTTATTCACTACTAGCAATTTTCTTAAAACTATCCAATAATCACTAGAGTCCTTACCTGCACACCAAGGGTTAAAAAGGACATAAAAATCTCCAAGGCATCGCTGATATGTGTGACCACAAGACGTGATTTGCATATTGAGAATATAACGGCCAATGCAGACATTAGAGGGAGGAAACACGCTGATGCTGATGCATTTTGGCTGATGAATCTTGTAGGAAGCACTCCAGCAGGTTTGATCTAGACATCTGCCCATTGGGAAGGTACATTTCGTCTCATTTGATTCACAGGGTCTGAGGCCTTTTCAGGAAAATAAAAGCAATTTCCATCAGACTAAACAAAGCACATGTAAAAGGCTAGTAATTTGCTTAGCCATCATTTGCAAGGTGAAGCTCCCAAGGGTGGATTTCTTTTTCGCTTGTCACTTCTGTAGCAGAGTGAGAAAACTTTACATATTAGAAGAACTGCCTGCTTTAGGGGAAGGCAATCTCTTCATATGGAAGATGAATGAGTAGATAATAGTTGTCACTGAAGATTATGGGAAATATTACAAACCAGCAAAGAACTATGAAAGACTACAGAGTGTTTGTGAGCGACTACCTGTCTCCACGGTGAAAGTAGCCTGGTCCACGGAGTCATCCCATTCCCGATTTTGGAAATGAGCATAAAAACTGAAGGCTTGCCCTCTCCTTATTATCTGTCTGTCAGTTCCGAAGAAATGGGTATTATGTATCTGGCAGTTGGAAGGACAGTTCAAGTCGATGTCTCCCAGCTCAATGACTGCAGGACAGCGAAAGGAACACAAAGGAAAAAACCCATATAACTAAGTTCCCATCTTTGTCTGTGGTTAAGATTAGGTGGAAGAGGAGATAATGATTAAAGACAGAGATAATTCCTTCCAAAAGAACTTCATTCAAAATTCAGCAACTCTGAAATTGAGACATAAAAGCACCCTTACCAGTTCACCATTTTCCTAGCTTGCAGATGGAAAGTTGTCTAACTCTTTGATTTTTAAAGCTGTGCTACAAGTTTCACTTCTTTTATATAGTGCCTGCTTGTATTATAAATACTTGATGCTGAGGGACAATATTAGTATCTCTATTTGAAAAATTGATTTTGCATAGTAATATTCTTTCCACATTACAACACACTGTCTACAGACAGTTATTTTTCAACAACAGCAAGATAACAAATGTTTTGCACATGTTATCATTTGATAGAGGTTTTTATACAAGCAATAAAATAATAAAGTACATAGACTAATTTAAAGACTTGATAACAAATGTAGGTATTTGAAAGTGGCACTCTAAATGATTTATGAAAAAAATAGGTACATATCTACACAAAATTGTAAACAATGTTAAATATCCATGCAAATGTCTCAATCTGCACTCCCAAAGCCATAAAAACTTCGCAGATCTCTTTGAGGAACCTAATGCAGAACAAAATATTCGCAAATTGTGACATTCAAAAAAGGCTGACAATCTACCCCAAGTGCTATGATTAGCTTGACAAAAATCTTGGCTGATTCCCCCTTAGGCATTCTGCTTGCATATCAGTCATTTCATAGGAGTAATTATGACTCTGGTGCCAGAAGGATGGGTGGCAACATTCATCTTTGCTTATTTGCATATGACTTTTTATTTTCAAAAGTGCTTCACTGTAATTGAAGACAATGGGAGCCACAGATTCTCAGCAGTTTTGGAAATTGGGCTCACTGAAGTACAAAGTCTTGTATATTATTATAATTCTAAAGGGTTAAGTTTGATCCTGCTAAGCCTACAGAAAAATCTAACAACGCAACTTCTTTAACTTCATGGCACAAAGTTGAATACAGAGTTGGTATTTAAGGGAAACTAATTTTTCCCATCTAGAACCAAAGGCGTATCCACATAAAAGGAAATTCATAGTGAAGCCCACGGGACCAGGAGACTTTTAACAGAAACCCCTGGAGTTAAATAATAATTAAAATTAATAGAAAGAGGAGGGTGGGTAGGAAAGATGTGTGTGGGGGGGGAAGCAGCACAGCTTCTTCTGATTTGTTTCCTTGAATAAAAATATCTCATTTCTCATCTACCTATTTAAATGTGGTAATGAATTGGTCATTCAGCTCTTCAGTAGAGATCAGCAACAAACGCAGACCTGGGCACTACCCATGTCAAAAACATGCATATTAGCAACAACAACCAAAAAATACAGCAGTGGATTACATCATTATTGCTCATGAATACATCATATTTGCTGATAAGAAGGAACAACAGAATTGAACTGAAAATCTCATATCTTAATGAGAGTTGTCCACCATAACATAAAGTGGTCTGGCCGAACAGAAAGTGCTTATGGCACACATGACAAATTCCTGTGGATAAGAGCACTGAAAGAACCTGATCCTTGCCTGGCCTCTGGAGGCATTTGTAAACCAAGACAACTACTCTTCATCCACTCATTAATCCAGCTGAACCGGAACATCAGGGAGTGGAGATATTACATCTTTCCCAAGGAAGCTCTCTAAAGTCAGCCCACAGTTTACTTATCAGATTTAAGTATCACAACTGGATCACAAAGGAACTAGCAATTGCTTTCTTAAGCAAAGGCAGCTCAAAAAACCAAAAAAATTAAAGACAATTCTTACTGATTTTCTGTCTCTAATAGAAACCCAATCATCAATACCACTCACTGGGTTTTCTCTATCAATTCACAGTTTGCCTTCATTCATTGTGAAATAATTGCTTCTAGCATGAGAATACTGAAAACCAGTACTTTATGCTGGAAATACAATGTATTCTTTTCCCTGCTATTTCTTATTCTCAAAATTAGCTGTTGTTTCACCAAATCTCCATAGCTCTCTTTTTCCTTTATAAAAGTTTTTTTCAAAAGTTTTTTTTTTTCCTTTCTCACTAACTCACAAAGAACATTCAAACATACAAGTAATTCCTAGACTTGACGCCATATACAAAAATAAGTGCAATTTTTTGTGTCTGTACACCTGATCATTTAATTATTTCTGCTTTCAGTCCTGACTCAAAGGATAGTAAAGTTTCAAGACACTCACCTTCCATTTTTCTTCTACATGTACTAGTATCTGAGCACAGTACTGGTGGAGGTTCCTGGTCCTCAGCAAGGTGCACTGCAAGGTCTGACAGATCTCCTCTGCAAACCAACCTAATTTCCTCTCAGTAACATTTATATTCAGAACTGAGAGGCCGTCACACATGTTGCATCAACAAAATACCAGTTTAAAAAGAGGCCCCACCCATGTGTCTACTGATGCTCATAAATGATTCATTTTAACTTCCAGCATTATTAGGGAGAGTCCTGCGGCTGGCTGAAGGAAGGGAGAGATCTTGGTACCTCACCTCTAGCATAGTACGCTCAATGTCCTACAACTTGCCCTGCCTCAAAAATATTTTAAGACCAGGATGAATCTAAACACATTTTAGAGTAAGCTATTATTTTTAGCCATCCAAAGTTCCCATAAATCCCAGCACCTACTGCTCCCTTCTGGTTAGACATCTTCAGACACCTAGAGGGAAACAATAAAGAACACCAGACTTAAGCTGAATTTCTACTCTCAGAATATGGTCAGGAGTGGACATTTTTATTATATAAGCAGAAAGCTCAGCTTTCGGAAAGTCTACATAGTATTTCCTCTGAGTGAAGGTTGGAGCAATATGATCAGTTACAAACTTTTCCAGCTGAACTGTAAAATATACAAAGGGCACGCATTAAATATTTTTGAAGTTGATGGTAAAATGTAATATAAAAATTAAAAAATTATTTATACTTTCTAGCACACAGTTTTGCAGCTTCTTAGCTTACTCTACCCCCCTTCACCTGAATTTACGAAAATTATTTCCAATAATTTTTGTGAACAAAAAACATTTAAATATTTCAGCACAAAAATTGCACTGTTTTATTTAGGTTCCAGATGTATTTAATGAAACAAAACAACACAACTACAACAGTGTTTTCTTTGCACACTCAGTGAGGAGGACACTGGCCTGCAAATAGGTGACATAGACTGAAATTTCTTCTGGCAAAACCAGAATGAACCTACAGTTTGCTCCTATCCTTCTTATTCCTCTATGCCAAGCTTTACTCCATAACCTAGCCTTTAAATTCCCCGAAGTTAGTCTGCTTTGGATTATAAAAAAATAACAAACAAAAAAACCCCACCCAACCTTAAACAAAAAAACAAAACAAAAAGCCAACCAACCAAAAAAAAAAAACCCTCCAAAAAACCCCACCAAAAAACCAGAGAAATCAAACAAACTTAGAACTACAAAATCATTCACTGATATAGAAAGATTCAGACACAATGACTGAAGTTCAGGGATTTGTGTAACTGTCTGGATTCTAGACAGTGCTTTAAGAAATCATGAAATGAAATAGCTTAACTAACATGGAAATAACTTAGTAAGCATAACTTAACAACTCAAGTATTGTGGAATAACTTCAGAGAAATTAAAACAAAAAAAAAATCAGCACATCAAGTGTGGGTTTGGAAGAAAGTGGTTAAAAGATTTGTAGCAGGCATATGAAAGTGAACATAATATTCAATGTGCTCATATTTTGTAAATTGTAAACATTTGGCTAGTCAGTAGGCAGACATGAAAAACTGCGAATTCTAAGTATTTCATCTTTCATATATCTGAAAGCTTTCTTCTTCTTCTTAGTATTTGCCATTTCACTATTAAAATTCAACTCTTTGAAAAATGAAAATTTAAAACAAATACTTTTTCATAAGAAATAATTTAGTTGCCATACAAACATAATCAACTTTCAGTCAACCTGCAAAATGAGAATGGTTGTGGTCAAGTCAGCCATCCGAGACCTGCCTACAAACAGGTGTGCATTCTGGTACCCAGAGACCAGAACAGAAAAGTCCCAAAGTTGGTCACAGTTTCCAAGATCACATTAAAATCCCCTCAAAGATGTCTAGTTCAATCTTCTGACTAAAATATCTTGGTAAATGAAAGCCTGTGACAAATACAAGAATACAAATAAGCATCAGTAAGTGGCTGCACCTGTGGGTTCAAAGAGACTTAATTAAGAGTGTAAAATAATAAAGACCTGAATCAGGAGCAGAACACTTTCTGTATATATATGAGTCACTGGCTTTAGTAAGTATGCTTGCTTAGATCCTTGAAGCTGCTTTGGTGCCTATCTGTCTCTGCAGGATCATTACATAGATGCCCAGCCCCAAAGCGAAGCCTCCCAGATCCCCAAGTTCCTGCCTATCAGTTTTTGCCAAGCCATCCAGTTGCTGCTGCAAGCTCACAGCTATCAGACTGGTTGGTCCTCTCACCCAAGCCCAAGTCTCATGTACCTAAAGTAAAAAATCTTTAACAAGGTAGAAAATCATAGCATACTAGCTCTCTTGGTGCACTCAGTCTATTCTTACCTCTCTTGTCTACTAAGCCCTGCATCATATCAATAGGATTCAGGGTGTCCATGCAACAGGGCCACAACTGAAAGAGGCACAGGAGACTGAACACAAACAGGAAACAAGAGATAATGGCTCAAAGAAAGGTTTCGCCTCTCAGCTTACGGCCTCTCTAAACAACTGCTGCATTCCAATTGCTGACCTCCAAGGCAGGTTGCTGCCATCTAACCAAAGTGTCTCCTCCTGGATTAAAACCAGCTGCCTGACACCGAGGTATGCCAAGCTGAGGTTAATAGTGCCTTGGTCCCAGCTGAGGGCTCTTTTCCCCTCTGCCTCCATGTTTTACCCTAACACTTTACTCATCATTCACTCAAGTCCTTCTCCACGTTAACTACAGTATCTTACACATCCAACATTCCTTGAAATGTACAGAGCAGACGATATGCCTGATGCAGGCCTGAAAATTCTGCAGGATAGCACAATTATGAGGATCTAGGCACTTCCAGAAATTAAGCCATTTAGGATATTAAGTTCCTTTAAAGACCTTGACTTTGGACTATATAGTGCACACAATAGTACAGATTACATTTATTTTTTACAGTATATTTGGGGTGTTTTTTTAAAAATATTACTTACGTTGCAATAGACTGATGTATGATGAGCATTTACAAAGTCAAGTGGTGTGCCTGCTAAGGCTCTGAAATCTCCATAGCTTTCAATTGCCCATTGAGCCACCAGGAAAGGCTGAGGACTGAGGAACAGGGCATTGCAATCACAGAAAGAACATCTGTGAATGGCACTGATGCAGTTCTACTGCATCACTAATACATCTGGGAACAAAGAGAAGTTGCTGTAATCAAGCATCCAAGCAAGGAATCCTTTCAAGGAAAAAGAACTCAAAATGAAAGCTCAACAAGGGGAAAAGGAAAGAATCAGAAAATATGTGAATTGAGATTAAAGTGTTTTGGTGAAAGTGTCATCTACTGGAAAGATGAGGTAACTGCAGTTTCTAAAAAATATTTTTGAACTTAAACATGTCAGCAGGCAGCCCTGAAGTTCACTTTTTGCACTTGGTCATATAATTGTATTCCTTTCATCACTGGACCTGGAGTTGATCTTATAGCAATGAGTAATGGAGTAAAAAGATACCTGTCAAAGCAGGATATTTGAAATCATTAAGTGGCATCACCATCCACTCCCTAGAGTTCAGGAATATTCATGTTTAACAAGGAAAGGGGATAAAGAAGAAAAAAATTGGATACTATAAGTTAATTCTAAAATAAACACATTTGTTAGGAATCCACATCTGACCTTTCAAAGCCTCATATTACAAGGGCTACAGGCTGGCAAACATGAACTCTGTCACAGAACACACCCAGAGTTTCTTAAAATTCATAAATTAATTTGCAATGAAGGTACCTTTCATTAAAGAGCCTGAAAGCACTGGCAGCTACTCTGTTAAGTGTAAGCAAGCCTTACAACACCATATTTACAGATGAATTAGGGCATAGAAACGCTTCAAATGAAATCTTAAACGAGAAGTCTGTGTGTTTTTAGAAGTACATGGCAGCTTTGTCTTTCTAGAAGCTGGAGGAAATTAGTAGCATTAAATAATTATAGGTGGTTTCTGACACAACGAAACCACCAGTCTTCATACAAAGAAACCAAAAACTCCTTCAAGGTAGCTCCCATCCAAGCTGGACCATAGGACTTGCTTTGAGTTCTGATAGAGCTACTTGCTCTCTTGTCTCAGCCTTTTTCTGGGTTTCCATTAATTGTGTAAGCCATTTTTTTCCTCCGAATAACAAGACGGTTTTCTTTCAATATCCACAGCGCTGATGAGAAACACACACACACCTGTAATGTTGCAGTATATGCAGGATGCAGAAAGGTCAAACAATTATAGGATATGAACCTCATGACAGCAAGCAACATCATTTGTGCTTAAGGCATATTGGCATTATATAGAATACAACCTAGACCCGAGTCATACTGTAGGCCTTACTTTTGTACTTCACCTTTGCTCTATAGCACTACTGTAGCTATTTTTTTTTTAATTGGGTGTTTTTCTCATGTACCTTAATAACAGTAGCAACAGTGACCGGGTTAACTCAATAGAATAAAACCATAAACATTACATAAATTTCAACTAGTATGTTACAATAAAAAGAAAAATTTTGTTTACCAAAAAACCCCAAACAAAACCAAAACCCCAACCCCTTTTCACAAACTGAAGCTAGAATTTATAGCTGAGTAATTTGCCAGGTAACCTACTCCAAGTTCACTTTCCAATGAGCTTGTTCCCAACTATATTTAAAAACGGAAGTGGAATAAGCTAGGACTACTGTAAATTCAAACTTCAGCTCACTGAGCAGTAACTTTCCCACACAGAGAAACCTATAAATCACCCAGGCTGTGATTATAACCCACCAGTCTAACTGCCCTAGCAATAGAGTAGATACCATGGATCTTTTACCTGTACAGCCAATGCTAATTGGAAAAGTCTTAGTCTGAGCAGTGGGAGTTGAAAGAATAAAACCAGGAGGGACATTTACTGCATTGGATCACAGAAAGTTTGAGACACCCTGGAAGAAAGCAAGTTGGCTCCTATTTCTGTTCTTTCATTTAAAGCTTCAACTTTTTATGAAGCTTGTTTGTTGTTTAAAAATATCTATTTTCTCCTCTAGTGCTTTATTGTAGTTGTTAATTTAGAATTTTGTTATATAGGGGTAGAGCTCAACATCTTGAGGCACAGGTCTAAAATACAGATTTCCATCCCAGAAAAAACGTAAGTCTCAGGTACCGTTATTTACAATATAAAGAGCTCTTTTTTTCACCTGGAACTATCTAATGTTAAAAGTAGAGATGAGGAAATATTTGTTCTGACAAAATGAGTTCAATACCTGAGTGATGTAATTTTTTCAAGTTTTCTAAAGTTTTCTGTTCATTGCTTATTTTGAACTTAAAAATATGCAATTAAGATTTTTTTTTTATTTTAAACATTTGTGAGTCAATGATACAAAAGTTAAAATTAACAGGGACACACATAAAATTCTTGGCCCTTTCAGATCTCTGTGGTATATATCTGACATAATCACAACGTGGTATATAAAGTAGAAATGTGTGAGAGTAAGGGAGAAGTCAAGTATCAGAAATGTAAACTCCAGTATTCGTAGTTTTTTGAAACATATACAGACATACAGTTTCTTCAATGAGAAATAGCCTAGTAACTCAGTTGTAGGTTCCAGCATCACTGTTTTCCTTTTTTTTTTTTTTTTAGGAAAGAAATAAATACAGTTCAACTCATTTGCAAATTTTTTTTTTTTTTTTTTTTTTTTTTTAGGTTATCAGGCCTGACAGCTGGTTGGTTTCTCTGCTCATTCAGGAATAATTAGACAGTAGGTTTAAGCAGACTAACTAACACATTTGCTGGAACACCAATCAATGACATTGCTCTAATGGTATTTGCCTCAGCTTTCAAAGTTCCCAATAGTAGGGGATTAGCAATTGATTTTAGTGAAACATGGAGCTCTGTTTTCAGCAGTATAAAAACAGCACAGGACAGAGAATGAAAAGTGTCAGAGTGGTAGGGAGCTGGAAGTGCTGCTTTAGACGGAGACAGGCAGTAGCACAAGACAAAGCAATAGCTAGTGTCCTCCCACGATGGAAGTATTTTTATGTATTTGTTTTAGATGCATTATAGGCTCTACTCCATTTCTGATTGCTCATCCAATTCAAACTCTGCTCCTGAAACAGATCTTTACTTCATTACTTTGTCATAAGGGACAGACAGGTCAACTCAAACACTAATGGCAGTGTATGAAAGGAGGTCAAAACATAAATCAGAACTGGCGTGAACACAGCTGATGTCTCTCAGTAAAAAGCAGTAAACACTTCCAGCTCCTGTACGAGCATGGCATACAAACATAACCTTAGAATGATGCAGCAAATACTGCCAACTCTTTTACAAACCCAGCCATACAGACACAGGTATAAATGCCAACACATTTCTTTGAAGGCCCTTTTCTCCCTTTCCTAGAAGCTCCTGAGTCAGTAGGCTTTCTTTCATTTCAATAAACATTCTTGGCTTGCTTTCAGAACTCTTCCATTTGGCAAGAAGATCCTTGATGTGTCATTTAGCACCTTAACATATAGAGGCCACAATCACATTTTTAACACAATCATTTAATAATATTTTATCTTTTCTACAATAGTTTCTGATACACACTTCCATTTATATTTAAGAAGTTTTACTAAGCAAAATACCCATTAACATGTTCTACGAAAGCTATATAGGTGCTACCATCTTCAAAATGGAAAAAAATCATAAGAAACTACCTTAGCTTAATTTAGATTTAATATATAGATTTTATTCAGTAAATTATTCACACAAAGAGCAAGTGTTTTGGCAAAACATTGTGTAGTTATTCCTGATTCAGCATGAGTTTATATTATCAAAAGACATCACAGAGTTCAAAAGAAGACTTGTTCTGGTTGTTTCTTTTTAGCAGGATTCAGCATATAATGTTATGCTCAGCAGACTGAATTTTAAGTAAGTTAATGTACTAAGTTACGACAAGTGTAAAGTGTTAGTCACATCTCACCATGCTTTGTGTTTGTCATGAAAAGTGGCATGGACAACTTGTTTTCGCAACTCTTTATGAAATTTCTTCACATGTAGAAAAAAAATTAGCATAGGACTGAATATGCATCCTTTTATACCAAGATGACCAGTAATTCAGAAATAATTGGCTACGTACTGTTTCCCATTGTACATGGGTAACTTCTTCTAATGCATCTGAGTAAAATTTCGTGATGATGAATTTTTCAGCTATTGAATTATTTTCAGTAGAAAATCCAGAGTAAGATTCTACTTTCAGTTTTTAGTTGTTTAAATACATTCCTGATTGCACAAACTTGCCACATTTCAGCTGATACACAGAAATAAAATCCATGTCACACCTTTCTTCTTGGCACTTCACTATCAGAACTTCATTAATGCAGTAAAAAAAGTAGTGCAATGACAACTTAATTGCATCATGAAAATAAGCAGGGAGACATCTACACACCCAGATATCACATACTTCAAGCAGCACCTTCCAGTTTTTCTAGTCAGCTTTTAAATATGACTGTATTTTAAGGACGTACTAAAATGCTTTGGGCTAGTTTGCTACCTACAAACATGGATTCTCTCCATGGTAAAGTTCCAATAGCCATAACCTTGATTTGCTGCATTTTAAACTAATCCAGCTGCCTTCAGTAATATCTTGGTCTAATCCTACGCTCAATTATGTTTTACAGCTTTTTTTTAACATGGAGTTTCTCAGTTTCTGTTCAAAGCAACTGAATATTCACAAGATCTATTGCAAATAATTTTGCTACACTTGGAAATCAATAAGAATATCAAGTCTATTCTTTGCTGGTTTCAAACACCACACATTAGAGAGTGCCATACAATAATCTGAAATGAGTTCTTCTTCATAAGCACACATCCAGCTGAGCAATAATTACAGTGAAATATGCTGTCATCTTTCCAAAGAATAGTAATTAGGGATATGAGCCTGGATGCCTTGTATGCTTATGGAAACATTTTTTCTCTCCAGCTAATGATCATCCAAATAGTAAATCATTAAAAGGAAAATGGCTAAGAGTGTGGGTAGTGATTGTCATCAGCCTTGTACACAGCTCCAAACTCTGTCATCTTCCTTTGGAAGAGAAAGCATGATAATGCCAGAGTTCAAATTCTTTCTGCTACTTTGGAGAAGAAAATAAGTACATGTAACTAATCTTACTGGTTTTTTATTGGTAACACTTCAAGACTAATCTCTCATGTTTTCCCCCCTTTATTGACCTAGGAAAACATCTTTATATTGGACAGACTACCCCTATTATGTGGGGCAAAGAGAGTCAAAACCATCTCATACAAAAAGTAGCAGTGTATCTATGACTACTGTAATAATTTGAAGCAACACCTACGAGCACAGGCATACACCTCTCTGAAACTAGATTAGAATAACCACCAGCTTCCTTTTTTCTAGTCAGACCAATTTTTACTACTCAGATACTAGTGCAAATGGATTGCCAGGAGGAATGAAAAAGCTCTCCTGGGCTGCATCACCGCTCCATTTCACTGGAAACAGGAATCATTACTGTTATGTACACAGGTAACAAGTACCTAGTGAACAAGAATCTTGAGCTGGTTTTGGTTTAATGTGTCAGCATCAAATAAATATTTAACAAAGTAATTATTACCAACACTTGGTATTATTTTTATTATTTTTCAATTAACATTACAAATGTACCTTCTTTGCAGTTTTTTTGAGTGATACACACCAGTCTGTTATATGACCAATGCAGCAGTAACCACAACCCTTTCTTGGGACTTAGGAGAACCAGCTTCCAGAGATACAGGAAAGGCTGCTTCAAACCTAACAGTGTAGGTGTGACTATAACTCTTATCTTCCAAATCATATGTGATCTAATTCTAAAGCCCTTACGGCAAAGTTTTCTCCTCTCAACTATTTTGATGAAAAAATCACAGTGTTAATTAACTAAGCACCTCCTTTTCCTTTTTCTCTCTAATCTCAAGTGCAGCAAAGTTCTGTGAATTTCCCCCTCAATGAGTGAACCCATTCCACTGAGAACCATTTTTGTGATCTAATTTTCAGCTTGTTCTGAAAAATAATTTTTAGAACCTAGGACACAACAGCACAGAAAGAAAACTTGATAAAAAAATTGTGAAGAAGATGACAGCAAAGCAGGACAGAGAGATTATTGTTTAATTAAAAAATGCTTCTCCCTTTTACAAATACTCCGACTAATCTTTTCTTTTTTTTCAACAAGTAAATGTCATCACATCTATTCAAAATTATTCCCCTTCCAAGTATTTGTTTTTCTTCCTCCAAGCAGTAATACATTTCAGGTTTTGCATTTCTTAACCAATATACTGCATACAAACCACAGGCATGTTAAGACACAAAGCAACACTTTACATTTCATCAACCTCACCGTGATGAAGCAGGTTCGTACATATTCCTGAAGCACGTTATTGCCCACATTGAAGAAATTCCCAAAGTGTGATGGCTGCTATTCATGCTCAGGATATTAAAAAAAAAAAAAAAAATTAAAACTGATAACCCTCCACAGCAATATAATTTAAACAAAACACCAGTAAAATATGATAAAAGATAGGACACAAGATTAAAACAATAATGTGTTTGGACATTATGTAAGATTTACAAACACCTTAGTTACAATCCACATTAAGCATTACAAGCAAGCTAATAACACACATGTCATGGTTTAATCCCAACACAATAACCAGAGATATATATTTTTTCAGATGTTTGATGTTTGACATACAAAACTGTAATTATAGGGATATTACCATTTAGCTGTGCGTAAGTAATGGTCAACACATTATAAAGGCCCCATGCACTGAAAGAACGGGCCTAGCAGCACCTTGAACAGCATGTCTATCTAACATTTGTCATTTACCACGGTCAACAAATCACACTTGCAGAACAGGTTACACATTTGTACCAAAATTCCACCGCTTTCATTACGACATCAAAGAGCTTCAAATCAAGGAAAACATGAGGGCTGATCTAGATCTCAGAGTTCGTTTGCCATTATGGCAGTATTTTCTATAACCATTTTTTTTTTTAATGGAAAAATATGTATCATAAATTGCATATTACATTAGGACATATATACACTTTACCAGTCTTTTCTAATACTGAATGCATGCTGTTGCCAGTTTTTTCCCTTTTGTGTTAAAAATTCCAACAGATTTTCCACATTGAAAAACAGAAGTTTATTAGATCTTTTAAATAAGTACATCCAAGACATGCTTTAAAGTCTGACTATACCCTTGACCAAAATATATTCTTCCCACGACTTTTTCCACAAACATTCAATCAGTATTTATGATTTGGGATAAACTATGACAAAGTTAGGGACTGTACTCTTTCATTTATAAGTCATTTATTTTTATGTTAAGCCATTTATAACCATCTGAAAATCAGATAATTCTTTCGTGCACTTCAGTGCTTACTGATACAAATGTATCTTGCTTGTATATCAATCCTTGTCTATACCATGAAAAATAGATATTTAAATCTGTATCCTGCTATTGTACTGACCTTTCAAAAGTATCTATTCTGACAATCCATCAGGATGATATAAAACTTAGAAAAGTTTGGCTACATATATGTTAAACACAACCTTCTGAAACACTCAGCTCACACTCTTTATTTTAAAAAATATATACAGAAATTCTTGGAGAAAAAAATAGGTAAAAATGACAGAACATAACAGAAAATTGCATTATTCTGTATTAGGCATATTATTAATCTGAATTTCCTTTAAGAAAAGAGAAATTTAAATAGATTAAGCAGTTAATTAAAAAAAAATAATTTCAGCATGAAGAAAATAGCTTATTCCTGAATGGGTCACAACAGTAAAAAGAAATGTTTCAGTAGTCAGAAGCTTCAGAAAAAAAAATTAGGGCTGGCTTCTTTTTTTTTTTTTTTTATTAGGAAATAGCATTATCCTTGACATTTTGTAAGCACACTTGGAACAGCACAGCAGAGTAATTTTCAAGCAAATTCACCATTTTAGGCACATTACCTTTCTACAGAAAGGTATTATTTTGGATTGCTCAAGAGACAGCTCAAGTGGGTAATCAAAGCATTTAGGGAAACTTGTTCATAAAAATTACACAACAGTTTGCAGGTGATAATTTAGCTCTACAACTAATATTACAACTTTAACTTAAGCCTAACTTAAACACAGAATCCATGGATCTACTTTTTAAGAGCTGAATCAAACCTGTGGTTCATTGTAGCAATGTAGTCTCTCTTTTGAGTAATAGAGCTTTTTAACTGACAGCCATCTTTCTCTCAAATGTATATGTTAGAATTTTAAACTATGTTGACCAACTATTTTCAAACATAAAGCATTAAAATCCACTTCTGGGTTTTATTGGTCAGTTGTACCTAATGAGTCACAAAGCACATTCTGAGTGGTGGGGATCATGAATGAAACATGTCAGAAGACTTGCAAAGAGAAAACACTAAAGGAAAAGACTTGAATACATTATTTTTTGATATCTTTGTTGCTATGTTTTTTTTTTTTCCAATTTAATTATTTCTAAATATACAATTATATTTCAGCAGCCTTGCACTAGGAAGACTGGATTAGGCTCTTAATTATTAAGATCCCACATTAACACACAGATTCAGAGACTTGGCATTTACTAATATTACCATATTAACCGAGAGGAACTGCTGAAAGATTAAGACTTGAAATCCCAATTAAATTCCATGGTCTGTTCTCACAAGCAATTGTCCAGAACTGTCTTAATTTTTGTTGAAAAACACAAAGTTTTACCTACAGAGATGTTCTTTTAATTTTCTGTGGAACAGACCGCCCAAGGCATTCTAAATCTATTTTTCAGGGGGAAAAAAAAAAAAATCTATATTTTCTTTACTAACTTTCACAGTAATTGAATCACATGCTGTTAAAAAATTGAATTATACAAATGACTGGCAGTTATAATCTTTTTCTCTTTTTATTCATCAGTGTGATTTTTTTCTTGAATCTCAGAAGACTTAAAGAATGAATAATTAAACAATCCTTTAATATTGCCCTCATGTGAATATATTAAACTAAAAAGATGTAGATACTAATTTAAATAAGTCTACTAACATTTTTACCTGTGTGTTCTAGTAACACCTAGATACCATTTACTGCGTGATCTAGGTGTGAAATTTTTTATTAATGGTGAATTTATTTTGAAGTTTTATATTTTGCCTCTCATTAGGATTTTCAGTTTTAGAGAGAGTTCAATTGTTACTATGCTTACATTGTCCACATAAAAAGACATCTCATAGCAACAGTGTTTTAACTGTGTTAAAATTAACTTTTAACTGTGTTGCTATGAGTCTGTATAAATATGGAGCCTATAAAATTATAAATTTAGATTATTTACCATTATGGCAGCAAGTTACTCTAAAACAGCATTAAGGTGCTGAACAACCTGATTGTCAATGGAATGCAAAAGCAATGAAAGCAAAGCAAATTAAAATTCTGTTTCTAACAACTTTGTTTTAGAGAGTTGAAAGGGAGGTTATTTTGCTTTGAACAATCTGTAGATCAGCTTCTGTTTAAGTTACATGTTACCTTAGTCATTCATCTTCAGAGACCATGGCTCAAATATTTCAATGACCCACAGTATAACAGACCTCAACTATGATGCTGCAGGACCAAGTTAATAATACAATTTTTTCTGAAAGACCTGAGCTGTGGCATAGCCTAAAGAGAACCATATAAAAATGGAACATTTCAGCTCATTGTAGCAGACACAGGTACTAGAAACTACACTGGCTAGAAGTCTTAATACTAAGATTTAATGAATACAAGCAAATTAACTTTTAATTTGTGATGTTTGGGGGTTGGATACTACAAAAGAGAGTTTGCTGAATCATCATTTTTCCTGTTCCATTTCTGCAGGTTGCACAGAAATTTAGAGCTTGGACAACCAGAAGTTTGTTAACATAATACCATTAGCAGCAATTCACAAAAAAATTACCTTGCAAAAAGGTAATAAACTACAGTGGTAGAAAGGTTTGAAAAATCCATAGAGATCTTACAGTTCTACTCAAGCATAAACTATTTGGACTAATTGGGAACTATTCTTGTGAATCTTACCGAAGCACTGGTCATGTCTAAAACAACCAAAATGAGATATTTTCATTGTGAGAACTACCCAGGTGGCTTATCAGTTGCACGGGGACCCAGCAGTTTGTTTTCATTTAGTTTGTTTATATGTACATTAAAAAAAGAAGAGGAAGGAGAAAGAGGTGTCCATCAATACACCTTGGCTAGATGACAATCAGAGTGACATTACGGCAGTCTGGAAAAACAAAGAACATTAGTTTTACTCAGTTAAAATAGTTTTGCCAAGAGAACAAACATATCAACTTCTCTTCAGCAGTAACCATTGTGTTTTCCACAGACATTGTGCCATTGCATCAAAATTACTCACTTCTAGATCACATTAGCTGCTTTCCCTAGATTGCACCAAAACTATAAAAACAGGAGACAAGGAGGAAAGAAAAGGACTCTGGGAAAAAAAAAAATCATGGCTTTTCAATGTGAAAAATATATGTTCTGCATCCATATTCTATTAACTAGATATCAATTGCTAATCTAAAGATTAACCATATGAACAACAAGAACAGCAAATATGTTCATATCTACAGTAATCATGGAAATTAATAATTAGCTAGGGAGAAAGAAGTAGTTTGCAAGACCATGTTATTCATCTGAGGTCAAGACAAAACTAATCAGCAAAAGGTTATCTGTATGTTTGTCACTGAAAGGAAGCCTTAAATTCTTCATTAAGTGTAGCAAAAATTCAAAAGGGGCAAATCTAAAATTCTCCAGTTTTCTAAAAATAGGAGTGAAATGAGGGAACTCCCAAGAGGAAGGCTCAAAGATGTTTTCTGTACTGCATATAAATCTGTTAAATCTCAAATCTCTAAGTTACCTGGAACAAGTTTTCATCTTATTTTAATAATAAAATAGCCTATTAATTTCAATGCAGCCAGTCAAAATTAATGAGCAAACCAGTGTAAAATACTAGAATACTGAGCATGTTGGGCCACTAAGGAAACAACATCATTATGAAACAACCTGAGAGGCCACACAGTAGCCTGAATGAAGATTTCTAACTACAGATTTTTTCATAATTATCTGTTTTTTTCTGTATATTTATTGCTACTAATATGCAGGGAGGGAAAGAAAGGAGAATAAAAAAAAAAAGTTGGAAAAGGGCAGGGGAAACTGAGATGGTAAAAGAGTTAAAGGGCAAAATACAAAAGGAGACAATGAAAATTAGAGAACTAGGAAACAGAAGGTAAACAAACCAGAATAAGTTGTTAGATATAACAGGTTGAAGGAAGTGGTCTTTTCAGTCACAAGGAGTGCTCAATGCTGTTGCTAGTTGTCAGTGCACATCTGGCCACTGCTAGTTGCCTTTTGCTTTTCTGTCAAGTTACTGGGAACATAACGTATATAGCATTTGGTACTGCCTTCTCTGATTCTCCAAGGTTACAACCTTGTTCTCATCTAATTTGGGAAAAGTGCTTCCAGAAGTAAGCATTTCAGACATTTGAGATTTTCATTTGACCTTCTCTTGAAACAGTCCTTAAATCTATCCTCCTCATAAAGCTCTTAGATTCTCATACAGAAAATATGTTTATATTTTATATACATATGTTTATCTTTTATGTTTATATTTTTATATACAGAGATTAATACTAAATACTAAAAAATTTGCAATTGCTCGATGCCAGATGTGGATTAGTCTAAAATTCCTTTGGTTGTTTTCTCTACACATGAAACAATTTTTTCTCCTAAAATGCAAGTGTGAAAATCCTGTCCCTTTCCATAATGTAGCTCCTGTTTCTCTTAGTTATTTGCATAAGTAGTTAAGCACAAACGAAAAGGATCCCTGAGTCCGGACTCAGACTTCAGGCACTATGTGGTCTTAAATGCACATGCAGAACTGTAAAACAGAATTTACCTACAAGTGTATAACCTAGTGAGTCATCCTATCACTGTGACAGTGATTTCCCACAGTTGCACTCCGAGGTGTCATCCTTCCCACTCTTACCCGGTTATTTTGCCTAACCTGATCTTTCTTCTTACCTTCTAACTGTCTCCTAGAAAGGAGATGTTAGGAGAATTATAAGCAATATTACTGCTCTACTGAAAGAGGGATCTTGGGATAGCAACCCCACAGTTTCTTCACTCTTCAAGTAAGCACTCAGCCAAATCCCCTTTGTTTTCTGGAGGGAGCAAGCAAAGGGCAAAATAAATATCTAAGTCAGCATAGCCAGCTTGTCTTGAAATACCGTAAAAAAGCTTCTCACTCTGCTGCTGCCTCCAAACCCTTGTAGCTCCCTCATACTCTGGCACAATGTTCTGTCCAAGAAGTTGTTTTCACCCAGATCAGTTCATTGCTCCACTCACAGCACTTCTTTTCCAACAGATTGCCTGGCCATAATTTGAAGGACAGCCTAGAAAGGCATGAGGATAGAAACTCCTTAAGCCAGCACTGTCATTAAAGTTGCAGTATAATGAAACTATGGCCTAAGTAATGCGCTTAAAACTGCACTCCACGTCAACAAAACATGGCCAGGAACTGAACTTAATGCTCCATGGCATGTCTACACTCTAATTTAAACATGACAGGGCAAGTCCACTGCCCAAGGACCAAAAGGCACAGACCAACCTACATCTTATGATCATGAGCTTGCTGTCCCCAAAATGGAGTGGCCTTGTCCCAGCTTCAAACAGGCACACATGGGCCTGAACAGAGGAAATAAGCAACAGGCTTTTGCGTCTGCTCACCTCTGTACCTCATGTATTCTTCCTCACCTTATGATATATCTTCACAGGAATGCAATGATGACTTTTTGAAGTGTTTATAGTGTCCTTTCCCCTGTGCCTTCAGAAGGCTGCCCACAGCAGCACACGTCCTGTGTGGGGCTCCCAAAGTCCCTGCTACCACCACTTTTCCAGCTCATGCTCATTGTGGTCCAACTTCTAATTCTTTCTGAAAACCACTGTGGGGCTGACTTACATGTGTGTGGCACAGACTTCCAGAGCCATTGCTATATGCAGGAGAACTCCTGCTTCCAGGAAATGACATGGGAAAAGCAACTAGTGCTGGAGCTCCGCAGTGCTAGTTCATACCAAGGATCTGCACTGAGGTGTTTTTTTTGCTTCTCAAGGGAAGAAGTGAAAAGAAATGCTATGGAAACTTCCCTTTTTCTTACCAACAAGGTGCATTGTATCCTAACACAACCTCAGGTTTTTTAACACTCTTTTAAGATGACTGGCATGATAGAGTAGCATGTTATTTGAATGTGAAATATTACAAGCTTTACTATTTTATCATGCTCTTACCAACTCTTTCCTAGCCTCCATTGTAGCTTAACACGAGGAACGGTCTTACTTTAAGATCATCATACCTTTAGCCCTCATTGAAAACTTCATTCCCCTATGAGCCTCGCTGCACGTTTCTAGCCAAGATCACACCTCTCAGATGCAACAGTTAAGGATGTCAGTATGAAAAATTCCTCCCACCTCATAACCACTATTTACGAAACTGAAAGAAGGCTTGCAACTTCTTTTCTCAAGGTTGTTTAAGTCAGAGATAATCATTCTCCACCAGGTAACACACAATGCCTGAGTGGAACTAATTTTCTATACATGGCTTGAGCTTTTGCAAAGCTAAGTGAGCAACTCAAAGTTTTATTTTTAGTATATCTTGGCATTTAGATTTCTGACATCTGAAGCTGACGCAGTTACAGCACACTGAAAGAACTCCATGCTTCTGAATCATGCTTGAATTTCAGCTGCTCTCTGGAAACAGAAATTCACATGAATGCATTGAAGGCTTTCCTCTCTAAGACCACTTAAATTATAAAAACATAATGCAACCTGAAAAAATACAAATGTTCCAGATTCATAGCTGCATTTAAATCCTGTTCTAGAAATTGAGTATTACTTACCCTCCCTCTTCTAGAAATCTTCTATTTTAAATCATAAGAATGTGATACAAGAAGGTCCCAGCTGCTTAAAGATCCATTCCAAAGGGTACTTCTCATATTCTAGGACATCTGTCTGTCAGAGGCACTCAACAGAGAACTATACTTCTATTTATCTTTTAGAAATTTAGAAATTACCTCCTCTTCCAAAAGAAGTTCTGATACTTCTTACCTCACAGTAGGATCAGATAAATCTCAAGTCAACACCGGAATATATTGCACTATCTCGTGTAACCTGTGGCAGTTTGGGATGCGATTGAAGCATTTTGGGATTTCATAAATGAGCCGTGAAGACTAAAAATATGCATTCCTTCTGTATTTCTCTTAAAAATGTCAGTTCTAAGTCAAAATAACTCAATGATAAAAGAAAAAAAGAATTACTTTGGGAGGGGATTAAAAAACTTAGGTACTGAAGTCCCCAAGTTTTTTTGTTTTCCTTTAGTATTGAGCGACTTAAAGCTTTCACAATCCATGAACAGTACATTGTCTGCTTTGGATTAAGAGTTAACACTTACTATTCAGGTAAAAAGAATGAAACTGCAGCAAGTGTTGAAATGTCTGTGTTTTTTTTAATTAAAAAAGAACCCAAACCACTTTTTAAGATGAAAATACAAACTCCACATTATTGATAAGATCTTTAATTCCTGAAAGCATTAAGACTACAAGTTGCCACCTAAGCAAAAATTTAAGTACACTCCAAATTGTCATTCCTTTAAAGTAGCAGCGTAGCAACCTAAGATGAAAGAGAGTTGGGTTTTGATTTTTGTTTTGAACAAATCATGACCATTAAAGTATGCTATTTTGAGTGACTTGGAGTGTCACATTTCTGCTGAGAAACAGCATAAACATTCATAAATAACGTTGATTTGGTAGTAATGCTAGTCACTGTATGCCAGGCAAACTTGTCCAGCAAAGGCTCTCTGTAAAGTAAGTGGAGAAGATAAGATTTCTTTTGGAAGGACAAACTCCCACTGGTATCCCTGTATGTTAAATGTAGCTCATTCATTCAAAGCATAAGACACTGATATGAAAATACATGGCCCTGCTCCATCGCTTTCTCCCATTCCCATTACTCCTGTCTATGCATTTTCATCCCCTTCATGCATCAGCCTAAGAGCTTACCAAAGCTTCTCTTAACTCAAGGCAACCTAAAACCACTCACCCCTTTGGTCAGGACTGTCATCAACCCAGATGAAGACTATGCCAACCTTGCAACGGAGCTACAAAGCAATACTGTTCCTCTCATTAGTAGTCATTTTAAAGGTTTCCTTGCTCCTTATTTATAAAAAATACTTGTAGTCTATTTATCCTTGCTAAACAACTGCAAACGTCTCTATACTCCTTAGTGCGTAAGCAGAAGGAAGTTTGCTAACAACAGGAGAGTTCACATCAGCTGCTAAACTGCATCTTATGTCAGTAAACTGTGTAGGGGATAGCCATGGTAATCCTTTAAAATGGTCAAAATTTCAGAAATCAAAGATGATTGTTATGGGAACATGTACGCTGCCTAGGCAGTTTATGAAAACCTCCCAAGAGTCCAACAAAGCATTCGGCACAATATTGTCAAAATTGTCTTGTGGGTTACAGCAATATAAGGTGAAACAGCTTCGTATGATTCGATCTGTTAGTGATGTGCTCAGTGATGGGAACAGAACAGCAAAAAGCTGCTTTGCTCCCTGAGAAGATTTGAGAGCCAGTACCAGTCTGTCACAGGATAATAAAACCTGAAACATCTGTAGTCTCATGAGATTTTAACAACTTAAGGGAAAGACATTCTGGTTTTGAACCCTCTTCACCGACTTGAGCTTTTGGCTGTCATCAGAACAACTCTCCAGCCTCCCACTCTTCCAAATACAATCACTTCTCCAAACATGCTGACCAAAGAGGAACAGAGTACATTAGTTCTGGACCTAAACAGAGCAAGCTAAGACTTTTACCGAAATACCACAAGAGAATTAAGCACTTTTGTGCCATCTTCAGCCCATCAGATGTACGAGCGTGCAGTCCTTCCATCTGTTAAGCAGAGAGCACCACAGTGTGGACAAAAGCTGTTAAAACAGCCCAGGTAAATAACAAAGCAGCATGAGATAGTGCACATCTGAGTGTCAAGACTACTCAAGTGCTTCCAGAAGGAGATATAAGTTAGGACAGTCTGCCTCAGCATCCCTTCGCTAAAGAAACTCTTTAAAGTATGGTATTTTAAAAATTTTTTTTCCAGAAATGCATTTGTTTTATATTGCTAGAGTGCTCACTAAATCAAAGATAAGTAAATTTTAACTCCTACTTCCAGAGATTAATACTGCAAAATACCAGCTGCATTTCTGCACCACGTTACTCGAGGCCTAAAGTATACTTTCAACAAGCATCCCAGGAAGCACCCTCCCATACAACACGTAATATCTAAGCCCCTAACACACTGTAAATTAAGCAAAGGAAACAAGCTGTTTTAAATGTTTTTTATTACAGAAAAAGAAAAGGCTTACACTTGACTTAGAAAAGCAGCATTACTTTATGAATCCCAAGTTATTGCAGTGAAGTTGCTTTAAGAAACCTTTAGAGACTGAAGAAAAAAAATAAAACGCCCTCCCCCCAGACAGCACTCTAGATTACTTGTGTGACTACAGCAAATGCCTTAATCTCACATCACTTCTGACACCCGGTATATGACTTGTACACTTTTCTTCTCCCCGTGACTTGCTCAATATAGCTCGGAGACTGATTCAGTGAAAACAGCAGTACATTTCAAGTTTAATTTTCAATAGTTCAGTGCCTATCTGATGGATATTAGAGTTCAGAAGTGACTGAGACATAGGCTTTCCTCCTAACTCTAGTTACTAAGTGCTACAGTTTTAGCAGATCCCAGTGTGATCTGTTTCTTCCACAGTATTTATCCTTACTCAGGTCCACATCTCAGAAGATTTCTCAGCAAGTTGGCTACCACTGATTATAAACATGAACAAAAAATAACCACCAAAAAAAACCCCAGCTCTTAGTAGTGCAGCAGAACTCAGATATTTGTTAATTTTTATTACACTCCATAGAAGGAACAGCAGTGTTCCAGTGACCACGTCACGTTTTTTTATTATGTCAAAAACTGCAGGTTTCCAGCCTGAACCAAAATTAAATATGTTATTGATTTGTCTTGAAATCTTAAAGAGAAATAAAAAAAAAATATTACTGTCTTAATAGTCCTATATTTTGACTATCAGCACTGAGTTATGCTGAAGTCAGAAGAAATTTACAGGTTTTTCAACAGGTGATTTTTTTTATTTTTTAACCTTTTTTAACAAACAACTCAGGACCTCAATACCATGTTAAAAAAAACTTACTAAACACATTTTTAAGCATCTCATTCTTCATATATGTACTAAAACTACACCTCAAAGACTCTGCCAAAAAAATTAAACACCAACAAAAAACAAGAAAACTTAAGTCACTACGTACAATTAGCTATAATGACAAAAATAATTAAAAAAAAAAAAGGCAATTCATAGAAGCAAAATGGAGAAAACAAAAAATGGGAAAAAAAAGTATCTGACACAAGCTACTCAGTATTCTGTGAACTCATTTTTTATCTCTCCACCCAAAAGGAAAAAGGTTGGATTCAAAGCCAGACATAGAATTTTTCTGAAAAAAGTTCCTAATCTCTTTACTCGTTATTTACACTGTTTGATAACCAAAATCTTTCAAGTCAGGGATTTACTCTGTATTGCAACACGAAGCCAACTGTTACCAAGCTACTTAAACAGAAGAAACAAGTTTCTTTCCTACAGGGAAAAAGAATACAATGTTTTCCCTGGTTACCATGCTATAGCATCACCAGATTTACCCAAACACAGAACCTGTCAATTTAAGCTTACCCATGTTTTTTATTTGAAATTCCTTAATTTAGTGCTATAGCATAGTAATTTCTTACGTGATGAAGCTGCCTTATAAGGAAGACATTATAATATGTATTATACAGTAATATAGCCTTAAACAAAAGAGGGAGGGAAAAAAAGAAAAAAAACACAGCAAGGAATAGTTCAAGGAGGAGTAATATAAGTTCTGTGGTATTCTCTATGACACTAATGCCAAAGGCTACTTTATAGCTTCCCCCAGACACAAAT
Organism: Cephalopterus ornatus; assembly: GCA_013396775.1. Taxonomy (NCBI): domain Eukaryota; kingdom Metazoa; phylum Chordata; class Aves; order Passeriformes; family Cotingidae; genus Cephalopterus; species Cephalopterus ornatus. The sequence goes on from VZRE01001537.1 coordinate 36,788, forward strand.
TAGTCCTTTCAGAGTCACAGGGTTGAATTAAAAGTGATTTTTATGATGAAAAAGGTAAGAAAAATGCATTATACTGATCAATTTATATGAATGTTAACGTTATGCTCTAATAACTCCCTTATTCAGAGTAAGTAACAGTCTCAAACAAAACCAACTACCTAAAAGATATATAACAATCTCAATCAAACGCTGTAAAACAAATTTCCACCATTCAAAAAGGTTGTCATTAGAGAGCTATACAAAATCATCAGAGGGTCTTTATATTTACGTCTCCCTTTATCAAGTTATGCTGCGGATTTAGGAAACTCAAGACCTTTCACACTCTAAGTCCGTGCAAGCACTCTTAGTAAACAACAGGTAATCATATTCTAAAAGGTTTATAACATAGTTTTCCAATATTTTTAACTGCTAGAGCACTAGCAAACACTTCGCTTAGAATATAATTCCCACATCCTATATCAAGTAAACATTCTTGACTGCCAATAATTATATCACTGCATGGTAGAACAGTCCTCCAATTCATAACAATTTACATTTAATTTGAGAAAATAGAAAAGCTTCTCGGTTGGTTTTTTTTTTTCCTAATAATGTGCAACAGGTAGAAGATGCGACTTCTTGGAAAAGTCATAACTTGTCTTTAACTATCGGGCTCTGAAAGACTTCACAGCTCTCTTCATCTTTCTTAGTTTTCGGCCTTAATTTTATATGAATGAGTGCTTAGCTGGCTATTACAAGTAGCAGTTCATCACATACAGTAAGGCCAAATAACATTATCTCACTGTTCTGGAAATGATCAATTCATAACTCTTCCAAAAATGGTATAGAATTGTACCTTCAGATTTCTTCAGTTTAAGTTGCTCTTTGTTAATCTAATAAGGACAATTAAGAGAACATCCATTTTCTTTTTTCTGTCAATTTCTGAGAAAATTTGAACACATGCAAGTCAAAACTACCATAATGCAGACAAAACGGTCCTCTTTCATGAAGATCATCAATAAATGAAAACCTTCAATAAATAAATTTATCTGAAAATTCTAGAGAATTCATCTGCTAAATGAGTTAGTCTTTTTTCTTTTCCATTATGTCTTTCTGTTTAAGCTCTCCATCTGAAAGTTCTGTGTATTTTCCATTCTTTTCCTCCTCTTGTTCTTCCTCACTGCCTTCATCTGTGAGCTCCCGATCGCCACTTTCCTTTTTAGCTCCCTCATGCTCAAATACTTCTCCATCTGTATCAGCTGTGCAGATTCCATAACACATAATGCTGATGACCCCCAGGGGCAACCCAAAGAGAAAGCATCCCAGCAGTGGTGAACTCTTGAACACAGACTGTTGAAACAGAAATTTGAAGTAGAAAACACTTTCAGTGAAATATAAAGTTACTGCATTACTTCTCTTACCACTCTGTGTATTTATTCAAAAACATCCAAAATGAAATTCAGTGGTTTTTAGGGAGACAGGGTAGGTTTTTTTGGGTTTTCTGCTTGCTTGGTTTTTGTATTTTTTCAGATTCTGTTTTGCTTTCTTCTGCAAAAATGACAAGGAATCCTCAATTGCAACAACACCTACTATAAGTTGATAAAAAAATACTTAGAAATTCAAATATTACAGTATTGCACTGAGATAGTTAACACGCCAACAGCATATCCTATTCGTTGTTTGAAGCTTCAGAAAAAATTGTTCTAACAGTGTTGCAAAAACACTTTGAAGGAACCAGATTCAGCTACTATTTGTGCCTCATTCTCAAAAATTTGAGTAATAAGGGATCTACAGAAATATTCTCTTACTAGACAGCTTCCTGTTGAAGAGTAGTTTAATGGCATGGGAAGAAGTAGTTACGGTTGCAGAAATTTAGAGTTAAAAGTTGCACTTTGACAGAAGTAGAAGCCACTCACACAGAAACATGTAAGTTTCAATTTAAATTCACAGCACAGGTTTATTTGCTTGTGTAGGACAAGTTGAAGAACCTGATTTGTGTACATCTTCAGTTAACAAAACTTTGTTAAGCATAATTAGCTGACAAGAAAGATGATACAAATATTTGCTTTAAACCTACACAAAGAGCAGTATTTAATCCCTCTATGCTGTAACTGATTATACTAAAACTGTAACATTTCTCAGAACATGGAAGTGTTACCAGTTTCAGGAAAGGATGTCAAAAGGTCAAGGAAAAGATTTAGAATTTTCCCTGTTCTATCTCTTAAAATACTTGTCAGTCATAGAAAAAGACTGAAAAACTAAGACACCCACTTATGTTAAATAATTATAAAATATAGTATTAAAATATTTAGTCAAGAAGTTAATTTGGCTTAAATCTAATTTACATATACCTATAACATACACACAATATATACAAAATAACTTATATAAAAATATTTTTTAACCCTCTGAAAATATTTGTCTCCTGACTGAAAAGGGTACCATCTAATTTAATGAAAAACAAAACTTACCATTATAGTAGATTTGGCATCATAGATTATTCTCTTGATTCGTTGCAGAAGTCCATCACCACCCTGTGCCTGAAATTTCAAATGCAACCAAGTCAAAACTGCTGACACTTTTCAGTTATGATTCCAAAAGTTCATTCTTCAGACCTTGCAATCTTAAGTCCCTTTAGAAGGAAATGAAAAGTAATTATTCTTATATCTCATGACCCCCAGACACTCCAACTCGTCAAGCTTAAATAACAGTAGTCTGTTATTATTATTCAGTAGTCTCACAAAAAAGACTTTCACAACCATTTTATTCAATCAGTGCCAACCTGAACAGCGGGCTGGCACTCACTCTCTTACCACAGAGAAACAGTAACAAAAATTAGCAACTGTCCTGATGTAACATCAATAAAACTGCAGAGATCTTCTGAACTTTCCTGCAGCTGCTGGATATCCATTTATGGATTTTTGACAGCACAGTTAGAAAAAGCTAAGGTCTAAGCAAAAAGAAGATATGGAGGTGCAATAAATAAAACTTGTGTCAAGCAATGGCAGACTGTACCTACACTGCCACCTAATTTAGCACTGTTCAAAATAACTACATGAATCTGAGGGCAGTCTGTCTGTTGAACAGGACTAGTTTTCACCTGTTTGAGTTGCTAGAGAAACAAACCCCATTTTGGAAGTCAACTGATCAGCACCTGATCTGACCAAAACCCCTCAAATAGGAAAAAAAGTCCACAAAGATCAAATAGACTCAAAAAAGGCTACCTATAAGGCATTACAGAAAATAACAAGAAAGTCAAGGTGAATAGAATAATCCAACACTTCCCAAGGAAGGGAAGGGTGAAATGTTAGATTTCTCAGAAATTTCTCTGTGGTTCACAAAGTCTGCTTCCTATTAGCTGTTCACCAGCATATTCTGAAGACAGCCTCACAATTTCTTTGGCAAAGAACACAGCCAACGTAGTGCCATTTTATGTCTGCAGACACCTTAGACAGCTTAAATGAAGGTACATCCTATATTTTTGTCTTGTATAGAGATATGAATTAGATCGACCTTTAATCATTCTATCTGGAATACTGCAAACAAAAGATAGAACGACCTAGGTGACACTATGGTAGCAAACAAAAGCATCACAAATTAATTTCCTCAAAGCTAAAAAGCAGAAAGAAATCAGTTTCATCATTTGTTGTTTCAGCCAAAAGGATATATTTAAATACAGTCTGGCATGTTAAGAACATAATTCAATGCACTTAAAAAAGCATTAAAAAAAGTGAGAACTGAAGAACAAAGAACTACTAAATAAGTTATAGTAACACCCCTCACATTGCAACTGGAAGCATGGCCAGTGAAGTCATGAACAAGTAAATCCACCTACATTATGTTGCTACATCAATTTGTCAGATTCAATAAACCAAAGTGCCCCATATGACTGAAATGATCTTCAGCATTACTTGTCATTAACACCCGATGACCTAAAACTGCTGATATAATGGAAAGCAAGATTCAGCTAACACAGGAAGCATTCTGCAGCAAGTTGGGGCTTAAACCAACACAGGCTGGGAGGCAGCCAAATTATTTTTTAGCACTGCTCCCCTTCGTGGCAAAGCCTTCCAACCCCCACAAGCACAAACGAAAGCTCTGATCCATGATCTTTTCTCATCCAAATGATATAGCCTTCTGTCTAACAAAGCACACTGAGGGAATAAATACTAAGAAATTATCCAAGCCATCAAATCCAGATGAATTTATTAGCTTTGTTGTTTTAACCGAAGACAACTTTAGTTTTAGAGCAGACAAGCTTGTGTCCATTTCTAACATGCAAAGCAAGTATACCACTGTTTTCTGAATCAGAACTTATCATTCATCCACCTATTGGATTTACTGATTTACCATCCAAAAGAAAGAGTACGGTTGAATTACTTGCTATAATAAAAATTTTAAAGAAATGCATTTAATGCAAACCAGGAGATTAATAAAGAGATCTCCTTTTACCAGTGCACCAGTAGAAGGAACATCAAAAGAAGCCAACCAACATTATGTCATAAACAGAATAAACCTTGCTTTCTGCAAGAGGTTCTGCAGTCAGAACAGCAGGCAACAGCACAACTCGAGAATTCACAATCACATATTCACTGCTGGCACACAGGACAGTAAGACAGATAGGACAGGAAGATAAAACACGTGGCACAACAATCACAGTAACCAAATCTTTTTCCTACTTCAGCATCGAAGAAAATAAACACCAACCAACATATTCCAAGTCACAATGAAGACTTACTTCAGCTGTACCATCCAAGATATTGTTAATAAACTGAACCATGTCTTCTGTGCTCTCGATGTGCCTATCTGGTAGAAAATACTGCTGATTGGAGGTATTCAATACAACAATAGTAGGGATTGTCAAGTCACTGGAAACATAAAACAGACAGTTTATACATTTAAAGAACTAGCATGCAAAACACTGGAATTCAAGTAATCACTACATCATTTAAAAGGATATCCACTAATCTTCACTTTCCTGTGTGTTCTTTATAGCAGTTCCTTAAAGGCAACAGGGAATGGAGAAGAGAATCACCTGAATGGTTGTTTCTCATTAATATATTTTTCCTTCACATCTGTGTCAGTGACACTATTGAAGCTTTTCGCAATTTATGTACCCACAGTGACTGCAAATCAGGTACCTTACAATTTTCCAATTAGTAAGAGATCAGAGATAGTAGCCTTGTATACGAAATGTATTAAGTGTTTTAGCACACAAAGGCAGAAATATAATTCAAAAATTTAATACCATACAAGCACAGTCTAACTGATCAGCTCTACTGATCAACCTCTGCCTGTCAAGTCAAAAGAATTAGACACTCCAACCAAAGTTTTTCTACATCTCTTTTAGATATTGCAGATGAGCTACAGAGTCTTTAAAGAATTATTACTCAGCAGTTAACCACGTGCATAAGCACTACCTAGTACCACAGAATTGGAAAGAAGAAAAAAGAAAAAAGGTTAGAAATTAACCCTGGACACAGACCAGTTTAATATTCTGTCCAGTGTAGCACTAACTTCAAAATTACATCAGGGTTCGGATGTAATTAGCACTTAGCACTGCACAAGTATAGTGTACAACAAGAAAGATTTAAAATACATTAATTAAGGTTAAAAATCTCCTGCAGTTTTTGTCAATTTTCTACAATTCTGTCAATAATTAATTCAAATACTAGGTGGCTTTCCTTCACAGCAGAAGCAATGTTTTTCTACATTTTCACTCTTCTTTAACAATGTCCCACCCATATACATTTGTAATCCATGTAATACTGATTTCAGCTTTAACCATTACAATCAATCTATAATAAATTATTTAATGAAAATATTGTTTAGCATTTAGCATTCAAGATTGCTATTTTTCTTTGAAGTCATTGAAATTATCCAAAATTTTCTTTCACATTTTAGGTGGAGTTTTTTTTGTTTGGTTGGGTTTTTTAATTTAAACTAAAATGCAAACCTAAAAGTGAAACAGTTTAATACTTATATGTGAAAACTTTCTAAACTTCTAGAAAGCTGAATACTTCAAGACCATGTACCCAGTACTCAAGCTGAAAGCACGGTGGTACCTCAGAAAATGTACAGGCAACTACAGAAATAACAAAATAATGTCATCCTTTAAATGCAACTTTAAAAGCCCAACCAAAAAAAATTTTTTCCACACAGACAACTTGCAACCTAAGATTCTCTAAGCATAATTTTCCCTTGACATTTTTATTCCGTATTTATTATAAAAAATCCAAGAAATATAAGTTGAGGGCACTCAAACAAGTCAGGTGTTTTTGCAAGTGCCTAGTAACAAGGTATGAACTCTTGCCAAAATACATAGTCCCAAGCAAAACAGACCAAGTTTTATTACTGGGATGCAGAAAGATTCCTCAAAAAAAACCTAACCTCAAAACAAAACAAACAAACAAACAACCACCCAGTGTTTGTATTGCATTTAACAGTCCAGTAACTGATGTTCTTGGAGTTGACTGTAGAGCAGCCGAAAGAGAACTTCCATATACAGACTCTATATGCTATACAGAGATTCTTTAAAGAATATTTAATGTGTCTCTTCCAAGAACTGAGGGATTAATACTCTACATACACTTCTAATTGACATTCTCAATGATGCTATACACCTTAGCTTACACAAAGCTTTATCTTTGCTTTCAGTAAAGCAAGTAATATTCTGTTTTCTTCTTTTGTGTGTAGTTTTAACAGTACCTTTTCTAACCCAACAAAAGCATGCTTGTACACTGCTGAAGAGACAGAAAAACTATAGTGTCTACTAGTGGAGTAATAGCCAAGTTCATAAATGCACTTCTTTCAGGGTCTACTAATTCTATCCCCACAAATCATACAATATTTTGTCCTTTGTGAAAAAACAGGATTTGTTCCTATGTCCATCTGGCACAGTAAAAAACCTATTCTGTGATACATTTGTCACTACTCAGGAGGCTTTTTCTATTTCCACTTGCTGCCATCTGGTGACAAACCAGAGCATTTGCAAGATGGTTTTACTTGAATTATTCATATAGCCACAGGAAGAGTAGCTATTTGTAACACCGAACAAAATTTGCTGCGTTCTTTTCCTGCTTTCCACTTACACTTGAAATGTATATACTCTGTTCAGAAAACAATTAAAAGCCGGTGAATACTTGAGCAACAACTTCCCACATACTACAAATTATAAAGTCAGGCCTTCTGCAGATTCAGTTGAACAATGCAGCCGAAGAGACCTTGCCACTAGATCACTACCACTCCAGGTGGCAGTTCTGTCTTCCTTCTCTTCATTTCCTTCCTCCCAGAGATCTCATCTCCCTCCCCGCTACTTCTCTGCACATCAGTTCTGGTACTCAGCAGATTAGAAGGAAAGAGGTCTGAGGGTTTTGTTGAATCAGCAAAATAACCTCCCTACGTGGCTAGACAAAAACCATTTTTCTGCCAGATAAACAAGCTAAAACAGCTCAGCAGACAGTCAGACATAAGAGCCTGCACAGGAGAAGAAATTACTGAAGTGAGGAAGGTCTCACTTTTGGCAACTATAAAGCTCAATCACATTACTTGACTTCAACTGAGAGACAGTTGTTTTTAAATGAATTGTATTCAGGTCTTAATCTACAGACATCCTACAGAAATACATATCTTATGCCTCCTGGGTCCCCATTAAGCTCCTAGAACCTTTAGGGGCATGAACACATGCTTTATTAATGTTTTGATACCCAAGAAAGAGATTTGGAAAACTTACAGAGCTGGCATACAGACCTCCGGTTTTCCCTTCTTTCACTCCAAAGACCAGAGGAGAACAAATACTCAACGGTGAATGCCAAGAAACTTAACTCTCTAATTATGCAATTTTTTAGACAAGGATCCTGACAAGGGAAACTGTCAAGCATCTTGTTAAACCACTTATATTTCAAAATCTGCCATGTACGTATCAAGAGCAGACAGCATCTTCCATGCATGTTATGCTTCTTCTATGCATCTTAAAGAATGAAGATCCCACAACTCTAACAGTTATTAACTTCACAAAGCAAACCTAAAAGATAAGGTTTGTCAATCAGTATTATCAGTAAGCTGAACTTCTAATATTAAATTATGCAGTTTAATTTAACAAACAACCAGTACCATGTTTCATGCTGAATTCTGAGGACAGTGATTTTTTTTTTGACCCACGAAAGCCAGGAATTCTTCATAAGATTATTTTTAATTAAACATATTTGGTAACAAATACACAAGAAGAAAGAAAATTCAAATAAGAATTTACTTACTCCATTAGTAAACTATTAATGTAATCATTTCCATCCATATGGCCAAACTGGAAATCCCTGTAAGAGAAATGGTGAAAAAAAGGATGATGAGAAAGAAAACAGAACAGTGGATTTCAGCAAAAGTTTATCATTAAATATTTTTCTTATAACTGAAGACACTCAGCAATGTAATTCAAAAAAGTGATGATCTAGAAGACAGTTCATTTAAGATATCACAGTACCATGTGTGCCTACCTGTGAAAGTGATCCCGATAATCTCTAGCGACATCCTGAATAATGGACTTCAGTCTGGAGGCAAAAAAAAAAAAGACATTGATAATCCAGGATATACTCTTTCAAAATACAAACAATAAACATTGAGATTTCCCCAGAAAACAGCAAATTTGACCTCATCAGCAATAAAGATTAACAAAAAAAACACCTGGTTCATTGTGCTTGGTTGCTAAAGGTTTGAAATCCCATACACTGTACTTGAACAGCATTTTCTTAGTCTAATTACATATGCAACCAGAAATGGACAGGGGAAGGTCTTGTGCCTCTCAGTCTCAAACTCCAACCCCTTTTTAAATGTTCCACAGACAACTAATATGTAAGCATCACTACACTAATTTTTAATGCGAGTGAGCTGAAGTACAGTCATTTGTTTAAACTTACTAAGTTCATCTCAAAGTCATCTGAACTCAAGTACTCTCATCTAAAGGTGACATGACACAACAGCTTTTAAAAGCTGTGAGATCACCGTTGGCTCCTGTGATCTCATTAACAAAGGGCAGAAGAGTGATTCAGGAACTCCCATCATCTCATTGAACCCACATGTGCTTCAACTGAGCCATAAATTAAGTAAATTCAGGACAGTAGGTCAGAAATTAGAGAATGCTTACAAGTTAAACCCACTCATTTAACCTAGTATTTCTTAACAATTAAGAAACTTCCAAAGTTCCCTTTGTCATATCAGCACATTTCTCCCATAGTGTCACCAATACTCAGTTCTGTACCTGGTATGTTCCACTGAAGAGTTTTTATCATCAATGACTGCAATAGCCACAAGTTTTCCTAAAATAAGGAATAAAATTCTTGAAACCATTTAAAAAGAAACACACATTCTTAGATGGAAAATATGCCAACCTAGAAGAGCAGATACTCTCCAGGGACAGGAAATTAGTTTTTAAGTATAAACCAACCTCAAAGCCAAAGAGCCTCTTCAAGCTAACCAAAATGTGGTTTTCTAAAAGCTACTGAAAATAAATGAAGATATGGCTTAATGCCACACCACTAGGATTCTATGAAAAGCCTATCCTTAGAAAGAAGTTAAAAGGGAGAATACACAGATAAAAATTAATTACTACTCAAGTTGCATATTTCCATATACCTAAATATGAGGCTATGGAGACCTTTATTACATAATAGCAATTACAAGCTGATTCTAAGTCACTGAATCACTATTGTATGGATTTAGTAATGACTACTTTTCACACTATTAAAAATTTGGAGTATTATGGAAAAAAATGTTGGAAAATTCACTGTCACAGTCTAGAATACCTTATGTCATAAAAACTTTAGTCCACAGACTTCTGTCAGAGAAGCTTAAAGGCCAACACCAAAATATATTGATTTTTCAGATTTACTTTGTGAAGTTTTTCTGATTAAAAGAAAAAAAAAAAAGCCCAAAGACTCTTATGGTGAATCAGATTAAAGTATGTTTAGAAAGCTGGCCAAAGGTTCTCCAGATCAAGCATTTCCTGTTAGGAAAGCAGATCTGCTAACAGTGCAGTCATCAGCCAGATTAACTAAAGCCTACAGAGTGTAGATTTGTTAATTCTCTTCAGATGCCATGATTCATTCAAAACCATTCCCACCAAGACAACCTATTGCTCTGTTCCTACCTCTCATCACGCCACAGGGAGCATTCTCTTCAAAAATAGAAAGACACCCTGGCCTGAAAAAATCAACACTTAGAGCATTTTTTATGATACTTCAGAGTATGTATATCCTAAGAACAGTACAAGTTATTTGCCTATTCCAGAACGCACTTGGCTGCAAAATTTTTTACTGGCTGCCAAAAAATTTTACTAGAGAAAAGATGAAGTTTTCCGGGACAAGTCCATTTTGGCACACACTCCACTCCCTTCATATCTGTTTTAAAGATATCTAAATCCATTAGATGTAAGACATCTGAACCTGTTCATATGTGATATTTCTAAACCTAGTCATAAAATTCCCTGCAGGTTCATATACAAGAGTTCACATACAACTTCTGCAAAACCTAAGGTGTTCTTAAATTGAAAGGTCTACTAATTTTTCTGAATACTACAGGATCAGACATATAAAATTTTATGTTGTGAGGAAAGGACTGGCGTAGGACAAGGCTGTGGATGAAACCTCTAGTCAACACAACAGGTCTCACCAACACCAACAAAAGACTGGCACTATCAACTCGAACTCTGAGACTGATTAATTTCTGAGATTTAAAACACACATTCTTAGTGCTCTTTTAATTTTTTGTACTCTTTAGTACACAATATGTCGAAGAGATTAGTGGTAGCAGCATCTTACCTGTATCTCCAAGTTCATACAACGTAAAGCCATCAACATTAAGGTAGCCTTGAAACCTTTCTCTGTTTATCCAGGATGACAAATCACCATCTTCATACTCTAACAAAACAAAACAAAAAACAAACAAACAAAAAAAAGGCATTTTTCTTTTCATAAGTTAGGCTATCATATTTTCTACTTCAGTACTGTAGAGGCAAACACTATTTTTTCTCCTTTTTTCCTTTTATTCTTCTTAAGTTATCACATATTTCTGGACATTTCAGTTTTAAAACTTCTAAAGCAATTTTCTATTGTTGAAGAAAAAGTGTTACAGAGAAGTGTGAAAAGCTGATTTTTTTCCCCCAAAATCAACGATAAACAATACTATATTAAAAGTTTTGACCCAGTGCAGAAAGGAGGAGTTTCAAACCCTGTTTTTAAAAGTGTATGTGTGCTAGTCATCAAGTTTCAAACAAAGTAAAGAGAGATAAAGTTACAGAAAGCAGTATTAGTGAGACTCCTTAAATGAAACAAAAAAATCAAGAAAAAGTACATGCATCAACAGCGCTGTGAATGTAAATGAACAAACAGTCATGTATGACTCCGAATCAGTTACACTGAAGGCTAGTTTCACATGCTAGATGTTTTAATCCATAAAGAATCCAATTCTAACACAGACCACCAATCAGATCTTAATCACAAGTAAAAAAACAAAAACATATATAAACATAATTGCATATTATGTGTACAATAAACAAATTCATATTATATAGAGTGAATTATCAATAACTTCAGGTTAACAATCATTTGCCATAAGACAACAGCAAAAAAATTCCAAGGATAATGCTTCCCATAGATCTGCATCAATTTCCCCTACTAAGGGGAAGAAAAAAAAACCCCAAACCAAAACACCAGACAAGGTCAGAGCACTGAACTGGATTTTGCCAGAACTTTTTCTTATGGTAATCTCAGTCATAACAGTTGGACATAATAACCTTATTCAGTCTCTTAAACCACATTTTCATGATTTGTTTGACTTAAAATAATGTTTTTGGTGTATTCTGAGACAGTAGAATTTTTACAGAGTAAATTAGAAGCTTGTATTACTATGTGTTTCTCATTTGTCTTAAAAGGTGTGGAAAAAGGAAGTAGGCCAGATAGCAAAAAGCAATTCAGAAATGTTTCTCTTACAAGCTTTCTTTCTCCAGGATTGCTAAAAACATAAAAAAAATTAAACACAAATCAAGGAGGCTAGAGTGAATTTTTATCTGGAGGCAAGAGACTGAAGAGGAAGACAAGCACATCCCTTCTATGAAGTCACAAAGAATATCCTCAGTGGCCAATCTGGAGTATTTTGCTGTGGTTCTATTTATTCTCAGATATGAAAACTGCAGAATAATCTTCTGAGTGATACGTTTTCAACTTCCAGTAAATCTCATTAACTGTTTAAAACTGAAAATTCATCATACATGTGATTCCTCTTCAGTCAGTTTTCTTCTATTTTGTGTACGATGAATTAGGACAGTGAGGGAAGGAGTAACTTTTATAAGTACATTAGTGCAAGCAAAACAATAATATTGGAAGCTACATCTTAGGGATAACAAAGCAAACATCATCACTTCTACTTCAGTACTGCTAAAACAAATGCCTTGAATTTTGTGGCGTAAGAACTAATTATTTTTTTCTCTTCTCCTTCCTGAAGGAGTTGCTACTTATTCTAAAACTGGGGAATCTCCTAGAACCCTAACATAACCTTCAAAAAAATCCCAACTCTTCCAGTTTCTCCATATATACTTAAAATATCTTGTCTTAAGGTAATGTCCACTTTTACTTACCATCATAAACAAAGTAAGTTCCATCTTTGAAGACCATAACAGCAGGCAATTCAGGCAATGTCACATACTGAAAGAGTTGGTTTTCAATTAATCCATGAAAAATTAAAAGATGTTTGAACAGACAAACTAAACAATATGAAAACATGGAAATGCACGGGAAAATCTCCAAGTACATTTAAATTTTTTCTGTCTAAATTTACTAAAATAAATTTATCAGCTTCTGCATATTAAAAGTAACACAACAAAGCAATTTTGAGAGGTAGATCTCACAAAGCGTAAATGAAACAGGATTTTTTACTAGTATCTCCAGTAGCATGAAGGATATTTTATGAGTTGGACATGAACTTTAGATAGGAGATCGTAAACTTGAGGGTTTTATCAATCATGGCCCCTGTTCCCAATCTGTGCTGTTGTCAGCACACCTGTCATACCGCTACTTCTTCTAAATGTAAAGTAAAACAGTAATACTGATAACATGTCCCAATAAATCTGGGCTATTTCCTGTGCTTCAGACTGATGGGAATATAAAGAAACAGCTTCAGAAGACAAGGCTGCATACAGACCTAATTTAGGCAAAAAGAACAATGAAAGCCTACGTGTTAAACATGATATTTAGGATGGTCAGCAACACACTAAAAAAGTAGGTGCAGAAACCTTTCCCTTGGAACTTAAAGACTCTCATTCCACTCATGTTTTCAGTCAACTGCCACAGAAGATATACTGCATCTACTCCTGACTGCTTGCTACAATTTTAAGCTAAAATTCCAATAACGCTTGTGGTCAAAAAAGAGCATGTATTATGAGCCTACTTTTGATAATGTTGGCTGAATTGTCTAATTTACTGATAGGTTTGGGAAAGGTAAGAACTGCATCATTTCCAAACAACATGCCTTCTGTAATCATTCTGCATTATCTGTCTTGGAAATAAATGTAAAAGCAGGTTTACAACGTAACAGCTGATACAAATGAGCAAGAAGAAAATTCTAAGTGACGCTTTTGTTCTTTTATTTTAAACACAGTTTAACATCTTTAAAGCATAAATCAATCTGTGTACAGCATATGGCTTGCAAAAGAAACCTGAAGCTTGGAACAATATTACCTAAGGTGAAAAAACAAAGCCTGACAGTGAACACTGTCAGGCAAAGGCTCATTACTACTCTAGCAATCAATAATTTCATAACATTTCTGCTTCTCTCCATAGAGTATTACTACTTCAGCTTAATGACAATTGGGAAAAGTACCTTCTGTGGAAAAAAAAAGCTCACTGCTCACATCAGTGAGATCACAGAATCTCAAAGACTTCCAGCCTTTTACACTCTTTCCACTGCACAGCTGAACAGTACTTTTCTTGCTCAGGTGGGGCTAAAGTGCAAATAGCAATATTCAAATTAAGGTGGCCTTTGATACAAGGCTTCTGGAAATCTAACAATGCAGTATTTAAAATGAGTGTGTTCTACTTATGATGTTGGAAAATGCAGTTGTCTATAAAAAAAAAAAAGCCAACAAATTATGCTAGTTCTCACCCTGCTAATCCCAAACTAATTTTGAAGTCATGTTTTATCAGGCATGGAGTAGACTTAGGTCCCACTTGGAGATAACAATAAATGAAAAAGCCTCTTGATTTTGCTTCAACAGGTAAGCAACAATGGTTAGACTAACAACAGTAATACCAATTTTTTCCACCCTTGTGACTGTCAATATTTTCCCTGTTACAGACTCCTCCAAAGAGCCACATGAGAATTCTGCAGTCAGTAGACTGGATCCATTAATCCCTGGGCAGACTAATGTTTTGATCACCTGTATTGTACAAGATGAAAATAACTTACCTCGTCACTTACTTCTCTCATTACTAAGGTACCAGAAGTACCCCATGGCACAGACCCCCAAACCAGTTATAAAAGTGGTTGGTGAAAGGACTGTCTGAAGCAACAAGAGTTGTACATTGGCTAAAAGTCCAAGTATCTACTTTCTTTAGCAGGTTGTATGGTCCACATTGAATTCCACATATCTTCTGATTAATTTTATTAATACGACTGAATAAGTAATTTGGCCAAAAACAAAGCAGTGACAGTCTGAAACTTGGTTTGTATTCTTTCCTCATATAGACTCAAAAATTATATGTTTCAGTGCAATTACTTTGAAATCTATCAAATCCAAATATACTGTAAGAAGCCATCTCTGTTCCATCGAAACAGCAAAATTACATATATGAGAACACCATTTCTGTGAAAATAGCAAGCATGCAAAAAGCTTACCTCAGGCACCACATCTTCTGAGGCAGAAAAAAAGTACGTATAAACTATTAGTTCGGAAGCAACTTCAATGTATTTTTCCTGAAAAAATACAAATAATGTTTTTTAATTTCTGAACTTTTAGTATAGGTCAAATAAAAGCTTTGTGACATGACTCATCTTCAAAGAGCAATTAGAAAATATGGGTTATGACACAAGATTGTAAAAACACTTTAATGTAGTCTTTCTACATTTATTTAAGTGTTAGAAGCATACACTTCAGTCTTTGAAAAGCTATTTTAAATTACTCTGTGAATAGCCAAAAGAAGTAACTTCACTTAATCAAGCTTCAAACCTTTAAAGGAGATTCACCACCAACATACACAAAAAGCACACGATGTCTCTTTTGCACATGCTCAAACATATGCTGGCTAGGAAGTGGCCTGATAAGAGGTCTGGGAGGGAAATAAAAACAAGAAAGAAAAATCTCAGTTTTTGCAACCTGCAAAACCCAAACAAATAAAAATCCACAAGAAAATGTCACACAGGGTTTTTTTTGTTTTTTAAATTAAATTCCACAATGCACATTAATTCAATTTTTCAATTTATTATTTTATTTTCAAGTAAAAGGAAAAAAAAAAATTCCCCCCAAAATAACGTGTTATGTTCCTCAAATTGCACACTTTAATTTGAAACTCATATCTTAGTACAAAATGCTGCTACAATGTAAACATGCATGCCATTTACTGGTCACAGAATCAGAGACTGAGCTAGACTGGAAGTGAACTTAAAGATCATCTGGTCCCATCCTCCCACCATGGGCAGGGACACCTTCCACTAGATCAGGTTGCTCAAAGCCCCACCCAACCTGGCCTTGAACACTTCCCAGGATGGGGCATCCTTACAGTAAAGAATTATATCTTACCACCCTTACAGTAAAGAATTTCTTCCTGATATTTAATCTAAATCTATCCCCTTTCTGTTTAAAGCCATTGCTCCTTATCCTGTCAGTAGACCCTGAAAAAGTCTCACTTCTTTCTTATAAGACCTCTTAGTGAAAAGCCACAATAAGGTCTCTATCATTTGAGAGATAAAATTCTGAATTTAAGCACAGCAGTTAAGAAATGTGGTCTTAAATCTTCAAAAAATTCTGATCACTCAATATTCCTAAACTACAGACTTCTGAACAATAACAAATATTATTGTTCCTATATCAAAGCTTCTTAATTATTTTTAAGAATGGACGAAAGAAATGTGACTCTTTTCTCCCCAAAGTTTACTTGCCAGTAACATTCTGAGGCCACAGGCCACTGTAGGGAAGAAAGAACGCGCCAAAGAACTTATTATGAACAATCCTGTCAAAGCATTTCCTCATGGTGCCTATGGCATCCTTTTCAGATGCACGACTTCTGAGCATGAAACATCTTCTGCCTTAGTAATGATGCCTGTCAGCCAACATTTGGATTGGCATTCTTGTTTCCGACTTCCCCGAGCTTCATTTGTTTATAGTTTCCAGTACTCTGAAAAGCCCTTAGTTCTCACACTCTAAAGAAAGTATTGTGACTAGCCAGCCTCTCTCCTCTCTCTCATGCCACTCGCCACCAGCCTCACATGTAGTCACACGTATAGTGACAGGCATCAATAGCACATAAAGTTTTTAACTTTCTGTCAGTATCTTGCTCTTTTTTAAACAGATTTAATTCTTGGCTGACCTCAAAATCCCACTGAAGTTTTAAGTCACCAGAACCGGTTTCACAGAAGAGAATACTTACCCTGCCACTCTATTAGCAAATTCAACTATATCATCTTTGGTTCTAGGTCCTCTATAGTTATATGCCAAGTCACCTTTTAAGCTAGATAAACAGGAAAGACAAAAAAAAGAACAGAACTGAAATGACCTAAACTACATTTGTACATGCAAAATTACTCAATCTTCACAGGCTTATTACAGTCACCTTTTAGTGAGTGAGAAGCAAACGAAGTGGTCAGCAAAATATAAAACTCAATAATGCAATACAACGCAATTATGCAGTAAAAACTTATTTACACGGTATCTGATTTATTGACTTTTTGAAATAATTAGCATTCTTTTACATTTATTTTTCTAGTGCACAGCAGTCATTTACTTTGTAAGCACACAGATCATTTAGAACATTTGCTTATGACTCTATAAAAAAAACCCACCCCACACCCAAATCAAACCTCAAACACTCAACATTTATACTACTGAGGTATTAGTCTTTATAAAAGACAAACATAAAAACTTCTTTATTTCTTTTTTATAATTGAAAGGTATCAAATAATCTGCAAAACCTTCTGAATTTATGTATTAAATTAAGCTTCCATGAAGTGTTGGTCAGCTTATGGTACTCTGCCAACAGAGGATGTAGCACACTTGCATTATTAGAGTATTCCAGTAAACTTTACTAATTCTAACAGGCTTTCTTTAAATCCATATAAGTTTAGGAAAGTCACAGGAAAGAAGTAATGATAAACTGAGTTTTCAATGCCTCTATATGCCAATAAAACTTGTCATCCTTAAAGATTAATAAGCTAAATATCTCGTTGCCTTCTTGTCACTTTGACAAGATTATTACATATTATGAGTATTATTTGCTTAAACAATAAACCTGCTAAAACCTGCAGTCTGTTCACAGTAAAAAGTACTCAAAATTATTGAGTGTTTATTTAATATGACCTTGTACTGGACTATAAACTACATGTGTTATAAGCAAGTACATAGAATATCATTATGGATTGATATTTTCCTATAATTTTTGTCCTCCACTGTCATTTTTAAATTAGGTGAAGAAGCAACTGTTTCTCACCCTTCACAGTAACTACTACTGTCATTTACATAAGATTTTTAAGGTACACAGGAGAGAAGAGAGAGGTAATTGAAAATAAGAAAATGCAATCAGCAGCTTACAAGAAGCTAACAGGAAGACTCAGGTATGCACTTACTGCCTGAATCACCCTAAAGATGTCAAATCAAATGGAGCAAGAAATTCCTATTTATAATAATGGTATATATATATTTGCCTGTTTCTAAGTAAGATGATGGATATGACTGAATTCCACAGCAAAGCAATCCAGTAGAAATCAAAGACAATGCTACCATGAGGTGGTGAAGTGGTTTTTTTGGGGTTTTTCTTGGTTTGGGTTTTAGGGGTTTTTTGTGACTGGTTTGTTTGAGATTTTTAAATGGACAGGACTGTTTTTTCTTCACTGTCACGAAGTGTTAGAAATTCAATAGGAAGCATCAACTTACAGCTTAATTGTTGGATAGCCTCGCACTCCAAATTCAGATGCAATACCTGAAAGAAATGTGTTAATGCCAAAGTGAACCAAGACTTTCTTGATCTCCTACCTTAATCTTTAAACATAGTTTACTAATCAAGCGACAATAAGAAATGAAAGAACTCCCACCTAGTTTAGTATGAATTATTTTACTTGCTTTCAAGGAGCTGCTGTTATTAAGCTACTACCTCTTTCAGAGGTGCTGAAGGGTCCCAGCATAGGCTCTCAATTCATATGCCACAACTCAAATGCCATGAGAATCCTCCAAACAGACATGCTCGACCCGTTCTCACCAAAAGGAAGCATGCATTTTAAAATACACATACAATTGACTGAAAATACTAGAGGCAAGAATTAAGCATCAAAGATTGTACGTTGTAAACAGTAATGCTTGAAAGAAATACAAGACATATGACATATAGTCGTATGCTACGGTAATGCCTAACAACAGAAGTGCAGTATCATACTGCAGTAGTTAGAAAAAAGTTTTTACATCATATTCTGCAGACATAAATGATCCTCACCAGACACAGACACTTTCTAAGCAATCAGTTATTTACCTGCTGCTTACTAAAAGTGGTGAAAAGTAAAACAACTACAGAACTTTTTTCCCCACCTCAGGTTTGTTTAAAACCTTGTATCTTGCTACCATCTATTATAGGAGTACAATTTGCAACTACCCTTCTACTTGTGAACACAGCAACTGACACCTTAAACTACACTTTCCAGTCAATTCAGTAGTCTTCAAAAAAGGCTAAAATTAAGTATAAAATTGTGACAACACTTGTGAGTGTTGTCAGAACTTATTGAGTAACAATTCCTACACTCAAAAAGCACCAAGAGTCAATACCTATAACAAGCATTCTGAGCTACCAACCATGTGTCAGAGCAAGCAGATGTGGGAGGACTTTTGTGCAGAGCTCCCAGTAATAGTTTAGGAATTGTGACCCTAGAGTTGTTTGCCTGCATCAGTACCTTACTGTACAGCACTACAAGTAAAACTAGCAGCTCACCTACAGGCATCTTAGTCAAAAATGACTGTTCGAAGAAATATGTGTACTAGGATCAATTTTATTCTGATCCTTTCCTCTCACAGCTCTACTACATAGACTTAAAATGCATTAAAATGTGTATTAGAACATTCAATCACATGAGCTGTCAACAGAGAGTTTATTTCTCCTTGTACAGGTCTCATGCACGGACAGGAGAACTAGAAAATAGACAATTTTTAATATATTATTTTTAAACTTCCCAGCCTTGGAGATTACCAAAATCCTCTCAACATCCTCTAAGTGACATACTATTGACACCATCACCTCCACTTCTTGATATGAAGAATGCAGTATGGGCAAAAAGCAGCGCTTGTGACAGCCCAAGGTGTGATGTGTTTGTACTCTGATCACATTCAGTCGACTTTGAGGCAAACCCCCCCGAAAATTCAACCGATAACACAACAGGTGACCTCTCTGTTGATAAAAGTCCTGTATCCTCATAACACAGAGCTACCTGAGGCAACACTTACTGGATGATTTATATGTTCATCTGTGATTTCAGCACAGCAAGCTACCCAGAGTTCAGATTTTTCACACTACTTCCTATTCTAGGAACACAAACTACGCGGAGCCAATCATTCCTATTCCTTCCTGGTTACATGTCCACATGTTCCAGCTGCATTTCCTTCTGATATTCTCAAAACTGAATTATTTTGATTTCACAGAATCTTTAGATCAGAAAGACATCAAGCAGAGAGACTTGAGCTTTTCATATCCAAATGTTGTAAAATTTCCACTTTTAAAATAAAAGTGTAAAGCTATTTCAAGAGATTTACTGGACACTCTTCTTTATAAAATTGGTAACAATCTGAGAAGAAAGACTTTCCCAGGACATAAAGGAACCGCTGCAGCTTTCAGTAACCTTTATATATGCAAAACTGAATTGCAGAACTAAAACAATGTGCCAATTCTGTTCTAGGTATACAATACAAGAATTTAGCATCAGGATGACAGATGCAAATATTTCAGGGTAAGAGTTCGTACATTTATGATTTAGAATTTTATATATATGACAACATAAACTCGAAACTTCTAATGCTTCAGACTTACTATAGCAAATAAGTATATTTAAGATGAAACAAAATTTACATACAGAAAAAGCTACATACAATAAATCGGTGTTTGAGAAAATAATTTTGATCTCAAAAGACCAAACTCTGCTATATGTAAGCATAGAAGAACTGGAATATGACTCAAAAAAGTATTCTGCATAATATTTTAGGCAAATATAACAAAGCTGAATAACCAGATTTAATGGTGATTAGTTAAAAATGTCACATGTATTTACAAAATTTTATTACATATAGGTCTCAATTGGACCCCGCTCCTCCCTTTCAAATATCTTCCTGGTTCAACACAAATTTAAGTGAAATGATAATAAATAAGCATATGAAAACAAAGCAAATACTGTTCAGCATTCAACAACCCTCTCACATCTACCCAAACCACTTCTCTGAATACCTAAAGTTTTGGGTTTTCTCTGAGAAGGTCAATATACAGGAAAAGCACCAGCAAAAAAGAAAGCGTTAGAGCCGAATTTGGTTCTTCAAGAAGACATTTACGGAGAAACATGGGAAGAAATTGGCTCAAGAGTAAATTCAAAGATTTCAGCAGGCTTTCTGTAACAGCTTAAGGACCGATCACCTGAAAAGAATAACAGCAAGAATACAAAGCACTCCTCCCACAGTAATACAAGGAACCTAAAACTGGATGCTGTCAAGAGACTCAGCACATAAAATGCTTATATAAGTACTCTAAGAGGCGTATCAAAAGCAGATCTTTGAAAAGCTTTTACCTTCCATTTGTCAGGAAGAATTCCCTACACAAGCAGAAACAAGTGTGATAAAAACTGCATACTACAGCAAGTTGTCACTTTTAGAAAGAAAAAGAGCAGGAAATTGTTCTCCAATGACTGTTTGCACACTTGTACTATGATAAAGAACAGAAGAATAACTTAATGAAAAAAACTAACAGTCTCAAAACAGAGTCTGCAATGAAATTACCCCTAAACAAACCATACTTACTAGAAAAGGAAGTTGCATCCATCTTCCCAACTTTTACTGGAGAGCCCATGTTTCTCATTTCTATGCCCACTTCATTCCACACAGGTTCTAGTTTCTTGCAGTGCCCACACCAAGGTGCATAAAACTGAGAAGCAAAAACATTAAAAAAAAAAAAAGTTAGTAGAAGTTGATTCTACAATTAACCCTCAAATCATTAGCAAGGTTTATTTTCCAGTCATGGTTCTCCTTATGTCTTAATAAAATTGCAAGTTAATTTACAAGGTTAGCATGACATACAGCATTTATGATTTGGTCCCACTTTTAATATGAAAGCACAAGATTGAAAAGATTACATTAAATTGTTGCATTACTACATGATTTCTTATTTAAAAATAGACTGTGTGGTAACATTTTTAAAAATCTTTTGGAATATTTTCCTCTTTTTTTTGAAAGTTAAAAGATCATGCAAACAATCTATGCAGGAATATGTCAATATCTGTCAATAGGGGATGGGCAATAGATACTATGCCTACTTTCCCAAGCTGCCCACTGGATTTCCGTTCTTCAGCAACTACTTCTATAGAAGCACAGTGAAAAATTGATCCCATTTTCTCAGGACCAAGCAGAGCTGAGAGACTTTATTTCACCTTTCTGCCTTTGTCTTGCTGCAACACCTAGTGAAATTAGTAGGGAAGATATCGATGTTTTGGTATAACAAGATCAGGTCACAACCTGACAAAGCTGAATTTTGTTTTGTTATACTTTACTCATACCTCTGAATCAGCACATTTAATTTTTTTCCACTCAAAAATAACAAATCTGAATAATACAATTTTGAGCATTACAGTACATATTTAGGTGAGATAAAAGGAATTTTATCTCATCCACAAACAAGCTCAATCTTTTTAGCAATTCCTTGTCCCTGAAGTAAGGAGCACCGAAACTTTCCAAACAAGTTAGAAAAGTAAATGAAGTAAAAAAAAAAAGTAAAAAAAAAATTTAAATGAAGCCTCTCATGATCTTGCAGTGCTAATAAATGTCTAGAACACAAATTAGCTGGTATAATTAGAGAATGGAACCATAACAATTTTGAAAAGAGGTTATCACCTCCTGATTGTAAGTGTTAGGTAACCTGCTTTCTTTCTTTAAGGACTGCAAAATACAGGATGAAGCCTGTTGCATGCAGTATTCAGCCTATTCCTGGTTCATCCAGAACAATACAGATTGCTTTTCCATCCTGTCACAATTTCTGTCATGAAATTTTTCTGCATCATGCACAAACAATTTTCCAAATGATGAAGCAGCCTTACTGCAAAGTGTAGCACTGTACATCCTATCTTTTGATTTGCACTAGCAGATCTTCCCATTTTTCTCATATACTCACATCTACAAGCCAAATATCATCTTTACGGTTTTCTTTAAACCTAAAAAGGGAAGAAACAAAATCAACAAATCACGTATCTGAAAATAAAACAGTGAAGTGCCTGTGTGAAACAGGCAAAATCCAAAATTAAGATTCTTTCTTTGGGTGTGAAGAAACAGAGAAGATAATATTTTCTAGTACTAACATTGCCCCCCGCACTTGCTACTACACACACAGATGTAGGTTCCTACAGTTATTTCCCAAGACAAAAAACAAACAACAACAAAAGAAACCAGAAGATCAACAAGAAATAAGAATATATACAGAAGATATTTGATTAGCATGTGCAGTCTAAGGGGAAGAAGTATCTTGCAGTTGTCTTAATGATACTAAATATTGTCGACTGTTGTATTTTTACGGATCAACTAATACAGACTCTTAGAGCATTGGATTACACTGTTAATCTTAACTAAGTTATCTGTAATATTAATACACAGAGCAATTTTAGTTCAACCTCCTTTAACATTCTACTATAGGTATGTCAGTTTATGGCTTTATTGAAGGTACACAAGAATCAATTTACTGGAACAAAAATGTTCAAGTGATTGATAAAAACCAGAGATACACAAGTACTATTGAATATTCTTAATGCTAGACAAATGACATTTAAGTGAACTGACAAGCTTTATTAACTGTAAATCTGTCAATAAGTGCTAAAGCCTCTGAAGTAAAAACAGAGCATGATAAATCAAAGTTCTTTGCTACCTCCCAAACGTCGCTTACACATTTCACTGAACTGTTGTCACATGATAATATGAATTATTGCATTAGTTAACGATTTCTATGCAGATAAATAAATAAGCCAGAAATTTAATGTAAGGTTTATTTCTATAATTCTATAAGGCTTCAAAAAAATGGCTGGGACTGGGATTAATGTCACATGCTGTAACAGACATGATACAACATTCTTACTGCAACACTCCTATTGTGAAAGGAGATGAATATTTTTATATAGTTATGCAGTGTGTGATCTACACTCTAAAATCCAATCAACAGAAGTTATAACCCAACTCACCAATTCCCAAAACACAGCACACCTATAAATGGCCCACAGGCAGTTAGCAGAAAACATTTATTATATTTCATTTAAAGCTGAATCTGTAATAGTCCATAACGATCTTGAAGAAATACTAATGCTGATGTTGGCTTACTGTTTGAAAGAAATAATTCAGAAATCCTGAATACAATCTAATTACAGTGCTGAGTGTTTGAAACATGGAAGTGCAGCATTTCACGGGTAAATTCCAGCCTTTTTTATTGATGGCATAACAAGGTTGCCGTGCCTGTCCAGCAGGAAAGGTATTTGCAGCAACCAACATAAAACTGCTCTAGGGAAGCAGCATTTTTAAGTCTGCTTTAAGTCTTTAAAATTGCTTAGTTGAGCATGGTCTGAAGAATTTACTTCACCACCCTAAGTGCTATAGAGCTAATGAAAGAACCAGTTAGAGTCTGGCATCTCTTGAGAACTCTAACGGAGCTGCAGCTAACTTCCAATTACAATGTTAAATAATTGCTTATGATGCAAGACGCAGAAAGCAGCTACTGAATCGTAAGATCCTGGCCATGCTTGAATTTAGAATATCACTTTTGCTTTGTAAAAGAAGAATTTACAATGAATTGTTCTCCTCCCTCTGCCACAGTACAACCATTGTGGGAGATTGCAAAGAACATTATAGCACTGAGAAAGGTAGACTGAAATCTTACAAAACCAGCAGACAGCAATGAGAAAAGAAAAAGAAAGGAAACATCTGGAAGCTGAACGTTCCAATGGAATTTAATAACTTTGGCCTGAGGTAATATAAAGAAATACCACAGTTTTTACAATAATAAATTTCATTCACAAGCATCTATTTAATCAACTTCCACAGAAACTAAAATCTGAAGTGTGACAAAAACCCAGCTATCAAAACTCGCTCTAGTTTTGGTAATGTCAGTGATTAAATAACTAGACAATATTAAGAAAGTTCAACATACTGTTGAGCAAAAACAGAAGCCTCTGCACGAAAGAGTATTCAAGCATTCTATGAAGGTGCTATTTCTAGGACCTATAAATACATTTCCAATTGTAACATTTCAGTGCCCATTTTTAACTGACTTGTGCAATCCCCTGTCAGCTGACAGAGACACAATCACATTGATGGAAAGGCGTTGCACGTCCTTGAATCAAAATGATTTGTCTCAAATACATACGCCTTCAAAACTACACGACCAAATGTTCTCTCAACCTCCACTTAAAACCAAGCACCCCACTTAATCATGAACAGTTAAAAGAAACCAGCATGAAGCAGAACTGAAAACCAAGGCCACAATTCCAAGGGCCTTCAACTAACACAGCTGCTGTGTTTATTCCTTGCTGCCTTGCTTCTCACTCCCCTTGCACCGTTTCTTATGCTTCTGATCCTGGGCTGAGCCACCAATGCATCCTCATGGAGCGAAAAATACTTCCCTTTTCAGCCAGGTTACTTAACTGCTTCATTATCACACTAGAACAAGCGCAAAAACATTGCAAGATGAATACTGCTCTGAGCCAGCAGATCAGCAGCACAAGCGTATCACAGCTCTTATTCTGCATCCCTTCCACGGCCCAGCTGGGTGATACTGAGCACCTTGTACCTTTGTTAGTTCTGCTCTGAGACTTCTTTTCCCATATCCTGCAAACTTGGGAAAAGCAAGTGCATCTTGTACTAGCTGGCATAGTTTACAACTACCAGAATTCAAATAAAACCCAAAGCTTTCAGCAACAGCAAAAAGTCCATAATGTTTAGGTATCTATAAAATGGAAAATCTGAAATTTCACCAGTCACTGCTCCTAGGTTTGGTTTTTTAAAATCGTTATCATGATCTTTTTCACCATTTGCCAATTAGTTAAAACAAACAAACTGTCCTGAACAACTCATCAATTCTTACTCCCAACTGCAAAGACAGTTTTGTAGTTGAAAAATCCAAGTGTTATTAAATAAAATTTTCTTTCATCGGCTATTTAAAAGAGTTATGTCACTACAGAATTATGCTTTCTCACTTCAAAACAGCAAATACATTTAAATTCACACCTGTGGAAACATGACATGGGAATGTGATGCAGGCACACAGTTACATTCACTTAGCCTATCTTCAGTCCTTGAAAATATGAGTCATGTAATTTATGTCAGGTAATTTTTTGCAGCAACAGCACCTACGTAACCACCAAACTGCTAAAGCAAGGCAGTACACGACCAACAACGCTACACAATCGACTTAATGACAGGACTGCCCATTAGTCTCAGGTCTAATTCTGCTGTAAAGGCACGTTTTTACACTGGAACATAACTGGCACTTCAAGCAGCCATGAACTAGTCCTGCAGGCCTCCTTCTCTTTTCCGTTTCTGGCCATGCATGAATGCACTTACACTCACTCTCCCAATCCCTCGTGGCAGCCATGCAGCAAAAAACTTGGATAAGCACAATCAGCTTTTACTTGGGGCAGGCACGAATACACCAGTATATTTACACTACCAAAAAGCAAGAAAGAATAAGGAACTCCAAGAACATTTCTGGCAACTCTACCTGCAATAACAGCTTTAAAAAAACCCGAAAAATTAAATTGTTCCTCAGGTTCATTAACTGAACCTATTTAATAGGTGAGACTGAGGGAAGGCCTCATCACAGTCTATAATTTCTTCATGAGGGGAAGCAGAAGGGGCAGACATCGATTTCATTCATGTGGTGACCAGTGACAGGACCCAACGGAATGGTCTGAAGTTGTGTCAGGGGAGGTTTAAGTCGGATATTAGAAATAGGTCCTTCACCCAGAGGGTGGTCAGGCACTGGAACAGGCTTCCCAGGGAAGTGGTGACAGCGCTAAGCCTGACAGAGTTCAAGAAGCATTTAGACGACACTCTCAGTAACATGGTGTGATTTTTGGGGCTGTCCTGCACAGGGTCAGGAGTTGGACTTCAGAGCCTTGTGGGTTCCCTCTAACACAGGACATTCCATGATATTTCAGGCCACAAGCTGTCTGCCATTACTGCTAAGAAAAAGCCAAACTTTTCCAGTGCAGCTTTCTTGACAAGCACACTATGCACAAAGTCTGGGGTCACGCTGCCCACAAGAACACAAGCACTACTTATGCTATAAGGCAGGACACCCCAGTACTTACGACTCATCCAGATCCTCCACAAAACCCGCGCCTGACGCCACCACATGTGCCACCACTGCGAGGCAAGGAGAAGCGTTCCGTGAGTGATGTCCGACCCGCCCCGGGGCTCTCACCCAGCCCAGCTGACAGGCTCACCGCGCTGACAGCCGCCCCTCCTCCCTCCACCCTGGCCCCTCTCGCCTCCAGCGCTTCCCCACAGCCCAGCCCGCCCCACACCTGCTGCCCGCCTCCCAGCCTCGCCGCTTTTACTTCCCGCTGCCCCCCAAGCCCCAGCCCGGAGGAGCCGCCGCCGCCCGCCCATCACCTGCCGCCCAGAGGAGGCCCCGCGCC
>VZRE01001537.1:63897-102918 GCA_013396775.1 Cephalopterus ornatus
GGAAGCGCCGCCCTTTCCCCACGGCGCACGCGCGGAGGCCACGGGCGAGGGGCGGGAGGCGGGGGCGGCCGTGGGGGCGCTCCCCGGCGGCGGGGGCGGCGGGTCCGGCCGAGGGCGCGGTGACCCCCACGGGCTGGCCCAGCCCGGCCGTCTCCGCGCCGCCCAAGGGCGACCTTGGAGGCAGCGAGTGGGGGGAGGCCAGTGTGACTCCGTGACACGGGCGCGGGTGCCCGTTGTCATCTCGCCGGTGGGGAGACTCGTTCAGTCGTTTCAGAGGTCTGAAAGAAATAAACCGCGTCCTCCTTTGAGCAGGAACACGTGTGCCGCCTGTCGTGTTGCCCGCTGTCTGCCGTGGGTAGAGCTCATCCCGCACGACTTGGCTTGCGGTGTCAGCAGCCCTCCCTCAGCTTGGGTGTGAAGCCCCTGATCCCTGCTACTCAGTGCCCGTAACTTCCTCCTTAGCTTCCCGCGTACAGTGCTGTTACAGTCTCTTTCCTATTTTCAACTACCTCGTTTCTCTGTCAGTGCAGATCTGCAGGTCCTGAAAGGTCAAAGAACCCTGCTGTGAAACGTTTTTTTGAAAGCTGAGTGAAAGCAGCCCTGGGATTGCTCAGCCTGGAAAAGAGAAGGATCGGGGCGGGGTGGGGACACCTTATACACATTGATATGTGTATAAGTACGTGAAGGGGAATGCAAATAGAACAAAGCCAGGCTCTTTTCAGTGATGCCCACTGACAGGACAAAAGACAGTGGGCATAAACTGAAACATGGACGGTTCTCTCTGAACATCACGAAGCACTTTTTCACTGTGAGGGTGACTGAGCACTGCCTACCAGTTCCCCACCTCAGAGATACCCATAAGCCACCTGGATATGGTCCTAAGCAACTAGCTCCAGATGGTCCTGTTTCAGCGGAGGGTTTAGACCAAATGACCTCCAGAGGTCCCTCCTAACCTCAGCCGTTCTGTTATTCTGTGTTCTGTTGCTTCTCAGTTTTGACTCCTGCAGTCTAAGTTCTTACAGACACCTTTCTCCCTATAGCAGAATTACTTTCTTCAGCTGTACATGCAAATGTTTGAGATCTTTGTTGGAAAAGGAATTTGTCTCATTTTTGGGCTGCTCTGTATGCATGTGTGTGTGTGCATAGCTGCTGGTATTTACATGTATGTGGATACATGTTCTCCTCGTGGCTATTCATTACCTTCCTCACTAGGCCATACCTAGTTTGGCAAAGACCTCCCCTTCAATTAGTGCTTTGTGGGTAAAGCATGTTGGATTCATCAACTGATTCCCAGAGTTGTCTCCCCATGGGAAAAGCTAACTTCCATATCATAAGTCCACTGGCTGAGAAATAGGTCAAGGCCTGAGAGTAAATGCCATAGCTCACATTAGAATTCTAAAGTATCTGACTCTGGCCTATGGTAGACAAATTTTTTCTTACCCATATTTCACTGAAGGATTATGCAGCATTAGGTCTTCAAAAGACTATTTCACTTCCCCACCACCCCCCTACCCCTCCCGTCATCCCCCCACACCCAACTAATAAGTTCCTAACATCTGTAGTGGATAAACTGTGACAATTATTCATTGAATGCAGAGAATTTCTTTTCCATGCATTTCACTTTCTGTATACCATGATTAGCTAAGTACTGTCTGTATGCCTGATCAGATGAAAGCTGGCATCTTTTTGATCTTAATCTAGCTGCTGTCTAGACTGAGACAATGAAAACAATTTACTCCATCAATCCTTTAGTAGAAAATCCATACCAGAGAAAATGGGGATAGCCAAGTAACTGGTAAATTAGTATAATCCTGTTCTCTTACTCAGACAGTTCATGGTTGGTTTTAAATAACTTTTAAAGTGAAATAAACATTTTATAGAGTTTTGTATGGAATTGAATAAATCCCTCTAGGTCCTATTTGTTAGCTTTGAAGTTTATTCTCTTTGCAAATAATGGAACATGATTGTTAAACTTTTGTGTTTAGTAAGCTGGGGTTGTCTTCTGCAATAGAGTACGAGCCTTTACATTATTCTTGAAATATTTTATCTTGAAATTGAAGGAGTCACTGTATATTTACTTCTTTGTAACTAAATATATGTACGCCCACATACACAACACTGTGCTATATTTATTTATACAGTTTTTGATGAAGCTTTATGCATAAAATGTATATAAAAGATACTTCTTGCACTGCAGCCAGTAAAAGTATCGTGGGAACAGCATGTAACATGCAAAACAAACAAACTGGATAATGATGGATGAGGTCTAGAGAAATGTCAAGGGGTTTTTGGGTTTTTGTTATTTCTACTATGAACATTTAATTTGAAAAAGACACAGGATTAATGTATTACTATTAATAGATTACAAAATTCAGTGGAGAACTTAGTGTAGAAAAGAGATGCTTTGGTATATGCACTGAGCAGAAGATATTAAAAAAAAAAAAAAAAAAGACAAAATGCCAAGTGTCAAGGACAAAATAAAGGCTGCTCAATGTAGATCCANCAGAGAATACAATCAAAATCCTGGGAGGTACTACAGGAAAAAGTGGGAATTATAGGGAGATCAGCAATCATTTAAACACTGGAAACTGAACATCAAGGGTTCAAAGACTCCCTCCAATCCATATCATGTAGGAAGATTTAATGGTCCTCCTGTCCTCCTGTCTTTTTTTTTTTTTTTTAACCTGTTGGACAGGGAAATTCAACAAAGACAAGACCCAAGCTTTGCCCCGTGGCCTGCTGAAGGTGGTTTTACAGTGCAATTTTGCTGTTGCAAGATTTTTGATCTGTTTGTGTAGGCTGTCCACTCTTCTTGCCCTGTATGAAGGGCAGGAGTTTACCTATAACTCTAAATTATACAGTACAGACTTAGTTTTACTCGAATGTGTGGACTTTTGCTTTAAGAGAAATAATATCTTTCAAATAAATTCCTGTGTGAGTTTCTGTTTACGTTGTAAACAGAATCTGAAGGTTAATTTCAATACATACTTGCATAAATAAAATATTTAGAATATTAAAATTCTTTTACACATCTTTATTATTATACAGTGGATAATGTATCCATGACACCATACTAAAGGAGACTTCCCAGCACTGCCCAGCCAGGCATGAAAGGTTGTACAGAAGGATCATATTAAAAGTGTAGAAAGGGGATGGGAGAGTGGAAAGAAAGAAGAAAGATGTGGGAAAAAGAGGAAAGAAAGCAAAATGAGAGCTTGAACAAGAAAAGGAGGCACAGAAGAAGATATAAGAGTGTTCTGATCCAGACAAAGTTTTAGAGGGAGGTTGGTGGTCAGTTAATAATCAAGAGCTTATGATAGGGAGGGAAGAAGAGAAGTTAAGAAAAGTCAAGAACCTGAGATGTGGAAAAGACAACAGGTTCTATCTAATGAAGAAGGCAAACCAAGATATTCACATGCCTTCTAATTTTGCTGCCAGTAATATCCCTCCATGAGCCTACTATTTTGGGGTATATATTACTATTTGTTTTATATAAATTTTACTGTATATTTTTATTTCATTGTATATTATTTACTAAATATATTTGCTATTATATGAAATTTATAAACATCAAAATGGTATTTCTGTACATTTGCACAAAGATTTTATAGAAAAAGTTTTCCAGCTATTCATGTTTTCCTTTCAGTTGTGTGAAATCTGAGAAAGTGTGGGAAAATATATATTATAATTTTAGTAGAAGTAGTCCAAGAATTAGCTTAGTAATTTCAAAATTAAAAGAGATTTTGAAAGTATAGAAAAATATATTTCCTATTACTTAATAAGGAACAGGTGTTCTGTACTTCAAGAATATTCACCTTCTTGGTATTTACCTTTTATCAGAAAGTTAAAATTACAGTGCTAACAATTAAGAATTGGTGTCAAGACATGTTAAGCAGAACAAAAATCTGAATAAATACTACTTAAACAGCTTTTCACATGAACCAGATGGACTGCCGCAATGAAGGGGGAGGGAGGATATGTACTTTAACTCAAAAGAAATAAGGGCACATTGGTCAACAAACACTTACTGCATTGTTATATTTTTAGAAAACACGTCTATGCACTTGTGTGTTTGTCTTCATGTGTAATACCAGTACTATCACCAACAAGATCATCAGTAATTGCATCATTCAGTATTGAATGTTTTAATAGACAATATGCTGCTATAAATAGTTGATATCAGGGCTGCTTATTTCTCTTTCTCTGCAAGAATAAGCTGTACTGATATGTAGTATCTTCCCATAGTGACTGCATCTATGATAGTGGGTCTGTACCAGCTTATCCGTGAGTACCTAAGTCCGTGCCATAAAATGAACTAACCAGTAACACATTTTTCATGAATCATAATTAAATTCAAAGTAGTAATAAACTTGTAGTGAAATAAATTCATATCTAATTAGAAGAGCACATGATCTGGTACACTTTGGGGAGTTTTTACGTGCTTTGTATGAGAATGCTTGCAGGTTTTGCAAGGTGCAACATGAAGTAGAATCTGAATTAAAAACATAATTTTGATGGCACTAATACTGTTGACACTGTGAGTAGGACTTGTCTTGTCCTGCATTAACAATGCACCTTTCCATATAAGTTTAGTTTTTAAATTGAACTGATCCTTAGGATTTGGGGCGTTTTTTGTTTAATTGGTTCTTTTGGGGATTTTGTTGATTTTTTTGTTGTTGTTGATGTTGTTTTTTGGTTTTTTTGGGGGGGTTGAAGACTAAATTTTTTTTTCTTAAGCATTAAATTTTTATTCTTGTATATTTATATGCATTCCTTTTATTACAGAGACACCTGGTGGCCTTTGGGTGTATTTACAGAAACAATATTTTCCTTTTTTTTTTTTTTTTCTGGATTTGCTGGGTTTGCTTTATCATTTATAATATATCACCTATTTAGAACCTCCTACGTTATGGTACTATATAATTTGAAAATCAAATGAGAACACGTACACATTGTCCAGCATGTACTAGGTATTGATTCTTATGGCTGATCATGAGTATTTTTCTAGAATCTTCCCCGTCAGAGCTGTATGGAAGAGAGATTTGAGTATATTATAGACTAAGTGGAGTAAAAACATATTTCTTCCAGAATTTAATTTTTGGAACAATAGGTATTTGGTTTTCATGTTTTCATCATTCAGTTTATATATTCTGTTTCTGATTTGTTTTTTCTAAGAGACTGAAATAATGACTAAAAGGTTATGTCAGAACCAGTTTAATGTTCAGATCAACGTGTTTGTATATGAAGGAAATGCTTTCTACACTAGAAATACTGGCAAGAACAGGACTATGCTACCATAGAAAAGTTTTAGTAGTACTTCATGCATACGTCATTTTTTAAATAATAGGCAATTACAAGCAATTACACAGCATAATAGGTAATTACACGGGATACTACTGTTAGATCTCTTCTCACACCACTCCCAGACCGTGAGGCAGACAGTGTCGATCAGCTCCTGATGCAATGCCTCTGGGAATACAGCAGCTTCTTCCAGTTTCCATGACTGTAGCTGTCCCGCCACAGCAGCCCTTGACATGCACCCACAGCAGGGACCTGCTCAGACAGCTCCAGCAGATTCCTGACTTTCTTGTAATGCCGCTGGGCACAGCCATAAGCTTCTGTAACTAGGTGGGCAGGTGCTGTTGTCCAGCCACAGCCTTCTGAACCAGCAGCTAGGCTTGGGTTTTAGGTGAAAAAAAGAAAAAAAAAAATCTCCATCCACTTTTTCCATATGGGCATGTTCTGCTAAGTGGATTTTAAATGCTAGGTATCTATATTTTAGTCAGGGTGGGGGTGGGTGGGAGGCAAACTGAATTTTTGCTCCTAAAATGCATGCCATTCACTTCAAGGAATACAAGCAACATAAGAACATTCTTATCCAAATTTAGAATGTGGTTTTGCAGCTTTTACCCTAGGGAAACAAAATTGACGTTGCAATTATTTTTGTTGGTAATTATCTTTCTGGGGTTTTTTTTTGTTCAGCAGTTATCAGACTTGTGCCCATGAAGTCATTTAATTAATGCAGTCCTTTTTTATTTAAAGTAATGTTTGCAGATACTTTGAAGTAATTTTTTGCAATGCTTACATTTACACTTCATTTTAGGAGTGGTTTTTGCATCTGAATTTCTGTTATGCTTAGTGCAGTGATTTTCTGTATGTTGCCATGCTGACTTGATATAGTTTGAAACTTCAAGAGAATAATTAATGCAGAAGAAATGTATGAAACTGTAGGGACCTGTCCTCTGCAAGATTTGTATTTAGCTTTATTATACTTTAATTTTCACTCTTATGCTGGTTGCCAGAAGACTTGCCCATCACTGTGACCATAGGAATCAGAACACATTCACAAGTATGTTAGGGAGATCCAGAGAGAATCTAGAGTTATTCAACAGTATTTTCTTCCTAACTTAGACACATCTTTTTATAGCCAAAATATTCTGCATATAGGAGGCAAGAACAAGAAAACAAGAGAAAATATGCTTTAAATTAATGTTAGTTAACATAGCCGCTGGTGTAATTTAAGTCAAAGCACATTAGTAATAGTGTGGCCAGATAAATTTAGAGGTATTCTTGGTGTGCAGCAGATGTTACCTGGGAAATAAAAACCTTGTAACTCGAGTCAGTAGACAGGCAAAAAGTTGAAATTACACATGGATGAAGTAATTAGTGAATTCTTGAAGACCTGATTCAGAGTAATTTAGACAAAGATTACCTATACATCTTGACAATTTTTAGACCTGGCCTAGAAAACTGAATGCCTGTATTTGCAAGTGTTGTTTTTCTTTAACAGAAAGATGGTTGCAGACATAGAAATAATGCTTTTTGAATTTACATCAATTTGTTTGGCAAGAAGTTCTTCTTTAACTTGATGGAACTGTGCTGAATCCAGGATTGGAGAGCAAGCTTCCATTTTTGTCACTCAATAAGAGAATGTCCCCACACAGTAAGGAGTGAACGACTTACAGGCCTCATACAGTCTGAATACACACCAGATGTAAAGTACAATTAGAATATGCTTTCTTAATAGATTTTATCCATTAAAAAAAAAAAAGGGTTTCCTTGTCTCATAGCACTATTAAATAGAGTTATCTTTCCCCTTTCAGACTTAACCGTTATGTCTGTATTTGACCTAATAGTGTTACTAAAGCAACGGTTCCCTGCTGATGAACAATGTTACATTGCTTTTGTCTGTCATACTGATGACTGTCTGGTTGGGTGGTGTCATGTCAGTGATAATTGCATGTCAGAAAGTTGCAAATCTGAAAGTGGAGCAGAAGCCTTCCTCTGAGAGCCAGAAGTAACCAGCTTCCAGCCTCCATCTTCGTGGGAGGCTTGATTTTCTTACACCTGATAAGCACAGAGTCTACCTGCACTCCTTTCATTACTGTTGAAGGTTCTTGAAGCTGCAGAGTCTTGGAGATGATCCTGTTGTTGTGGGATAAGTGACCATCACCTCCATCATTTCCAGCCACTGAGAACCATCCCAATGTGCCAAGACAGAAAAGGATCTCTGTCCCAGGCTGGTCCTTGGCATTGTCTCTGTTGACCCTTTTTGTGACCAGGTTTGTGTCTCTGTGGGCTCTTGTTTATGGTTTCCCCCTTTAGTCATTATTGAGTAAAGAATACTCAATGCATTGAAAAGGTTCTTCATCCATTAAGATGATGATCTTAATGAATCAGGTGCTCTCCCCTTCCACATGCCCTTACACCAAACTATTGCTCATCATCTCTAATATTACACAGTCTGGTGACCTCCTCCTGCAGCCACTTTGCTTGATCACAAGAACAGGCAGGCAAGGAGCCCAGCTCTCCTTGCCCCAGCCTCAACCAGAGGCCCCAGGCATCCCTGCAAAGCTTCAGCTCCTCCGGAGCTCACGCTGGGCCAAGGCCTCTGCTGTGCGGGAGCCCTTTGTCCAGTAGAGGTTGGGGACTATGCCCTGCGGGACGTCACCACCACTGCTGAGCACAGGAAGGCGCTTCTCAGCACAGCATCTGTCCCCCCCCCTTCTGTGCACCCTTCTGTGCCAACTGCTGCTGCTGCCTCCCTGAGAAGTGCCTTGTGTCCGACAGTGACCCTCATCAGTCACACCAGAGCAGATCTGTAACAGCTGACCATGAGGTCAAGAAGCAAATAGACTGGATTTGGTGCACTGCATATCACATAAAGATTCCGGTCACGGCCCAGGAACAAATGAGGTTGGTGGAGAGGATTACTGTGACGAGTGCCATCAAAGGTACTAAGATGGACATCAAGAGACTTCTGGGATAAATCCTGTTCTGGTCAGCTGACGCATGGTGATGGCAGTAACAAGCAGGTATAGTTGAGATACAGCCTTTACAGAAGAGGGGTTCTCTCCACACAGATGGTCTGGACATGCTGAAGGCTGTCTTTGTTTATTTTTAGAACTTCCATATAAGATTTTCATTAATCAAAATATACTTGCTCTCTAATGATAAAGTAAGTTTACATGTTTAACTCAATTCCTTAGATGCAGGGAAATATTTCAGATTTTCAAGTTTCTTGCTTCCCCCCCCCCTTTGTTCCCATATAAGTAACAATATGAAGATTCAATAAAGCAAAATTCTCAGAAAATCTTAAAACATTTTCCTGCTTTAAAGATTGGGAAACTGGCCAATAAGAAAAATAATGTGAGGTATTTATGCACCGTAGCTTTAAGAGATAACCTAGGGTCTTGGAAAAAAAACCATGTCAACAGACAAAACTCGAAAATCACTAATTGTAAGAAGTAACCATTTGGCTAAATGCTTGGGAAATACACTGCATTGGTAGTAGGAACTAGGAGTGTCTTAACAGGAAAGAGAAAAATCTTTAAATGATGCCAAAGGTTTCTTCTCCTGTGATAACTACACTGCCTTGAAAATTATCGTATGTTTAGACCTTACCTATATTGTATCTCAAAATTATCGACAAACACATTTGAAGTATAAAAACTACCTATTCTTGTCTGAAATAGTGCATTTTGCTAGATACATCTTCATTTTTGTTGCACCTACTCTGTAACATGGACATTTTGCTTGTGCAGAGTCCAGCTAATAATAATAATGCTGTTATTTTATATAATTTTAATTTGAAGAAATTACTTATGCTTGTGAAATCAAGCAGACAGCTTTAGCAGATAGTAGCTAGTAGATTCTGATTATGCAATTCTTAAATATTGCATTCACTCTAGGGTGAATAATGAGGTGTTAATAGTTTTCAGTTTTAATAATTTTTCTTAAAATATACCTTTAACCATTTTGAATTATTTTCTGTGCTCAATTTAATTTTCATAATTATTCTTCAGCAAGCAAATCTACATAAATATCAGAGCTGTTGACATAAAATTTACTAAGCAAGCATTTTTATTAGAACTTGGATTTTAATTTTATTTGATCTTACCAGCCAAAGCAGTCATTAACTATTCACAATTAACTGTATGTTCAGAATGCAGACTAGAAATTGCATAGATACAATTTTACAGTTATGTAAAGGGTAAATGGACTGAAATATTTTAAAGGAAACAATTGTAAATAAAAGCAAAGAAAAAAAGGGTCAAATTTATTTAAATATTTTCCTACATGTTGTTATCCTTATACTGTGAAAAATCTGATTTTGCCCCTCACGAGGTTGTATTTCACATATGCAGAAAACATTGTCAACATCTCAACATCTACAGGAGGAATTGCTCTGTAGCTTCCTTAATCTTTTTTTTTGGCAACTCCATGGTTAAAATTTTCTACAGTTAAAATGGGAAAGGATTTTGCAATTTCAGTCTAAGGTGCTATATCAGATTAGATATGAGTAAAATATCTTAATACTGACCACTGTAATTCTAATACCTGTAGATCTCAACCACACAAACAATCCCATTTAGTTCATAAGTTTCTGTGTCACTATGCATATGATGGGATGTAACATGCTTGCATGGTGGGGAAAAAAAAAAAAAGAAAAGAGAAAGAAATTAGTTTTTGTTTCATAAGAACAGTGTTATATTGTTTTAGATGGACATCCAGGCACGTTTTTATTTCTTTGCAATGATTCTGACATTTTTGCTTCTTCAAGGGCTGTTTGACAAAGAGGGTGATTAATTCCCAGGGTTTTTCTCTTCTTTGGTGAAATAGTTTCTAAATTGTGGATAATAGCAAACATCTGCAGAGCTCTATTTGTAGAGCCAACAGGATGCAAGTAGATTGTGGGGTGCTAATGTAATAGCTGTGATAAAAACCAGACACTGTATTAATGAAATCCAACCTCTTGGGCTGGTAACTATTATGATTTTCCGTATTGTATCTCTCTGTATACTTTCCACTTCAGAAAGGTTGTCCCCTTTTCAAAGAAAGCCACTGCAGTATGCTATGCAGAGCTTAAACCATGTCACATTCACCATGTTACTGGCAGGACATCTTTCCAGAGTTGCAGACGGGAAGGAGAGCCAGCAGTCCAAGCATCTAAGACTGTGAAACAACCAAGGGAGGGACCCTCGGGCCACTGCAAGGGCTGGTGGCTCCATGGGCTGTCAGGGAGTGGGGGGGTCTCCATCAGGGTCTGTCAGGGCAGGGCACGTCAGCCAGTGCCTGTCCCACTGCCCCAGCCAGGGGCACTGGGACAGACTCAGCCTCGGGCACTGGGCACCTCCCTGGGCCCTTGGGTGGGCTGAGCAGAGCTGTGGGAGTTGGAGAGCAGCCCTGCTGCAGCAAGTGGCATTGTTCTGTTTGAATAGAAGGATACAGCAGAACCCACAGAGATCATTCCTTGTATTTGAAACCTCCAAGCAAACATAACAGTACTGTGGATTTTCTTTTAGAGCCAGATATTTTCAGTCAGTGCTGCACTGTGATGTCCTGGCTTTTTTGTCCTCTGTTGTCCTGAGGTTACAAGCTTAAAATCACGGTTAGTGTTTTTCCACAGTTCAAAAAGTAAGATTTGGTTTCCCTTGCTGTAATCTGAAAGTATTAACATATTATCTGTCCTTTTTGGGGTTTGAGACATGATCACATGTGCAAAAAGTCAGTATTTTCCAGATAAGAGTTTCAATATCAAGTAGAGAGATTTCTAGGATTTCAACCTCATGTAGTTGACAGAAGTATAATTACAGAAGAAATTTCTAAACTCTGTCTCAAAATACCAAAATTTCAAAATGACATACTCATTGGAAAAAAACCTGTACAAGGTATAGCATTAGATAGACCATAGACATGAATAAAATATTACTGTTTTACATAACTGGTAGTGCACAAAAACGACACACAGCTGGATGCCAGGGTGAGGCCCCCAACAAAAACTTTCTCAGCCTACTTTTTCACAGCCTGTGTAGAAAACATTCCTGTTGCCAGATGTTTTGTTGAGGTTAGATCTGTGATATCCCCTCTGGAATGATGGCCAGAATCTTTGTAACGAACAGTTTAGCTTGTCTTAGCTTTCCAGCATCCCACTGATTTTCACAGAACTCTGTGTCCTCCTTTCAGGCTTTGAAGCTGCAAAAGAAAGTAACGTTTTGTTGGCTTGTGAACCAGTCTGTCAACATCTTGGAACTGTAAATTACAGCATGCTTACTACAGTTTGCTTGGATTGGCAGAAACTAGTTGTACACATGTCAGCATCCTGTGATTGTTAGCAGCAGCAGAAACTAGAAGAGCTAACATAACATGGGACCAAATGAGATATCTGGTAAAAATATTTTTGAGGGTTCCTGTTATCCTGTTATCCTGTTCTGATTCTTCCATTCATGTGAGAAATTATTCTGCTTTTATTGACCTGAAAACATTATGTTCTGGCAGACAGGCAATCATACAGTCTTGATTGAATTTCAAGAAAAAAAAAGACCCTCCCAGCATTTTTACTTACAGTATTTCAAATTTATTTGCTTGTTTTGGCACTCTCTTTTTCTCCTATATCTAAGAATTGGGTTTCTGCACATTTTTTAAAAGATTCTAATCTGGCAGCGTCTAGGAGTCTGAATTCCATATCATGTGTCATTTACTTCCTGTGTGACATAAATTATATGCACTTACTTCATCTGCAAAGGCACAAAAAATATTATCATAAGGTTGTTGTGGGATCTAATAATTATAAAGCATGCTCTAATCCCTTCCATTGAGAAGTCTCGTGAGAGAATATTTATGCTGTTCAGAATGTTAGCTCTGAAGAATATGAACATATAAACCAAACAGCTAATCAAAAATATCTCTCCATGTGAAGATTTACTTTGGCTTTTAGTTAAATAAGTCAGTATTATATACGATCTGTATCTGTTCTGTACATTAGACCAATATCAATATCAAAAAAAGTATTAAAGAGTTTAAGTACTTCAAAAGGGATTGTGGGAGAAGTTGACACATTATATGAAAAAATGTTTTTGTAATTCTGTCATTCCTTTATCCCAGATGTTACATTTCCCCTGATATTGCTTATAAAGTACAGTTTAACTTTTTTTTTTTTGTATTTGTAATATGGTCTGTCTTTATAAGTATAGTTTTATCATTAAACCTCATAACACAACATGAATGAATTTGAAATATCCATGAACATCAAGGAAAATGTGAGAGTTGGGTGTCCCAGGTAAAGTCTGGA
This sequence comes from Cephalopterus ornatus, assembly GCA_013396775.1. Classification (NCBI taxonomy): domain Eukaryota; kingdom Metazoa; phylum Chordata; class Aves; order Passeriformes; family Cotingidae; genus Cephalopterus; species Cephalopterus ornatus. The sequence goes on from VZRE01001537.1 coordinate 76,469, forward strand.
GTAGGATTTAAAGGGCAGACTTCAATAACCTGCTATGACAGTGAGTTTCTGAGAAGTCACAGTCCCTGTGTTTTACAGTCTTAGTTTCGAAAAAGGGAAACTGTGATAACATTAATTTGCAGGAATGTAGATACTCTGAGAATCTTACGTTTCCAGCTACCTGAAGAAATTTTTTAAAAGGGTTTCATCAGAAGGGTTTGTATCACTCCATGCTGATTTAGATATACTTTTATTAGCTGCTTACATTGAGAATATGGGTGCCAGTAACAGAAAATTAGTTTCTATATGGATTCTTCCGTAGTGTTGCTAGGTGAATACATGGTTTCTAAAAACTTCACTGTTCTAGGGCTAGCATGCCTTACTCTCCTTTATTTTAATGGAAGACTCACTCCAAATCCAAATAGATAGAAATGTGTTTTGGCAAAATGTTTATTCACTAAAAACAAAACCATTGATGCAAAAGTTTTGTCTTCAATTAATATTCTGTGGGTGCAGAGAAAAGGGGGCTTAAATTCTAAAGATAGTACTACTTTGAAAATTAATAAAATATATTTACTTTTTCAGTCATCAACTTGGAATTTTGAGATGCCTACATAAAGACATGAAGTGCTCTCATTTTATCCTTTCTAAATTTCCCCTCTATATTTTCACAGTTGATTGTTAGAAATTTCTGGATAATAATTGCTTTTTAGTCTAATTTCTCATAGGACAGGAAAATGCTTCTCTAGCTGTACAATGAACAGAGCATCTTTTCTTAGATACTGTAAAACCTTCTCTTTCATCACTTCAGTTGGGCAGCTTTCATCATGAGATGCTAGTGAGATACAACTGAGGGGTATGAAGGTTTTTTTTTTTTGTCAGAGAATACTTGTTTCAACAGGCTAGAAGTAGTAATCTCCCAGGTTAGGTGTTTGCAACCCCTTTGAGAATGGCTCAGTCCTCTTGGGCCAGACAAGCTGTCACTTGGGGAAGGGCCAGGCTCCTCCAAACAGGCCAACCTGCCATGCTGCTGGCTGCTGTTGCTGGGTTGTCTTCCAGTTCCATGGAGCTGGCAGGAAAGAAAGGTCTTACAGTTCTAGTCAGTACTTTTGAGTCCTGGAGCTATTAGCTGTTGCTGCTCCAACAGTTGCACTTCCATCTGTTTTCACTTTCCATATCTTGCCTAATTTTAGTTTGCCTACTTTCTCACACCTCAACAAGAATTTTCTCAGTGAACCAGAGCCAAGGTCAGACAGAGGGGCTGTACAAACCAGGGACAGCTGAACCCCACAGCAGAGGGTCACACAGCTACTAATGAGAAAAGTTAATGTGAGAAAAGCACTGGTAGAGAAGCCAAGAAGCCAGTGAAACAAAAAATCAGAGTGTAGAAAAAAGAGTAAAAGAACACAGTATAATTTTTTTAAGACACTGGATTCATCATACAAGTATGATCTATTCAAAGTCTAGCTTTGAATTTCATGTCCCTTAATTCAGCTATGAAGTCATGGCCAAGTATATAAAGGTACACTGATGAAAGATAACTGTCAAAGGCAACAAAGGCCAAGTACATATTTTTAAATTCCAGTATGCGATTAACTTGATTTCTGTAATACAGTTTTGTTTTATATTGATTTGATTTAAAATATCCAATATTGACTGAATTGGAAAAAAATACATTATTAGATGTTCTGTGGCCCTGAGGCATCACCAGCCCTGCCTGTCCCTTCCACAGCCTAGGACCCCATTGTGTCCCCTGACCCAGCAATGCCGCAGCCAGTCTGGTCTCCAGTTCCCCACAGCCCTGCTCTTCCTGGCCATGGGTCCCCAGAGTCAGGCCCACATCTCAGCCTTTGTCTGTCCCTAACCCCATCCTCAGGGAGCTGTCCCATGCTGCCCCGTTGCCTCCCAGCTGCCTGCTCCTGATAGACCACAGGGACCCACCCCCCACCACCATCACAGCCCCTGTGGTGCCCTGACACCTTGCACAAAACTGTATTCAGAGCACATTAGCAGTAAGAAGTCCTACGCGCAAGACTTTTTATCAAGGGACATGATATCCAAAAGAAATGCTACAGTTTTGTAATGAATGTATCAGTATCAATTCAAACAGCAGCTGAAATTTAACCATGAGGGCGGTAATGCAGACTGGTTAGTACTACTGCATTGAGGCTCAGGACATTATTTGCTTTTTTTCATGGTTCTGCTACTGAGGTGCTTGTAAGTAGGATAAAGTCAAATAACTTTCCACCTAAATTCTCTATGGGAAGATGAGAATTATGATGCTTTCCCTTTTGTTGAAATCTGCTTTATAGAGATTTGATGGGGTTTTTTTTTGCTGAAGTCTGTGAATAAAGATCCAAGATTTACTATTTCATACACATGCATGACATATCTCAGCCAAAGTCTGCTGAAACAGTTTCTATAACTGTTTTACTTTGCAATGCACAGGTTGAATTGTTATTTAAATACTTCAATATTGTCCCGGTCTCGTGGCAGATTCGGGCTGGGTGTAATTCAGTGAATAACTTTGTTCATCTTCACACTTCAATATCTGCTCAAAGTGTTAATTTCTGAAAACAAACCAGGCAAGATTTCTGCCTTATTCATTATATGCTATTTGATTTTTAAGCTTATTTTGACAGTACAAATACTTTATATAACCATACAGTAACGTTGAATTTGGATACTCTAGTCTGATTCACAGTGCATTAAGTACATTGTGTTCCAAAGGACAGAAAAAACAGTTTGTTATTAATTTTTAAGTCTTGTAAACATCATTATAGCTAAATAATTTACCAAGTCACTTAACTTTTTAGTTTATCAAAATTTCCTTGGTATCCTTCATTTGAAACAGGTTATTCTTAAGACCAAGTGCCTGTATCATTGTCTCAGCTTCATTAGTCAGCCCCAATCAGGACTCTCTTAACTAAACCATAAAAACTGTTCATATAAGTGATATAGAAGCTGATTTAATCTTTTCCCATGCAGGAGGCACGTAGAGTCAAGTTGAAACACAGTATGTCTCTAACTACATGGAAATATCCATGAACGTTTCTCCCAGAATTTAGCCATATAACTGAGCAACAAACATCTGAAAACTCCAAGATGTTTATGTTCAATCTGCAAGAGGTGTCATAACAGATGTTTCTCACATGATTAGAAATGATAGCACATGTGCTGATTTGTCCCAGAACAGTGTTGCTGCTGATTCAGTTTTATTGAAAAGTAAAAATTTTCCATTTACAACATTTTTTCTCTTTGTACTTTGCCATGGTGACAGGAGCCACATTTTAATGTAACTATAGCCATGACTTCTTTGTCAGAATCTGAATCTGTGGTTTCATACCTTATTAGATTTATAAAAAATGATGTCTGTAGCACAATTATTGCTCCAGAAGCAACTATTTCCTAGAGAATGTTTGGTCAATATCAGAACAGAAGAATAAAGGTGAATAGGTAGGAAAATAGTTATTTTAAATATTATATAAACAACAAGATAAATACAAAAATATTACCAAAATTCTAGTTGTTGCCATAACTCAATGCAGTTCAGTGTTGCAAGCTAGCAATTTATTTGTACCATAGTATATATGGAAGATTTTATTGAAGTAAAGATTGTCTCGATTTCAGCACAATTTCATATAGATAACATAAATACTCTTTAAACAGCTTTTGTAGATATCTCTATTAAAATTCTCCATTACTCCTATTCTAGAATATTAATATTATTAGCAGAAAAAAATTTGAGCTAACTGTGGCTATGTGCTCTCAGAAAAAAAAAAAAACAAAAAAAGGAGATACCAGAATAGCTTTTAACTTCAGTTGTAGTCTACTTCAGGAAACACATCCAGATTCTAATCTTCTCCTGTTTAATATTAGATTACCTATTCTCTTTCTTAGTTTTATTCTGTTGACTTTTACAAACCTTGATTTGTTTCCTATGTTAGTATGACAACTGACACACCATATGTATGTTAAGAAAATTATAAAATACATAAATGCATAAATTTTGAGTAGGAAACTATTTGCACAGGTACTTAATACTTTGTGATAGACATTTTTATAGTGTTGAAAATAAAAGTAATCTTTTTGGGCAAGCTTTTTGAAGATATGTTATCTCTCTCAAAGATCTTGCTTCTTTTGTGTATTTAGATGATCTACATATAACAAGGCTTTGATGAAAACTTGAATAGGGTATCTGATCAGGATATCTATTCAAAATGCAGTATCTTCAAACATTAAAAATATTAGACAAAGTAGGAGCAAGCTATCACCACTTCTTTGGTTCTGTACATTATCCACTTTCCTCAAAAGAGGAGGAGCACATTAAGATGACAGACTGTATCGGTTCTACTTTTCAAGTTGCAGCTGTTGGCACTGGTTGATGATAATTCTTTTATAGCATAAAGCACCAGCATAATCAATATTTTCTGCTTTTTAGCCTCAGTTAAAAGGTTCCTATCTATGTTATTTCTGACTTCAGTTAAATCTAGTCTTCCTCTGGCAGAGAAAATGTATTCATTTCAGTCAAACATAACTCAAATGAAATATTATATGCTAATAAACCATGCTAGTACAAACTAACAGTGTGCTCAGGCCTTTATAAAAAAAACATGGTTTGAACTTTAAGGAAATATATGACAAAATTTCCTCTCCTAGTTTCATCCAAACATATTGCACAAGTCAGAGAGGACTAACGGGAAATATTAGGTGACCAGGAGAGGATCAGAGGGAAGTAATTTTCTCTCCTCATGGAGAAATCTAGAGTTCTAGTGCAAAGTACTCAGGCCAGGCACCTTTGGCATTTCTACCTTCCCTGCCAGAAAGGATGTACAGTTGGCTGAGTCTCCTCACAGCTGCCCAGGGAGACCCTCAGCAGGAAATGCAGTAAAAGCTAATACCAGTGCAGATGTTCTCACTCAACATGAATATCAGAAATCCACAGAATTATAGTCTGCTGAAAACAGTTTTTCCAGTTTCTCTATCCTGCTTGACAACTAAATGTTGTTAAGCCCTTTCCTTGTATTGCTCAGAATTTCAAGCTTTAGAAGATAAGAATCTTTTACGTCAGATAAACTTGGAATTTATAAGGTTGGAAAAGACCTCTAAGATCACTGAGTCCAACCATTAACCTGGCACCACCGTGTTCACCACTAAACCATATCCCCAAGTGCAACACAGAATCATAGAATATCCTGAGTTGGAAGGAACACACAAGGATTATTGGCACATTGACACACCCACATGCCTTTTGAACATGTCCAGGGATGGTGATTCCACCACTCCCCTGGGAGTCCGAAGGCCTGACCACCATTTCAATAAAGAAATTTTTTCCTAATACCGAATCTAAACCTCCCCCAGTGTAACTTGAGGCCATTTCCTCTGCTCCTGTCACTTGTTTTCTGGGAGAAGAGACCAATGCCCATCTTGCTACAACCTTGTTTCAGGTAGTTGTAGAAGCTGGTAAGGTCTCCCCTGAGCTTCCTTTTGTCCAGGCTAAACAAGCTCAGTTCTTTCGGCCACCTCTCATTCAATTAACTCTCTAGACCCTTCACCAGCTTTGTTGCCCTTTGTTCTAATGTTCTTTGCCCTTTGTATATATATGTGATGTTGCAACCGGCAAAATTAATAACTAAAGATTATAATAATTATTATAATAATTAATAACAATTTCATTTCAATTTCTAAAGTAGAATTCATTATTTATGAGGCAGATGTCAGATCCTGGTGAGCATAAAGAACAGTTTAAAGCCAAAAGCATGTGGTTGATTTTAAATAACCCGATATCATGTCTCCTCTTAAAATTTAGCATTTGTTAAAACCAATAAGGAAGAAAAATTCATGCCAAGGATGAGGTGATTTTGTTATTTCCTGAGTGTTTTCTTGAGTATGAAAGCCTATTGAATCTTTTGAATCTTTTCTTTACTTCTGCCTTATATGCTTGTATATTCTCCTTTTATTTATACACACACTTTGAGGAGTGGTAATCAGCAGGTAGTAGGTTTCATCACCTATTTCAGTGGATAGCTTGCTATCTAATTTATATTTTCATATAAATTAAAATACTTTGTAGCCAGACCATAAAATCAATTTTAACAAAAATATTTCCTCAGTCATATGTGTGAGTGTGGTGGGGGTGTTTTCTGCATTGGAGAGATATTTGGCCGCAAAATACATAGCAGAACACTGCACTTACTTGTGAATAAAGACAAGGCTGAAACTACACATCAGTTAAACGAGCAAGTTAACTTCTTCAGGCCAACCTAAGTGATTCAAATCAGCCGCAGATATAGAAAAATTACGTAGAAAATATGTGCATATAGAAAAAAAATGGGAAAAGAAATGGTCTATCTGTCTTTTAAATCTGTTCTTTTAGTCATGGAACTGTTAACAACTAGATCACTCGTGTTCAGGGGTTGCCAACAGATATACCTAGCCGAAGGGAAACTTACAACTTACATTCAACAGCAGTCATTCTTATTGCCAGATGAATAAAAGCAAATACTGACACATTTAACAGAAAACAGCATTGTTTCTTGTTCTTAAGAAAATGGTTATTGTATACAGTGCTCTGAAAGCTTTTCTGGACACCATATACATAGACAAAATTGTCAGTTACGTGGAAAGTTTCTTGGTTTGCTTATTTGAAAAGTGAAAAGACAATTTCCATCTCACTTGGTCCTGTCATCCCTTCACAATACTGCGTACATTTCAGTCTGTCTGTTTTAGGTTAAAATGATAAACAGTTGCATAGTTTTGATTTGTAATCAATAAAGCATTCCTATTGTCAGTAAATCTTTTCCTTATAGTAAACTAAATTTTTACAACCTGTCACATAATATATCAAATTTTTGGTTTTAAAACTGCTGGTATTTAGCTTTCTTACCACCTTTCTGTCTTGAATTGATCTCTTGGAGGGTGGGCAGAAAGAAGAAAAACAAACAATTGAGCAGAAAGGTGCAATAGAAGATGTACATTGAGTATTTCTTAGTCTTCAGAGACATATAACTAGGAAACATTTTTTACACAGATCCTTTGATCTTTGCAGATAAAATCTCTAGGTGTACAGGTGTGATTAAAAATATCCTTTAACATTTCCATAAGGCTTTTTGTAATTAATTTTAATTAATAACATTTTTCAAGACTGTATTACCTGGAAATTTTCAGCTATAACTTAAGCTTCTAATACAATATGAATTCATACTTGGTTAAGACAATCGGTCACAATGATGTTGGCCTTCTCCAAACTCTGTCAAGTGAAAAGCTGATCACCTGTTCAGGTATAAGCAGGCCTTAACTCTTAGACCCGGTTTGTAGAACAGTAGAACTCAAGGTGTTAAAAGATTCAAGGTTTATCTCTGTGATAGACTGATGGTAGCCATCAACCAACTAAAAAAATTAAATTCATCAGTAATCTAAGTATGCTTCAGTTACTGTATTAGTTTATAGATGGTTTCTGTTTCTAATTTAATATCTAAATTTGCCCACATATTTCTTGTCTTTGCAAATTCATATTTTTAGGCATGTTTTTCATTTACAACAACATGGTTTTTAGTGATTACGAAAGCTGAGTCTTCATAGCTAAATTACGGGGTATGGAGAACAGATCTTCTTTTGTGTTAGAAAATTATCTCTCAACTCTAACACTGGTTTTCTTTAGGGAAGGAATGGAGTGGAGATTTAGCAGAACAAGCAATGGGAAAGTCTCACCACAGAACAACTTCGGAGTGGATGCTTGCACTGCAAAGTATATTTTTTTTAGAACACAAGTAAAGATGTCACCATAAGGGTGAAGGGATACTTACTTACAGATATTTTCATACATAAATTTGGTTGGCTTGCTTTAGTTTCCCCTCCTGCACACACAATTTTCATATATTATTCCCAACTTCATTTAATTATTCCAAATATTAGAATGACAGATTAAATTACTAATATATTTTATATTTTTTAAATGATCCTTGTAGCTGCTCACACTATCTGCCTGAATTGCATTAATGAATGAAGGTTCCACAGAACGGTTTTTATTCTGTTTCTCCTTTGCTTTCCTGCCCTTTTCTTCTTGTTCAAAAGAAATGCTGCACATCAACTTAGGTCAAGTTAAACAGTACAGAATGTATTTCTTTGGCTTATCTATGACAGGATCTTGGATATTGGGAAAGTTCATCCTTTCATTTCTTCTGGGCATTCTTGTGCTTAAGTATGATGGAAAGCCACTAAGAATAGAAAGAGAGAATTAGATTAAGTAGAAAACACTAGAGAGAGGATAATCTGAAGCAGTACAAGATTGTGCTGAGCAGTTTGCTATTGAAAAATGTAAAGTTAAACTGTAAAAAAAGGTGCTAAATGAGAAAGTAAATGTTTTGTTAATGTATAGACATCAGTCTTAGTACTCCTTTAGAAATTACAAAGATACATAAGTCCCTGACAAAACCAGAATGCAGGTAATAGGCAGCTCTATTCCATTTCAGTAAAACAGTTGTACAACAACATGGCCAAAGCTCTAGTCACATTAATATGGAAAATAAGCTGAAACTGGACTCAAGTTTCCCATTGGTATGATCCCATTGAACATAACCACTCAAAATAAAATTCAGTCAGCTTGGTAGTAATCTTAATAATTTCCTTTGAAATGGATATACTTTCCAGGATAACCCATAGCAGTCAACTGCATATGTGTTAACTTCAGGGCTCTCAAGGGTACAGTTAGAATGGCTTTGTTTACCAAGGGGCTCCCCGTTAATTAGGGATTATGTGGAAGAGTCTTTTTTAGAATAGGTCTACTGGAAGAAGTGTGGATTATTTTAGATACAAGACATTTGTGACAATCTTAACCCTCAGCTGTGTCATGCTGCCTTCATGCGTCTTCATCTGTTCAGACCATTGCTGACAGGTAAACTCTGAAATGTTAATAAGTATGCCTGTGAGACTATATGGAAAGAGCCTGAAAAATTGTGCATAGTAATTTTAGTAAGACGATATTTTAAACTATAAAAAAGATTGGTGTCTTTAGATTAATGTCAGCTCTCATTTACAGCCGCTTCTAGTACATGGACTGTGTAGTACTTGCAGACTATTTGTAACATGCAAATACATCCACAAATACTCTTCCTGCTGTCATGACTGAAAGTGATTTGCACTACAAGTTTAATACAAGACATTTGCCTGACACTCTGCCCAGACCAGTACTTTTGTTGTGTTGTTGCTGTTGTTGTTGTTTTTTCCTCTAATACTTTTTAGTAATATTGTTGGAAGTGGTGTATATCTCTTTGCGGTACTCTCTTATGTTGTATATAATAGTCTTAGGCGATTAATAATATTTGTTTTGAAGCTGTGATTAATTTTTACAACAATAACAGGTAGGTTAACAAAAAACAGAGAAAAAGTGCAAGAAGAGATTCATGCAAACCAAACCAACCAAATTACACTGATCCTGTCCAAAACAAACAAAGAAACAAAAAATAAACAGGCACATGCTTGACTTTTTACATAGAAATGCGCTTTGGGTTCCAATTCTCATGTAATTCTGGGTAAGGACAACTAACCTAATCAAAGTAATCACAGGATGTGGAGCAAGATCTTAAAGATGTTCTTGCTTTTTAAGGCCTCTTTAACTGCTGTTGACCTATAAGTAGTAAGTACTAAGGGAGTAACTTTCAATGTCTATATGCTGCTGATGTTCATCTTAGTTTTGGACTACAGGAAAAAAAAACAGGAACACATCTTTCTTCGGATGTTATTTATAATCTGATGTTTCAAAGACATAATTATAATAGCTTCTTTTCTGAAATAGATACAGATGAAGTCCAGATATTCAAATCTAAATAAAAACAGACTTTTTATTAATAACATAGAAGCTTCCATCTTGCCAAATATTGTCACTTAAAATGCTGAAGATACAAGATGTTTTCATTATTGAGAATGGCAGCCTTACAGATAGATAGTGTTGCATGTAAAAGTGAATAAACCATTGCTTTTTAGCTCAGTAACTGTTTTTACAGTGATTAAAGTTTTTGTGACAATCACTGTTGATGTTTGAATGTTGAGTACAGGCAGTAATGTTATTCTAGTAAAAGAAATAACTACTTTTAGATCAGAAAGGAAAATTATAAATGTGAAAATTGGAAATAATTGTTTTTTTCAGAATGGGATAGGTAGTGTTTATAGTACAATTTCAGACATCTTCCCTGCTTTAGGTGTGGTATGATGAAACACTAGTCACCTCACGTTCCTGTTAAAATCTGCTATATAGAGCAGGGGTATTCTTGTGGAAGACTGTTATTCTTAGGAAGGGGGGAAGAAAAGGTTGTTTCTAATGCTGTACTTATTAATAGCAGCCATATTCTAAGCATACAAAGTAGTGCCTCATTCTGCAGCTTTCTCAAGGGGATCTTGAAAGACACACTTCCAACAAGATACTTTTTTGTACACTTCATTGCAGTATTTTTCAAGCTTTTCTGAAAAAATACATTTATTTTAAAATTGATATCTGAGGAAAAACTGACATATCTGAGCCTATGAAAGATTCATCAAGAAATATACGTAGAAATTACTCGTTAACTTTTATAGGAATGCATTGATAAATACTGATTCATTCAAAGTCAGACTTTTGTGTGTGAAGGTGATAAAATGAAAAATCATGGTAAGTCTTCATCTTCTTTGCACCCACATATGCAAGTCTTTCAAATCACTGTTTTCCTGGACAAATCTAAACATCACAGCAGCATCCCACCTGTGTGCTTAATGAAAGGTTTAGCAGTGCAAAAAAAAAAAAAAAGCCTCATTTATTCTTAATTTGATTTAATTTAAAATTCCTCTAAATTATGTTGCTGCTATTTCAATATTACATTATTTCAACACTAAACTGTAGTCATAAATATAAATTATGAAAGTATACTAGTATCTTTTTCCATCAGATGTACCAGAAATTTGTAATTACATTTTTATTGAGACTTTACTTGGAAACTATGCTGCTGAGTTATTTTTAAAGTATGGAAAGGGGAAACATGTCTGTAGGCATTCGGTAGAAAATAATATGCATCTCTCAGAAGATTGCTCTTGGTTTTTTACTTTTATTTCTCATCATAAAACTTCTGGAGTGTCAGGCCACCTAGCCCACCCTCCAAACCCCTCCTGCAATGAGCTGGGACATCTTCAACTACATCAGGTTGCTCAAAGCCCCATCCAATGTTTCCAAGGATGGGGCATCCACCACCTCTCTGGGCAACCTGTTCCAGTGTTTCACCACCCTCATTGCTAAAAACCCACTCTCTTATATCCATTCTAAATCAACCCTCCTTCAGTTTAAAACCATTTCCCCTTGTCCTATCACTACATGCACTTGGAAAAATAACCATCAATTGGTCAGGAGACGCTTGGAATAAAATCAGGAATAGTTGAACTAACTGAGGTGGCTAGTCTTGATTTTCTTTTTTTTTTTCTTGGCCATAAAACACTCAAATTATGGTACCATGTGGAAATAACTTCCCATGCACAGGAATCTTCAAATTTAGAGCCTATTTTTATAACCTACTCTGCCAATATTTCTGGTTGTTGGGAATCAGGAGTAGTTTTGCCAAGCTGAGGCTTGTTGAAGTATACTTGTCTATAATGAGCAATCCATTTTCAGGTGTTACATGTTACTTTTCACTAAAGAGTGTAATGAACAACAGCAAGTGAAGCTTGTATTTACAGAGAATCTTTAAGCATGTAAGTAGTTTTACCACAACTTTAGTCACGACATATTTGCTACTGCAAGACGAGCTGAAAAGTATTAATAACTAAACATCAGCCAAATGCAGTATGTATTTTTTCCTGTTTCACTTCTAATAAGCAGAGAAGTTCAATCAGCAGCATGGATCTGTACAAGATAAATTGTCTACATTGTCTGCTGTCCCTGTTTGCACTTGTGAATTGATCTAACTTGAACAAGTGAAGTCAGAACTGAAAACTGACAAGCTGACCAAACTATTACCTCTGGACAAATTGATTCCTTTTATGCTTTACCACTATGCTAGAATAAAAGTAAGATTTTTTTTAAGACATTGCTTTTAAGTTTTATGATCTACTTTAAAGTTACTTAGCTAGGAGCAAGGTGTTACATGCGTAAGTGGTTTTATTAATGATATCCTGTTATATCTGTGTGTGACCTATTGTGGTGGATTGACCCTGCCTGGACACCAGGTGCCAAAACCACTGTATCACTCCCCTCTTCAGCTGGACAGGGGAAAAAAAATGCAACAAAAGACTCATGAATTGAGATAAGCACAGGGAAAGATCTCTCAGCAATTATCATCGGGGTAAAAGAGACAACTCAGGGAAATTAATTTCTTACCAACCCAATAAGAGTAGGGTAATGAGAAATGAAACTAAATTTTAAAAACACCTTCTCCCCAGCCCTCCCTTCTTCTCAGGATTAACTTTATTCCTGAATTCTTTACCTCCTTCCCCCATGCAGCACAGAGGGACAGGAAACAGGGGCTGCAGTCAGTTCATCATCTCTGCTGTTCCTTTGTCCCTAGGGGAAGGACTCCTCGCATTCTTCCCATGCTCCAGCTTGGGGTCTCTACCATGGGAGACGTGAAGTCTACGTGGAATCCTACGTGAACTTTTCCAACTTGAGTCTTTCCCACAGGCAGCAGTTCTGGACTAATTGCTCCACCCTTTCTACCAGGTGTAGTCCTTCAGGAGCAGACTGCTCCAGTATGAGTTCCCATGGGGTCACAAATCCTGTCAGCAAACCTGCTCCAGTGTGGGTTCCTCCCTCCAGAGGGCCACGTGTCCTGCCAGGAGACTGCCCCAGTGTGGGCTTCCCACAGGGTCGCAGCCTCCCTCAGGCATCCCACCTGCTCCAGCACGGGGTCCTCCATCGGCTGGAGGTGGATCTCTGGTCCATCATGGACCTCAATGGGCTGCAGGGAACTCTTACCTCACCATGGTCTTCACCACAGACTGCAGGGGAAACTCTGCTCCACTTATTAGAGCACTTTCTGCCCCTCTTTCTACTGACCTTGGTGTCTGCAGGGCTGTTTCTCTCACATATTTTCACTCCTCTCTCTGGGTGTAATCACTGTTGTGCAGGGTGCACTTTTTCCTCCTTAACTACAGTTATCCCAGAGGGGCTACCAGCATCACTGATGGACTCGGCCTTGGCCAGCATTGTGTCCATCCTGGAGCTGGCTGGCATTGGCTCCGTGAGACATGGGTGAAGTTTCTGGCAGCTTCCCACAGAAGCCATTCTTGTACCCCCTTTCCCCCCCACCGCCTAAACCTTGTGAAAGCAAAGCTTTGCTGTGTTTGCTTGTTCAGTATGTGCTAGCGCTTGGAAGAAAGTGAGAGAAATATGTTATCCCTTTTTTGCATTTCTAATTTTATAGAGAAATTCTAGAAAATAATTAGACTATGTCTTTTTCCTAGTCTGTGTATCAAACAGAACTGCACTATGTTTTCTTACACAGAGTAGTCTGTGTAAGACTCATGAATTGTGATTTTGGTGGTTTTGTTTTATCCTTTCTGTAACTAACTATATCTTCACAGGTTTGCTTTTTTGTTATATAAGTTTGGGCTTCACTTATGATGCTGGAGAGATGGGATTCAAAATCACATGACATTTTTGTTTCCCGATTTCTTCTTCATGCCTTGAAGGTACCTTCTGTGTCAAATTGTCTTCTATGTGTTTTCATCGTCTAAGGAAGCATGTCTGGGTTGAGGTACAGTAAGGGATGAACTGCTATCCATATACTTTCAAAAGCATTGTGGTGCTTATTGTTTCACTTGTATGAAACTGTGCGGAATAATATAAAATAATAAAATTAAAAATTAGTGTCATCAACAGACAACTGGCATGTTTATATGTTTTTTGAGAGCACTTGACGAAGCCCAGTTTCAAAAAGTTACAATTTTAGTGCTTCATACACTTCTCAATTTTCCAATTCCATTAATAAGAATGCTCCCATTTATTGCAATTTATGCTTGAAGTACTTTATTGTTTTTGGCTTTAACAGTAATGTAATTTAATTTCTTGTATCTGCTAAGGAAATTGCATCAATACAGTAAATATTCTATGTTTTTAAAAAGACTTGCTCTAACTTTTTCCTCTGAGACAAATTATTTAATCTTCTTCATTGGCTCAGTAATCCTAAAAAGGATCTGATCTCTTCCTTTGTGACCCCAAAGGGATGAGTCTTGACATTTAAAAATTCAGAATTTGGCTTTCATGTTCTCTTAATGCTTCTCTATGGATATTGGAAAAAGCAGGTCAGGCATGCTGCCAAAGTTCAAATGTACTCAAAGTGAAGGGACACTATACCACTCTAAACAGGGGTGCAACAGCACAGTTTTCAACTAAAGCCATGTATGATAACATATGTTCTAGACTTTTTATGCTATCTATGGTTTTTTCCATATTTTCTCACTACGATTATCTTACAAAAACAATGACCAGAATCTCATTCTCTTGATAAACGTATGAATGTTCTTAGTATGAACTAAGAATTGTTTACATACACAGAGACTTCTAGGAAGACAGTTCAGTTCTCTAAGTGGAGGGCAAGTGTTAGCAAGCCTGCTTTTGGCAATGTCTGTTCCACAATTATTACAGTGATCGAAAGCAAGGTCAATGGTCAAATGAGACTGAAAAGGAAGTTTTTGCAAGTAAAGATACCAATATACTGTAGCATTCCACTTATTTTTTTCAATAAACATTTACAATTGCTTATCAAATGTAGCACCATAGGTGTGTCAAGTTCCTTCCTACCTTTCCCTAATATTACCTAATTTAATATTTCCCTAATATAATTACCTCAGAGTAATTTCCCATGTAATTCTCTAGATTCATGAAGAGTTGCAATTCAGAAACTTATTTAGTATGAAAAGCTTTTGAGTTTATTGAGTTTTGATTTTTTCTTTTTTCTTTTTTTTTTTTAATTTGATTCTCTCATCAAAGTCGATTATAGTTTTTATCGAAGTTTAGAAAACCCAGTATCGCATGGTTTGGTATATGCAATTTCACATGATAACTTCCCGAACTGACAGTGTAATTTTTTAACTAAATTTGAATGCATCTTTTACAATGATACAAAATTAAAATTCGTCCAAGAATTGGTGATGACTACAGAATCTAACAAAATAGAAGCTGATTTTGGTTCACAGAATCACAGAACATGCTGAGCTTGAAGGGACCCACAAGGATCATTAAGTCCAACCCTTAGCCCTGCACAGAACCACCCCCAAGTCACACCATATGCCTCAGAGTATCGTTCAAATGCCTCTTGAGCTCTGTCAGGCTTGGTGCTGTGACCACTTCCCTGCATTCAGAGATTGCAGTAAGTGAAAAATGGTGGAAAGCAAATGTCATAAATGGGTGTAAACGCGAATAGTTACAAGGGAGTAACATAACGTCTAAGTTATGATATGTATATAATTTGATTTCTAAAACGTGAGATTTCCTACAGTAGGGATAATGGAATGTAGCCAGAGAGTATTCTAGTGGGAGATGAGATCTATGTAGTTGCTAAAGAAGCCAGGGAAGAGGCATAAAATAGCTATTGCCTTATTTTAATTTTTGGATTTGGTTTTTGTTTGATTGAAGGGGTTTTTTTGTTTGTTTCTTTTAAATTTGATACAGACTTGTGGTTTGGTTTTGTTGTGGGGTTTGGGTTGTGTTGTGGTTTTTTTTGCTTTACTTTGGGGTTGTTTTGTGTGGAGTCATTTTTTCCTTTGGCTTTTGGGGGATTTTTGCTTTGGTTTGGGGCTTTTGGTTTTAGGGGTATTTTTAATACATGTGTCTGGGTGGGTCTGGGTTTAGTTTTTTGTTTCATTTTGTTTTGTTTTACCTGTTTTACTGAATGTCTTTTGTCTCCTGGCAGTAGAATAGATTTTGTGAGTCAAGGGAGTCACATAATGCCCATGTAATTGATGAGAGTGGGAGGATTTGCTTGTTCATTTCCTGAAAATAAATTTAAAAAAAATTTAAAAAGTCCTAGTATCAAACAAGAGAGGAGTCCTGTAGCTACAGCTAGTATTCATGATGAAAAGACTACTTCCTATATTGCTGCTAAAAACGTTGAGATGTTAATACAGAAGTAGAGGTATGTCCATTAAAGCTATGAGAAAGGAAATCTGGCTTCCCAGTCTGAGATTGGGACATGGGAGTTGTCAGTATTCTGTATATTATGAGGGCTTTTTTTTTTTTGAATAAGAAGTATTTAGCTTTTCAGAGCTATGGCAAACCGTTTCAGCTGTGTCTGACTATATCAGTTTTGTGTCTTAAGGACATGCTGTTTTGGTGGCCTGTTATATCAGTCTTGGGACAATGGTGTCATGCATTGTCACATCAGTTACAAAAATGTTGGAGCTTGTATTCTGGAAAGAAACATTTCTTACCTTCTATTTTGATATGTAGCTGTAAATTTCAATGCAAAATGAGCTTTTCAAAGCCCATATTTTTTCAAGTTTCCTCACCATGGTCTTTTCATATCTCTCATTATCTAGAGTTTTTCATAATAATGTCCAACAGCCCCTGGCTAATTATGAAAATGCATGCATTTGCAGGACTAAAAAGTTGGTCTTATTATAAGATATTGAAAACTCAGGAGGTGTACTAAGAGCAAGTAGTGGTATAAGAATCCCCTCAGTTTGATTGGGTACTAATACTTCTGCTTAAATACTGTGATTCAAATAACTAATTTCATTTTATACATAATATTTGGGGGACTGGCATCACAGTTTTCAGCTTAGAAGGCGGGGGGTCAAAAAAGTATGTAATGCTTAGTGAAAAACAGTATGTCAAAAAGTTTTATTTTCTATAAATGACTTCTACTTAAAAGAAAAATGTGGTTTTAGTTTTGATAGTGCCTGACCAATGAGAATCTTTTTCAAGTTACTGTGGAGTGGCCTTAATGCTGTAAATAATCCAATTGGCCAAGTCCCAGTACAGTGCAGATGAGAAAAGGATGCAGGAAATTCTGTTGTTTACACATGTGTCTGTAACACTGAGAAGCAAGAGGAGCCCAGCAAACTCAGAGGGTAAGGGCACTTAAGCTTCTGGGT
The DNA here is from genome assembly GCA_013396775.1 of Cephalopterus ornatus. Classification (NCBI taxonomy): domain Eukaryota; kingdom Metazoa; phylum Chordata; class Aves; order Passeriformes; family Cotingidae; genus Cephalopterus; species Cephalopterus ornatus. Next base: position 93,497 of record VZRE01001537.1, read on the forward strand.
TTAATGTTTAATTTCTATATTTCTCTTCAGGGACAAAGCGTGAGTTACTATCATACTGATTGTAAGGAGGAAAATAATCTGAAATACCCAGCAAAAGTACTGAAGATCAGAAAACAGTATTGGAAGTATGTGGCTAAGTTATATCTAACTAGATTTTTCTCTTCTGTCTTTTTGGCTACGCTCGGGTAGTATTAGTTCTAACCCCCCATTAAATATAGCTTGTTCTTCAAATGTAGCAGGATCCTTACTTAACATAACCAGGTAAATTTTCAAAATTTTCAAGTGGCAGTTTGTTAAATAGTTATTACTTATTTTTGAGTTTGAAATTAGTATAAATGCAGAAATTTCAAGGATTATACTGTTTTAATACCAAAACCCTTTTTAAAATTACTTTGTGAAATGCATCTACAATAGCATAAACTGGTAAATCTTTGTTACCTTTTAATGAGTATCAGTATTACAAACATAAGTGTAGTGAGAATACTGTTATGAGTTTGCAGAAGTTCATGCTGCATTTTTTTATTTAGAAAGCAGTAATTGGCACAGTATTTCTATTTTCATAAGTTATGCAACTCAGTAATGAGTCATATAATCCTTCGGAAAATATCTGAAGATGGGATAAGAAAAAAATGTGTTCTTAGCTATATGATATTATTCTAATGCAATGAAACATCTTTATTCATACTCTGATTTGTTGATGTTGGACAGAGATATTTAGTTCGTCATTATTTCAAAGTCAAGTATCGGAGATGGTATGAGACTGTGGATGATCCATCACCAATGAGAACCAAGGGTCAAATTCCAGAAGTAATGTTGATGAGTTTAGTAAATATATAAAACAAATAGTACTTATAGGCTTCCTACTGACTATGCAGATAGTTGCATTTTGTTAGTTATAGTTCTCACTGATTCTTACAACCCTTTTATGAAGCAGACTCTGTTATAAATAGTCCTATGGCTAGAATCCTAGCTTTGTTGTAGACCACCTATGCTAGAAAAATTATTTTGAATTTATGAATGAAGTTCTTTGCATAATAAAATGAAGATAGATGGATTTCCAAAATATGTTAGGCATCATTTATAGAACTAGTCATATCGCTTCCAGAGACATCTACAAAAAATTAGTGAAAAACATGAAATTAGGTGTCTGGGGGGTTTTTATGTATTTGTATGTAGAAGTTTTGAATTAAGGCCACTCTTTCACCTTAAAGTACTAATATTAATCTTGGGTATATCTGAAAAATGAATCACTTGAAAATGAATACTCTAAAGCAGCTGGAAATGAACAGGCTTAAAACACTGTCATTGACTTCAACACCAAGACAGGTAGATCTTGGTATTGTTTAAAGTGTATAAATTCGATATTCATGGAATCACAGATTCATAGAATGGTTTGGGTTGGAAGGGACCTTAAAGTTCACCCAGTTCCAACTTCCCTGGCACAGGCAGAGACAATTCCCAGTAGATGGGGCTGCTCAGAGCCCCATCCAACCTGGCCTTGAACATTTCCAGGGATGGGACATCCACAGCTTCTTGGGGCAACCTGTTGCAGTGCCTCATCACCCTCACAATAAAGGATTTTTTGTTATGTATTCTACTAGCTGACTCTTCTGTGAGTTGAAGAGACAAGCATTACCCACAATAACAATTCCATATTAATAGCCTTTATTCCATTAGAATCTGCTAAATTTAACAAAAACAAAAATAAATTTTTATGTTCCAAATAGTTTTTCAGTATAAAAAGGCATATCTACTTCCACTTTTATTAAACAAGTTTTATTTTAACCTTTTCCTATATATATAGTTAACAAGAACATATGGACATTTAAGGCAACATGCTATCAGGAAAAACTTATGGTGCAAATATGGATTTTTGTAGCCCATAAAATGTTCTTACAATGAAGTATGTATTATTTTTATTTAAATACCACTTTCTTCTTGTATTCCTGTAAACTCTCGGTCAATCCTCTTTAATGATTTTCTATTCACTAGCTTCCTTGTTCTTACTCTTCACTTCTTTCTCAAGTTTGAATCTTCCACTCCCCTTAATTCAGTGACTTACAGTGCTAATTGAAAACTGAACATTAATCTCACAATTTTGTAAGGGCTGCTTTAATGTCAAAGATTTTCCTGCCTCCCCAAACCAGGAGATATTTATTGCAGTTACAATTATGTCTGGTAAGTTTTCTATATGACTAAAAAAATAGGCAAATTAACTTCTAAATAACACTTTTAGTCTTAGTAATAGTCCATTTTGTTTGTAGAGACCCTTATTTGGCTTTTTTTCCCCACATATTTAGAAACCCCATTTTCTTCCCCCTGTGTATTTTAATGAGATATTAATAGAATAGTACAACAGAGGTTTACTTTTATTTAATTGTGATAACATACAGGTGTATCAATATATAGGGACTACATTATCTTGGTATTAATTTCCTATTAAAGCTGCTAGAAACTGTATTCATCTTTCCTTTGAAAAAGCAGGTCTCTAAGCAAAGGCTGCTTTTGCTCCTATTCCCTTATTAATCCAAACAATAATCTTTAATTGACTGGTTTATTGTGAAAATGATCCTTCCTGAACAGCTTGATTCTCAATTCATGCTGATTTGAGTAATATAGGTCTGATTTACATTGGGTTAAATGAGACTCTGTTTATGCCAAATCCATTCTTATTTAACGTCAGTCACACTACTGAAGGAATACCAGGGAGGAAATGCCATGAATGTTCCTATTGTTTTGATTATTTTTTTCCAACTGTATTTTCAGTTGACTTGAAGGCTTCTCGATAGCTTTTGTAGGCACCCATGTCGGCAAAAGGATGCCAACTTCCTTTCTGTCTGAAGGACAATATTCAAAAGAATGTATGCAAAAAGAGTAAGGCTGAGTAACCACCACTTATACAATTAATTTCTTCACTTTTACTGGGACAACTCATTGTCCTACAATAAGTGGGCACTGAGAGAAAAAATAGAGATTCTTCTCTATGCATTTAAGTGACCTCTAGGATACAAGAGGTGGTACTTGGTGATTTATTTTATGTGACTACTCTAATAACTCGAGAATCCTGGTTAAAGTGACAATAGGAATTATTTCTTAAGATTTTTCCCTCGGAGAATACTTAGTGAAGTTGGAGTCAACACAGGATGGTATCTTGTAATATTAAATCTCACAAAGGAGTCCTTGAGCTGTTGAAAAACATAAGATGGTGTTAAAATACTAGAGTGGTTAAGGAAAATCAAGAATAATTACACATAAATGTCCAAGTGGCAATCTATTTGTAAAGAATATTGTTAAAAGACTTTATAGAGAAGATGGCTTCTAAAACTGTTCTGATAAAACTGAGAACATCTCTGCACAACAGAATTGTTAATTCTGATGCAACTATATCAGAGTAGTTGAACAAATCAAACGGATATGCTCTGACCCAGAGAAAACAAAATATGCATCAGCATTCTTACTTGTCTACTTATGTGGGCGGGAAAATCACTTGTTTCCAGATTGAATAGTGTTTTGAAGAAAAATTGTTTTGTGTCCTAATAAGCATTGGAATGTTTTATGCCGACAAAGTTTTATGAGACAAAGTTTCAGATATCTGTGATTAATTTTCCCAACTCCCAGTGTTATGAAATTTCTTTTTGAAAGTAGGTTGAATAAGAAAGCATCATAAATGTTTTCAGTTCTAACAAAACAATTCCCGATCTCTCATACCATAAAGCGTATGGTTTTAAGATACTGTCAAGAGTTTTAAAAACCTGAAGAATTTCTCAGAGTGTAAGCAGGGATTAGAAACTTAGCTTTTTCAGGGCTATGCCATTACATCTTCACACACTGAAAAAAAAAAAAACAACAAACAATCCACCTCAATGCTGTTAATTTAGTAAGCAATAAAGCACCTGTAAATGAAAGTGAAGCTGTCCAATTCGAAGCATCTTTCCAGCTGAGTAACACAGAATAAGTTGTTAGAAATGTGGTATAAACTCTAGAAAATAAAATTGTCATGATTTTTGTCTAAATAATGAAGCTTCACTACATTTAAGTGACCTCTACTCTTTGGATTGACAGAGTTTCACATTGCATCCGCACTTTTACTTGTTCAGTAAAGTGCTCTTCAGACTGGCTAAAGTCTACCTCCAGTTGCCTTTTTCAACTTCCTTTTGAGCCTGAAAGAAGCACAGCTGACCTGATCTGTAGCCCAATCTGAAAAATGTGAGAAAAAACCCCCACAGATCTGTGAAGTCCTCAGTGCCATTTGGAGGTAGCTGAGTCTCCTCAACTATACCCAAGAAGAACTTACAGTGGTTCTCACAAAGAGAATTATTTGGCTTTTAAGCATAAATAAATAAAACAATACTGAGAATCCAACATGATACAATTGTCTTTGGTCTGAAGAGTGTTTTGTAAGCTTATTTATAGCTTACTTGCAAATAATTGATGTTTAATATATCTTAAATTGTTTAACAAACACCCTGGATGAAAATGACCAGGTGAATGAGATGGTTTTAGATTTCTTGTCGTCTTTGACTTCTAACTTACAACTGGCTTTAATGCTTGCAAATTTTAAAATTTTCTAAAACCAATTATGAATTATATGCTCAAAGGCTGGTCTAACCTTTTGGAGGATGTATGTCTTGAGTGTTATTTCTCTACATTTCTGGAGTCTTCCCTCGTTCTGAAAAGCTCAGAGCAAATCTATGAAGGATACTCTTCTATGTCATGTTAAAGGGCTGTCTGTCAGTTTAAGCAAGATAGTGCATGTGTGAGCTGAGCTGCATATCCTGTAATAATGTACTGACAACTTGGATTGTGTGGAGTCTTGTCAGATTCTCTGTTGTTGACTGACGACTGGCTCTGTTCTAACTCAGCTGAGTGGTGCAAGAAGTTACCTTGCGTAGCCTACTTGTTCCCAGTAAAGGGGCTATGACCCCTTTAGCACTGCAGTTCATTTCAGTGTGAGTTAAAAAATGTTTGTCACGTTAACACTCACTGAAACTAACTTTGCTTTCTGTGGAAACAGAGGAGTAAGACTCATGCACTTGGTTGTTCTTTGCATTAGCTGTGGAACTTCTGAAAACCAAAATCAAACCAAACAAAAAAAACAGATACCATTTCAATGTGATTAAGAGCAAATCTCATTGTGTCTGAAGAATAAGATACCTATAGGTGTTTTCAAAAATCATACAGAGTGTGATTTTTCATCACTTTCATCTTTAGCCATAAGCATTAAAAAGGTGTGTTTCAGTATAGTGAAGTAGTATTAACTAATATGAACACTATTCTTCTGAAGCCATATGTGTTTCACGTTTGAGTACAAATACTATTGTTCTAAAGAAAGCTCTACATGCTATTCAGGAGATTCCTATTAGACCAGACATTTAGCTGATATGAATTAATTTGTATGAGTTAACCACAGTCTCATTTTAAATACACTCTGAATTTGTTATCAATTGAAGTTAATATTCAGATTATTATTCATAGATTGTCTTTCCTGATAATCATACAGAGCATCATTCAGGCAATCTATTCCGTAAGAATACCAATCTCCACATAGAATCAATGAGACTAGATTGGATTTTAAGGGACTTGACTACTTGTTTAGTTCAGAAGTTTACACTAGGTTTTGTAGGCTTGTTTGTAAGTTGGTTACCCTGAAAAGATCTAAAAATTTGACAGTTCATACTTATACTAACTACCTAGGAAATTTATTTTGCCTCTTTTTTTCATTGTTTGTATCCTCATAAAAGATGATTAGCAATCTCAAACGGGAGCTAGCCAAGAAAACTGTTGTGTCTCAAAAGCCATAGCTAAATAATTAAATCAGATTACGCTTGATTTAGCTCCTGCTTAATACTTAGTTATGTTTGAAACTGTCTGGGAAAGTTGTTCATTTCATACACACTCCCCTCCCTTCCCATATAATCTGATTATACAATGTATTTTTTCATGTGTAGATTGGCTGAGGAATGAGTATCAATTCTACAGACTAAAATGTATAAAAATTTTGGTTGATATATTATGAAGGTTTGTAATCAAATGAAACATTCTTGGGGAAATGAAGTTACTATAAATTATATTTAAATCAGTACTTCAGAGCTTCTTTTGGCTTTGTGGGTAGTAAATGACAACATCTCTGTGTATAAATATTTATGTTACTCATATTTAACCCCAAGGATTTGAATACAACTTCAAAGATGTGAAGAAATATCAGCTTGTCTCTGTAAAAGATTTGAAAGATATTGCAAGGATATGTAGTACCTTGTATTAATGAGTAGACCTAAATCAGAATAAGTATATAATACTGGTTCTCATCCTGAAGAAATAGTATCTGAACTGAATAGAGTTTATTGAAAGTGGCAGCCAAAAAAAGGAAAGAAAGGGTAACATCTGTTTACATTTACTGGAATCTGACTACCTTCCAAATTGTCTTTTTTATGAATGTGTATGTTTACAGTATTTATACACAGTATGTACACTATGTATATAGTCTGTATAATATTATATAAGATATATTATATTCCGGTGTTTTAAAACTAATTAAAACAGTAAAGAGGATTTTACTTTAAAGTAAATACTGAGGCATGGGGAGAAAATGGTAAAAGTCAAAAAGGAAAAACAGTGCATAGGACCACAGAGAAGCAGACCAAGTCCTTTTCTACTGCATCTCTTTTCAAAGAGAATTACAGCATTTCATTTTGAGCAAGAACCCTTAAGACCACCCACTTCTGGCAACAATAACATAAGATATGCTGTGAAAGAATTCTTTTCCTTATTTACTGCTTTTAATTATTGGCACCTTATGTCTTAATGTAACTCAGTAGAACAAATTCTCTTTACCTAGGAGTGGTTTTGCTCAGTGGAAAGAAAAAAAATGGTCAGTCTTAAAAGCTTTTAGCCATGTTAGTTTTACCACTTCTGTGGTCAAGTTCTCCTATTGGCATGGAAGGTTGGCACTATATTTTACAGAAGCAATTCACACATTGAGAGAAATATATAACTCTGAGTAGATAGTATATATAGTATAGTATATAATGTGAGTAGAACTGACCTTGAGCCTGAGAAGTGTCTGGAAATGCTTCATTATCTTGTTCACCCTTTTCTTTCACACATACTGCTCTCATGTCCTCAGTGTCTGTTGGCAGAACAGATTTATGGAGATAAAGCCTTCTTTCTTCTTTTTCCATGTGCCTTACAGCTGGTTCTTGACAACAGTGCACAATTGCTAATTCTAAGGCAGTTCAGTGTTGTCACAAAACGGGTTTATTTCTTATGGCCCTTCTCTACTTACATGGTGTTTTGTGAACCATTTGGCTAAAAGTTATATATTCTGAGATTCACAATTTGTGATCTTAATTTCATCTCAGTTCCTAGTTGTTATGGCAACAACTGGGAGTGACAGGCAGAATTCCTCAGAAATCAGACTGCTCAGAGAATCATGGAACGGCTGAGGTTAGGGGGGACCTCTGAGATCATCTGATCCATCCACCTTGCTCTGAGCATCTTGCTCAAGACTTCTACATAGCATGCCTTTGATTCAAAAGAACTTCTGTCACACTAGAGATTTTATTTTCTCTAAAATGAACAAGACTACTTCCACTTGGAATTGTAAATCTTATTTCAAAGGAGTAAGTTATGGGAAAGGATAGCAAATAAGAATAAACTTGCAATGGGACTGTCATGGCCACTCCAAGGGCTGCTTTTTTTTTTTACTTGAAAAAAGGATACTTCATGTTTCTTTTTGTAAAATCATAAATTATAGATATGTACTTTTAACCTACGTGTCTTCATGTGAATTACTGAAGCCTTCAGAAGAATCAAGCTACTGTTAATAACAGAAAGAATTCTCCCTCTGGAGTCAGAGAATTTTTGTTTATTACAATGAATACTGGAATATCGGGTAGCAGTATACTTAGTACTATTGTAATGTACAAAATGCTTATTCCAGCATTATGGAAATTGCTTTCTTTTCCTTTGTTTTCTGGATAGTCTGACTAAATCAGAAAAAAGATTAAGCTATTTCCGAGTCCTCCTTTCACTTATTACTCCCTATGTGGTTTATTGCCTGTCAGTAACTATCTTTACTATGCTCATCCTTTACCTCTTCTCCTGGAATTTATCTATACATGCACAGCTAATATAATAATGCGCTTTCTGGGAGTACTTCAGAAACACCTTGTCTGTCACAAAGTTTTATATGATAGTAAAATGCAATTTTCCCTGCAGAAATGCCACTCTCCTGAAGTTTTTTTCTGGTATGGAACTTTTTAGGCCTGATTGAGTAGTTAACAAACCTTATTTATGGATTTTTCAATGGAATGACAAGTAGAAATGTGGGTCTCTTTTTTTGCCTTCTCTCTCTCTGTCACATTATTCCCTCTCATCATTTAGTGTTGATCAAACATGAGGTCTGATTCCATTTACTCCATTTTTGCATAGATTCTACTATCAAGTGCTTACCTGTATTTGATCCTACTCTTTTACTGCCTCTGGAGTTTTTACATCTCCTGAGATTTTATTTATTTATTTGTTTTCAAGGCAAAGGTGTTTATATCATAATGAAATAATAAGGAAAATAGAGACATTCAGTTTTCCCAAAATTATAAATCTTGGAAAAGACTTAGATCTGTAGGTCAGACTTACAGGAAATGTAGAAGACTACTCAGCACTTCTCTCTTTACTGCTTCCTCTCAAGAAGTCTAAATATTTGGGGTTTTTTCTCTTTCAATCCTATCATTTTTTGATAAAACAGTTGAGTTTTAACCCTGTCCTTTAGGAACTTCGAAAATTAAAGAACTTGGAAATTAAGATTTAGGTCTCACATTGTCTCTTACACTTCAAAAATTCAGGCTGAGGATACATTAAAGAAGGAAGATATGGTTGCATGATTTTAATCTTGTGTATCAGGTTATTAATGAATTGTGATTTCATTTGATCTCATAAATGCACTTAACAATCCATACTGTCTAAACTGATGTGGTAAAAAAATCATTTTCTTTCAGACACTTGTAAGATTTCATATTTGGACAAAAAAAAAACCAAAAAACCCCTCACCGAAACAAAACCTCAGAAACCCATAAGCATTTATCTTTGGGAAGTTAGAAACATAACTTTATATTTTATTATTTTCATAGCGTAAGTGTTTTTAGATACTGGACATGAGAATAAATAAAACAGGATTTGGAAATAAATTAGATTTGCATGGATATTTTGATATTAAAAGAAACCAGAGAAGTATAAATAGGAGGAAAAAATTGTCACATAACTCCCAACAGGAAGTAAATAATTTGCATTATTTGTCTCTTCAGGCCATTTTTTGGCTTATTTTTAGTTGTGACAGATGTAAGGAATACAATGTTTGGAAACAACATAAACAGCTTAAAAATATACCATATGGTTTAATATTGTTATGATTTATAACTATGGAAAAA
>VZRE01001537.1:111337-152443 GCA_013396775.1 Cephalopterus ornatus
TAGCGTTTAAACACTGTTCATCAGAAGTGGTAAAACAATTACATTTATAAAGGAAACTTGTTTATAAGAGACATTCAGTCTTCCTAGCGATTGTGTATTCTATTTTTTAATTTTTTTTACTAGTTGTTATTAGTTTTGCTCATCTTTAATGCAAAATGTGTATCTTCAAAATAGATATTTATATACTTTGCTCCTTAGGAAAAGGTTGTATAATTCTATCACCTGTTTAAACACAATTTACATTAAGAGTTCATAAAGTAGAGTTTCTTAATATATTATTTGTATGCATAACTTGCATTCTGGGCTTTATTAGTTTCAGGACTCCATCTTCACCGTAGTTATAGCCAACAAATGATAAATGGAATCTGTTTCTTTAGTAAAGACACATTAGAAATATTTTGGATATGAAGCTTAACAGAAGGTGTGAGATGTCACAAAATTACAGTGATTCAACTTTTTTCTCCTATGTGACTTAACTGTCTAGAAGAGCCTTGGTAGGCCTTGCAGGAATTATCTTAGATTTTCCCCTTCATTTATGTTTTTCTCAGATGTCATATTTTTGTTTTCTCAGGATGTAGAGGTAAACAAAGACCAAAGCAATCACAATAAAACATTCACTCCAAAGCCCCCTGATTTCTTCCCTGATGGACTTCCCAGTATCTATTTGGAGGAACCTAAAAAAAGTTTGGACACTACAGCTAAGACAACTGAGAATGACTTAATACATGTTTCAGTCTTACATTTGCACTTGGCTGAGATTAAGAAAATTTTACAGAAGGAAAGAGAGTAAGTACAAAATATATCCTATGTGGGGAAATCTCTGTTAAAAATAAAGGGGTTTAAGACACTTTCTAATATAGATATGGTGATTTTTGCATTTATATCTCATATATTCTCATTTCTAAGCTTTAATCATCGCTATTTACAAGGCTGCAATAAGAATTTAGAGTGAGAATTCAGCATAGTGGCTATGTGACTGTAATGCCAAAGTCAGTTGAAGTTAATCAGAAAATCAAAATGAAGAAAACTCCCTGTCTGTTGCAAATATATTCAACAGTCTCAGTTCAGAGAGTGTAATGGCAAACTGTTTTGAAGAATTTCTTTCCTGTCAGTTTGTTTCACAGTTCTCCTGTAGATAACACAAGCCTGAGTAAAAGCAATAAATAAATAAATCCTTTAAATTCCCAACTAGTACTTAGTGTGTTTTGTTATATGAAATAGATAGTGGTAGAAAGTATACAATAATTCTTTACTTGAATCATGTTGCAAAAGATGACCAGAAGTATTTTCTCACTCCTTAAAAAGTGTTTAGGTTTTTTGTGGAAGCAATAAATACATGTGTGAGTTAGGAGACTGATGCCTCACATATCTATTTTACTCTGGTTGAAATATTTAGGGTCCTAGGTGCTTCATCTTTCAATGGCAATCAAGGATACATACACGAATACGTATGTATAATAATTTTCTTTTAGAAACATGATAATTTTTCAACTCTTGTTTTTAATCACTTTTTAAGCAAAACTTTTATAAACCGTGGTTCTGCGTACTAGTTTTGGTTAGTTTGTTTGTTTACATGCTTCTCTAGCCAATTTCTAACTGTATTTCAGAGAGACAGATTTTGCCATTTATGCCTGGATGTACACTGAGTGGTATAAAGTAATAAATTTACTGGCACAGGGTAAGAATTGAGGCATATCTAGGACATGCAATATGTGGCTGCGCCAGCCTCAGGCAGCAAATGCTCACAGAGCAGTGATTTCCACATAACAGCAGGCATTGAACGAACAACTCCCTCTCTAGGTCAGTTTGGGCTGCATTTCCTCTATGTAAAGATGTTATATTAGCAGAATATATGCAACTTCACGGTAGGAAGCAATTTTATTTGACAAAGCACACAATAAATAACCAGGAATAATGTTACGAGGAAAAATGTCATCATAGCCACTGGTCTCTTGAGATAGCTGGTGGGAAGGCTGTGATCTGCTGGCTCAGAAAGGGTTGGTCTCTGCTGCTTAGTGGAATTGACTGATTTTGCTGAGTTTCCATCTTCAGATTCCCAGTTTTCCCTCTTAGGTCTTATTCTTGTTCATAACAGTAATTTTGCTCCTGGATTCTGGAGCTGCTAATAAGGTCTATCTCAACAATCTCACCTCTGCATTTTTATTTCCCTTATCTTGCATGGCTCTGGATTAAGTACTTTCTCACAGCTTCTTCCTCACAGCTTAGCAATTTTCTCAGTGAACATGAGCCAAGGACACACACAGCTGTACTTCATCCAAAGCAAGCAGATCACAGACAGCTTGAACCCCAAGGCCAAAGGTTACTTTGGCAGTCAGCATGATCCTACTCATAGACCAGAAGACTTCCCAGCAGAGTTTTCTGGTTTACATGCAGTACTCTGAACTGTGGCTGCATTTTTTCCAGAGCCAAGTTAGCTTAAGAAGATCCAGTGTTTGGACTTGCCCCTAGTTACTACCTAATCTTCCAATAAGATGTTTTGCATCTTCACCCTGAGAGGACCTATGCCTATTGCATTTTGTTTAGAGCCATCATCAGTAATGCTGATATACTCTTACACACACACAGATCAGGCTTTGCAAAACACAAAAAGAAAGAAGATCTAAAAAAAAAATTAATAAAATTAAGAGGTGAAAGTTTATATTTTGACTTTCAAAAAATGTCAGCATTTGATTTGCAATGTAAAATCACACACCAACATCCTCTACTCTGCACTAATAACTCATATCAAATACTCATTTGAGGTCCTATTGACATAAATGAAAATTAAAAACCTTATGAGTTGTTCAACACGTTAAATAATAATTTGCCTAAAATAGTTATCTTTGGTCATCTTTTGGATCAGTGATCTCATCTAAATGTCTTCTAGTTTTAAGATTGTAATTTGTTCCATCCTGAACTTAAAAATATTTCTTTTCTCTAAAACCAAAGGCCCACAAACTACAGTCATAGTTAATAATATCAAAGAGGAATTTCTTAAAGCTGGATGGGTAGACTTAGACAGTGGATACAGAAGGCTCTGTCTGAACATTAAGAAATGCATTGTTTTTTTGGTAAGGGTGACTGAACATTGGCACAGGTTTCCCAGAGAGGTTGCTGTGTCTGCATCCTTGGAGAGGTTCAAAAGCCATCTGAACATGGATCTGAAACCAGCTCTAGGTAACCCTTCTTGAGCAGGGGGTTTGGACCAGATGACCTCCACAGATCCCTTTCAACCTCAACCATTCTGTGTAATTATGTGATTTAATTAGATAATAAGAAGTTAAAATAGCTGGTTACAAGAGCCATTAAAATGCTCTGAACTTGATCTTTTTACTTAGTAGTAAACTGATTCAGTGATCTCTCTTCCAGTCTTTGTTTTCTTTATTGAAATAGTAAACTTTATGTAGTCAGGATCAGTTGTTTCATTTAGTAGTATCAGAGGGACCTTATCTCACTTAAGAGGTACTGTAACATCAAATAAAGCTATTGTCTTCTAAATAAGCACCTTATACTGGCCATTCCTCTTTTATTTTTTCATATTAGACCATTTCTAAGGACTTTCACTACATTCAATAAAGTCAATAGGCTATTATTCACAGTATTAAGCTGTTATCTTCCATGCTTTCCCTTTCTACTGTATTAAATGTCCCACTTAATTATTCTTTTAGTTCTCCAGTGAAGTCATGATATCATTCCAATGAGATATTCCATTACTTTAGAAGAAAAAATGTTGAGTTGAATTGCAAGAAATACATCTTGCTCCACTTTGCTTTGTGAGTGATGGTGTTTATTTTATTACTATAATGTTATGGGAGCTCTAGGTGTTTGCTGAGAGAAGACGTGCAATATGCTAAATCTAGGCAGAAAAAGGTGATCCCTGGAAGGTGATCAAGGAGATATTTCACTGAAGAGGATTGCTTCATTAATGTAGCTAACATTGCTTCCAGGACCTGAGCCAGTTCGGTCAGTGGTAACTCTTGCTATGTCTGTGCAAGCCTGCAGTGTGCTGCATAGAAATGCCCCAGACAAATCCCATCAATACACTTTGATTTAATAGATGAATTTTAAACCAAATGTTCTCAGAATATAGTTTTAGTCTAGCATGACAAAAACATCTTTAGTAAAAAATCTGACAAATTCCATTAGCCTGAGAATAGAAAATAACTGCAGTCTGGCACAACAGTTTCTTTAATTGTCAGTATTGGAATTTTTGTTTAAACTATTTAAATATCTTTTTCATTCTACAGGCATAGTACTTCTGAGGTATATAATCCATTTTCCTAAAATTCTTCTAGCATTTTCTTTCAAGAACAATTATTTATTGAAATGTGAAATATACATATTTTAAAAAGTTTTTTAACATCTAAAGTCGATCATCTTTGGTTTCTATTCTGTCTTCATACTGTATGTTTTCCCCTGTATATGTATGTTTAATCTTCTGTCTATACCAAATAAAAGTGATGTAATATCCTTTCTCTGAGGATCTTTACTACCTTGGCATAAATTAGGTGACCTGAATCACTAACTGAAGTCAAAGTTCAAATTTTCTTCAGTTTATACCAAAAATTTATTTTATTAAAATTTTAATTCTGTACTACTGGATTTCTTTTTTCTCTGTAGCTATTATTTTTGGTAAATCTCCTGGAATAATTATGTGATGATAATATAGGTTTTTAATAAAATCAAGATTTTTTATCATTGATAAAGGCAGCAAAATATAACTCAAGCTGTGGAAAGGATATTCAAAGTAATTTGTCTTTTGTTGGCATAAAAATGGTGTGATGCTGAATTTTAAAATACTTTTTTAGAATGAATGCATTTCTGGAAAAAGAAATGGAGAAGATGGAAAATGACTTATTTCTTTATAAATGGAAATATGAAGAACTGAGGCAAACCAAACTGGAAAGCCTGAAACAGGTATGTTGGCACTACATCATTATCATATGGAATAATAAAGAGAATTTAGACTTCTGATTTCCTGTGTTGTAACTAAGGGTAAAATTGTATCCAGGGTTTATGAATGTGATAAGTCCACCATTATCAACAATTTTTCTGTATAGTCTGGTGTGGAGGGACCTGATGATGGTGTGTGAAGCCAAGCTCTGGATGCTGCCATGGCAGCACTGGTGTGGGGAGGCACGAGAGTGGCACTAGGGTGGCTCTGCAGTCTTACAGGAAGGGACCAGCCAGAGAAGGCAGGCTCTGGTGCCCCATCTGCATGTGTGATGAGGCTGGTGGCCCTGATGTACAGCAAGCCATGATCAGGAGCCAGCTTGTGTTCAGAGAGAAGGGGCCCATGTGAGGCAAGGGGGTGCTCAGGAACCCTTAAGACATAGCCCCTGGAGTACTGAGTGGGCATGGTGGGGGTATCAACCTGGCAAGGAGGGCAGGGGGGAGAGCCGAGTGTCAGTTCAGGTGCAGCTGGCAAGCCCAGCACACATCCCAGGTCTATGGAGAGTGGTGGTTTCTCCAGCCGTTTCCATGTGGGAGGGGGCTGGGAACACACTGATGGCAGCACGACACACAGCAGCAGCTGTAGCAGCACACCCTGGGGCGTGGTCCACAGCACCAGCTGGGAGAACTGCTGTTGGCACGGCAGAGACATCAGCTCAGAGCTGCTGAAGGAGGATGCAGGTCCCCAGGCCTTGAGCTGCAGGCAGTGCCTGATACCTTCAGGAGGCTGAGGCAAGGGAATGCCAGCCTAAGAAGTGGATGCTGGCTAAGGAAATGTGTTGTTTCTGTTAAGCTGGAGGAGGAAATAAGCAGGCTGGGCAGGCTCAGGGAAACCAAAGAGGAGATTAACAGGATCATCACAGGGTCCCCAGGGGTAAGAAAGTCTGAACCACATGGAGGGGCAGCCAAAGACTACAAGTTTCAAGGTAAATAGAGGCCCATATTAGGAGGGTTAGAAACTTATGGTTTCTAGCAACTGTAGGACTGCTCTTTTTCCAGATCAGTTCAAAAGATTCAAATGCTTAGTAGAAAAGTAGAAGACAGCCGTGACTAGTGAGCCATCAGAGCCAGCTTTAACCCAAACCACATGTTAACATCAGGAGGAAGCAGAAAGTGGTAGTAGCAGGAGGCTTGGCTCCTGTGGGAAGAGAAACCCCTGTGCCCCCATCTTGCTTTTTTGAGGGCTATGTGGCTGGCTGTGGCCTACAATTCAGAGACTGCAGACGGATTGCTGGAGTCTGTCTGGTCCTTGGACTACTACACTATTACTCATCCACATGGGCATTTCCACATCCCTGCTGCTCATCCATATGGGCACCAGCTGGGGGCATACTGGGAATTATCACATAGCTCTGGAGCTGAAGTCACGGGGATCTAGGTGTTGTCTCCTTGATCCTACAAGCTGTTAACCTAATGAGGAGATCTTTGAACTAGGAAAGGAGGCAATGAGAGATTACAGACCATAGTTAAATGAAGAACTGGGGGTCATGTGGAAAGCTTGGGGCACAGGTTGATAAGAGCAAGAAAGACTTCAGGAATGATAAAATAGTGTGAAGGGACACCTGTCTCAAGCATTTGTAAAGAGATGTATGCATCCTGGAAACAATCAGGAAAAATTAGAGCTGTATGTGGTTACAGGACTGCAACATTGCTGGAACAATTCGAATACTGTGTGAAGTTCATGCAGCTGAGGAAGGACTTTCAGAAACACTGGCAAGGAAGGGCAGAGGGGGTGGAATATAAGGGATCTATAAGCAGCTCAGATCTTTTGAGGTCTCCAGCAGGATGGAGGTTAATCACACAAGTGACTCAGGATCAGAGGAAAAGCTAATAATGGTGTTGTTATGGTAGGAGTTTGTTACAGACCACCTAATGGGGAAGCAAATAAAGTGTTTAAAGAACCCAAAACTCTGAGTTGTAGACCCCAGTTCTCATGGGTGACTGACTGTACAGCTGCTAGAAGGGCAACACGGCTGTTGCAATCAAAGAGATTTCTGAAGAGTTTCAAAATAACTTCTTGTGGAAGGTATTAAAAGGATCAATCAGTGGTGATGCATAGCTGCATCTACTGTTGAATAATGTGAAGGAAACTATTTAGGGTTATGACGATGAATAATTTCCCTGTCTGTGGTAACTTTGAAATAGCAGTGTTGGTGGTCTCCTGAAGGAAGTCAGAAAGGTGAGCAGCAGAGTACAGACCCTGAACCTAAGGAAGGCAGGACATTGGCTTAGTTAGGGAACTCTTGGGATCATGGGAGGCAGCTCTGACAGGTAAACAAAGGAGTCCGCCAAAGCTGGCAGGTCTTGAAGTATAGAATCTTCCAAGTGCAGCAAATGTTTGTCCTAGTGCTCAGGAGAACTGGTAGATTTGTCAGGAGATTGATTTAGCTTATGAGGGCACTCTTGGTGGAGTTCTGATGCCAGAAAGCAATGTACTTTTATAAAGAAGATCAGCCTTCAAAAGAGTAATTTAAGAACATTGTGAAAAATGTGCTCAGTTTGCAAGTGACAGTGCCATAGCAAATTAAAACATTTTTAGGAATGTATAGCTCTGCTAGCCTTTTGGAAGTTGGAGAGATTTTGTGGAATGATAGAAACTTCACAGCTGCCAAGACTTGATCATTAGTGCTCCCAGTAACTAATTACTTTCTGTTAAAAGATGAGTATTTACTTTCCTTTGAACAAACTAAATACAGAAAGCCTTGGTGATCTTGATGATCATATTTTTTAAAAATTATGCATTCTGCATATGTTTGTAAATTGTAAATAAGTTTTCAATGTATTGAGTTAGCTAAAAAAAGTAGTAAAATGGCAATTTATGCTTGTAGTAACCATGAGCATTATAGACAGCTTTGTGTGACACTAGCATTGAATTTGTTCGACATCATAAATTAGATCATTTTAACAAATATATCACAAAGCTACATTTAGTATTACTATTGATAATTTCCTATTCTAAGAATTCTGTTCTCCCATTAAGTAATAAAATAAAAAGTTTAACACTAAGAAGCTCATTGTTCAAATCTTGATTATGTTTGACAGCACTCTTTATTTTCAAGCAGTCAGATGTCATCTTTTTTTACTGCATATTATTTTGTCTGTTTCTCTAAGGACACTCAGATTTTCTCATTCAGTTTGCTTTCTCTAGCCTATCCTTAATTTCAAGTATACTTTCATTATGACAGTTTCATACCAAGTCCTAATTGGTTATTCTTAAAATTAACTCCTCACTACAGGGTTTAAGTTTTCCCTTACTTGTCTAAAAAACTAAAAATTGTGTCTTGGATCTCTTTAGAGAGCTAGTGAATGAAGACTTTATGTCTGCCAAATATTTTTCCAGGAAGGAAAATGGAAATTGAGTGTACCTTCCTTATACTTTGTGTTTATCACAGGGAAAATGTATTCTACTATATGCAGACTACCTTAAAAATTATTGTGAATTTGTGGCCTAAGATTGATATCAGTATCAAAGATTGTTAGATACCTTTACAGCTTTGGAAGAGACCTATTTATGAGCTTGTTAAACAATATTCAGTCCATAAAGTCACATCTTAAACTGAGATTTATGTATCTACATTTCTTAGCTGTCAAAAACATTTTGTATGTACTGTCTAGTTAATAAACTTCACTTATACTCCTAGAGGAACTTTTAGCTCTTAGTGGGATACTAAATCAATTAATATTTGCTATGCCTTGCTTTCCACATTTATTAAAAGTATCATATTAACAGCTGTAAAACACTTTGATATTTTAAAAAAGCAATAAGTATAAAATCAACTTATTGTTGTGTTTGCATGAGACTCCACAGAAGGGCAAAAATCAAATCTGTAAAACTATTAAATAAATGGTGTTGGCATTACATATATTTGGGGTTAAAGTATTTGTTGCAAAAATTGGGAATCTTTAAGTTCTCTGAAGAACATGAACATTTCTACATCAATAACATTGCTTGTTGAATGTTCCCGGAAACGAACTACCCAATTTTGTCAGATACGGTTTAATTTACCAATCAATTAACCAACAGTCTGAGAAACATAAAAAGTGTATCTGAGTTTGATTACTTTGCTTTTGGACTCTTTGTTAAACAGAGCAAATCCTTAGTGTTTTGCCCTGATGTTTGTAAACACAGAATTGTACGTAGCAAGACTGTTAAAGTTTTAAGTTTTAGAAAGATCATTTTAATCTTATAATATGCACAATAAAACATTCTTATTTATACTCATTGCAAGTCTTCCTCAAAATTTTATATCTGTCTTTAAAATTCCTCTAGGAGATGCTTTTCTGGTCATTTAAAAGTTAAAGAAGATGGAATATTTGCAAAGCAATTTTATATTGGACTGAAAATAGAGAAAAAATGCATGTACTACCATATTCCACTGGTGTGCACTGTAGACTTACAAATGCCACTATAGGCAGTAACATCTGTGTTGTTTAAAATAATTTCAGCTAACTGAAGTGGAGAATGTGTTCTTACTCTACATTAGCTAGTGGTTTGATAGTTAATGAGGGAAATTCATATCCCAGGTTGTAGGATATGAGACAAAAATTACTCTAATTGGTACTTAAAGCTTATCAGAACATCAGTAATAAGAGAAGTATCCCTATATAAAAAGGAAAACAGGCTAAATTAATATTTCGTATCTTTGGCAGAGATATTTCTGTTCTTCCTCTTTTTTACACTGTTGAAGGTAAGTCACCAGCTATTGACTTTGCACTACAGCAAAAAAAAAAAAAAAATCTTTAAACATCTTTTAAAACAAATGTTTTCTGTTCTCTCTCTCAGTATATAGATGTTTTACACTGTACATGACAGCAATCTACGTATTGTTACTTAGGAGCATTATTTTCTTTAAGAGATCATGAATGGTTCCCTACCTGTTGTTTCACAGGTCGAGGAAGCTCCACTGATGTGACTGAGGCTTCTGAATAAATCAAGTCTTCTACTATCACTGTAAACGTTTAAATGCTCTTTAAAATAGAGTGGTCGTTTTGGAAGATCAGGTTATTAAGAGCTATGTCCCTTTGAATATTCTGTGTGATTCCTACCTTTTCTAGAAATCTTTATTGAGAAATTACCTTATAGTGTGAAGATGCCACAGAGTTGCTTACCTGTAATTGCTTTTTTCATTCACTTAGTATATACATGAAATAGAAATAGTGATACTCTGATAATCTTACAGGAAATTTAGATACATGTAGTACAATCATCTATTCTGTCCCATACTCTTCACCTGACTCAAAAAATGTCTTCTGATTGTCTTCTGAATCCTGCAGAAAAAAATAATAATTATCAGGCATAACCCAGTAGCCTGAATGGCTATACTGGAAACTGTGAATTTTTCTGTTTAATTTCTCATTTAAGATGCACAGAAGTATTGTGTATTTTGCATGGCTATCATAGGAATAGGTGTCCCAAAAAATAATTTTGTGGTGCTTTTATATATTATAGAAGAGCCAGAATCTGTGTGTTAAAGGAGTTTTTATAAAGTTTGATATCAGAATCCTCAAGGCTGAACTTTAAAATATAATTAGGCAATTTTGTGAAAACAACATCTGAATTATCTGAGAATTCAAATGACTTTATAGAGTGGAAACTCATGCAGTTAATTTTCCTGTGATAAAATCACATTATTTTTAGACTAGATCTAGAATTTGGAGTGTTCCTTACTTATGTCAATCCTTCATTTGTTTATAGGCTGTTGTGATTTTCAGACTGAGTGAAATGGGATGACAATGGTGCCACACATCTGACTTATACTTTGATAAAAGTACTTTAAAAATTACGTTTGATATACATATTATTTTTCCTGTCTAAATTACAATAATTGACAGGTAGTTAGAGAGTAAGGAAAGAATTCTGCATTATTACTTAAGGACCAATTGTTATAAAGTCTTAACTGTTCTTTCCACTGTTTTCATAAATCAGGTCCCAGTTCATATTTAGTCTTATCTCTAGAAACTACGTACTTAATGTGAATGTTCTTACTGTCCAATATGAAGTATAGTTTTTTCATGCTGCATAACATCAAGGCTCCATCTGATGTTTATTTTCCTAGAAATCTAATTTGGAAAGCGCAGGAAGAGTTTCATTGACTTTTTTTCCCCCATACTGGCTTCTAATAAGATATTGAACTGTATTGAGTTGTACTTGCCAGTATTTTCTCTGTTTTCATTACATGTTTTGCGATGAACATACTAAGAAAGAGCATGATTTTTTTTCAGTTACTATTTATTTAAGGACATTCTGTTACAACTGAAAGATGAAAACTTAGTTTTATGTTTAGTATGCCTGTGCATGTTGAAACATATCTGAGCATACAAAGTTACTTCTTAATAATGTACTAGTGTGGTCAGTTCATCATTTGGTTCTGTATCAGAAATGAATTCTTTGTTGTGTATAGCTTTAAAAACACCCTCAAAAAGGCTTTTTAATATTTAATTTTTCAATATATGTTTAAATATCCTGAATTTTCCTTTCAGTATTATATTTTAGCATTCACTTAGTTTCTTGTTTAAGTAAATATTTCTGCTAGTATGCTTACTTATTATTCATTCACATAAAATCAACTGGGGCTAAAATGTTCTTAAAAAAATAACAAACCACTGAAGAATTAAATCTAACAACAGGTAGAATGTACAAAATCGAATTTAATGTCTGACATTAAAGACATTAAATTAAGACACAAGAATTTTGCACTTGATGTAGTCTTTTTCTTTCTATCCTTAGCTGGATATGGATAGCAATGCGTCACTTAAAAATGAACAATCTAATTTGGGGAGAGGTTTGATTGGAAAAATAGCCTTAGATCGTTCTCTTTCATTGTTTTTGAAAATAAGATGCTCTTTTTCAGATGTGAAAAATCATAAGAGGTGCTCTATTTGTACAGGATCTAATACCTTTGTACTTATGAACAGTTTCCATTGCAGACAGTTAGGAATCACTGCTTACATTAAGGCACAAGTCTGTGCAAGCCTTGAAGGCTTGTGAAATCCACTGCTGTGTAGTAATCTAGAGTTTCAGGTTTACTATATGGTAAATGGATTAAGTAATTTTTTTGCATGCCTTTGAAGGGAAAACACATGAGGAACTGGAGTTAAGTTTCTTGAATTTAAATGTTCTTGTCACATTCTACCAATAAATAAAGTGCCTAAACATCCAGTGTTAGAATTAATGTAGCTTCATGCCTACTGTCTAGGGTACAGTTATATTCATACAGCTTGCAGGATGGTTAGGTACTTTGGCTTCCTATCTTATGTGTGTGAAATAAAAGGTCAGACATTGTTTCACTGTGGCTGCTGAGATGGAATTTTCTTTTTGACTCAGCTATAACATATACAAGATAGCTGTATTACTTCTAGAACAAAGACATAGTGCTTTCTCCCCTTCCCGCCCCCCCTACTTTTTTTTTCCTGCTTTCTTTTTTTTTTCTGTTTAATGTGTAATAGGAATTTCCTCCTTGGTCTTGTTTAGAGAGAACTGTCTGGTGCATAAGTGCTGTTCCTCTGAAGCATTGCATTTTCAGATTACTTTCAAATGAAGGATTCAATCTCAGGAAAAATTAATTTGTGTCTTTTTTTGGATAGAATCATAAAACTTTTCTTTCTTACATAAGTGAAGTACTGCATCTCTCTGAGTAACAGCATGAGTGATACCCTGAAGTCAGTGAGAAATCTGCTGATGTCAATGAGCTTTGGGTCAGTTCCTGAGTTAAACTCTGTAGTAACAGGTGATTAAGAACTGTGCCAGAAGATTCTTCAGGAACATTTGTAACTTCAAAATACCAAGATAATGTGTTATTATGGGTATGGCTCAGAAGAGGTGCCATATAAACTGTATGGAAAACAGTAGAACTGTTGCTCCAGGCACTTGCCACCAGACCACTCTGCTATAGAAATTATCTTACATAATTGCTTACCTAGATCAAGTGACTAAAGCTGCATATTTCAGGTTCTTACTCTGAAAGGAGAGCTTTATTTAGACAATGTTCTACACTATTTTTATATATAGTATAGAACATATTTATATATATAGAATATATTTAAACTATGCTATATACTATGTTCTATACTATATTTACCTGAAGTCTAAGCATCACAACACTTTAAAATTTCTTTCACTTTTAAAATGGCATAGAGTGTTTTGACTACAGGAAAGTAATGATTACAAATTCTGGTATCATCTCACACTATTTAGTATTCTAATAATCTTAGATATACTTATTTGTAGAGACCTAAAGTTACAGGAAACATCCTATTCCCAGCATCCCTTGACTATTAATCTGAAAAGTCAACAGCCTTCATCTGTAAGATAAGTGAAATAGTGAAGTTCCCAAGTTAAATGTAGAAGGCTTTGGATGTTGCTCTCAGTTTTGATATATTTTTGGTACGATTCATTAGCTGTTGTGTAAAAGATGTATTGTAAACTGAAACAATATTAGTTAGCATTTCATTTTCCAATCTATCAATTAGAATTCTTCTTATATCTCTAATATTATTAATTTAATAATGTCTCATCAAGTGGATGGAACAGTGCTCTGATCTGCAGCACATAATACTAATACTGTCTAGAAAATTCTTGAGACTGATGACAATTTGAGCTTGCCGTGAGTGTTTCCAATCATGCTGACCACTATTGATTTTTCTGTTTCCTGACAGTTCCTTATTTAGCTATATATTTGCCTCAATTCAGTGATATAAAGTGAGGATGGAAAATTGGATTAGAAATTGTTTGGAAACAAAAGAGTTATTGACCTTCTGTACAATAAATAAAACTTCAAAACTAATTAAAAAAAAAAAAGATTTTCCATTGCACTATTTACTTTTGTTTGTTTGGTTGTTTCGGAACATTTCTGCATGTATGCATTCATCTTGTGAAAAATCCCTGTATTTCTTGATGGAGGGTTATCATCTTCCTTTTGCAATGCTTATTGGAAAGGCTGATGGCTTATTCTAGTCCCTGAAATAATTACTAAAAAATAGCTAACAGTTTTATTAAACCCACAGCAATAGATAACTGTTAAAGTCAGAACTAAAATTAAATTTATATGCTGTTTATCTGTAAAGTACCAAATCTTAACATTATCTTTGGTAAATGATAGATAAATTGTCATCGCTCTGAGACTTAAGAATAAAAATTTAATTTGTTATTCCTTTCCATAGAATAGAAGCTTATTTTTGCTTTCAATAAACTCTGTATATGAATAGGAACTTTCAATAAACTCTGTATATGAGTAGGAACTCATAGGCATACAAACCAACAAATCTATTGTTTATCATGATATTAAAAAAAAGTTTTGCATTAATCAGTCTCATCTCTCTCAAGGAATAGTCTGTGCTCCTTGTTTTGGGAAGGAGATTGTTGTATTAGGTTTGAGTAGGAAAAAAAACCAAAAAGCCACAGATACACCTGGTCCCCACCCCCAGATAAGAGCAGTAGTAATAAAAGTAAACTAACTTCAGATCCTAAAAACTCAAACTGGGCAACTTCAGTCTTGCAACAATACTTGGATGAAAAGGGAATCAAGCAGAGTTTAGTAAGAAGTTTCAAGAGTCACTAAAAACAATAAAAAAAGAGGTTCTCAGCAGAGGCCTATTACAACTTTTTTTGAAATATCAACCAAAATGTCTGGAATTGAACCTTTAAGCACATAGCAGTCTTTCACTCCTCCCTCCCCCCTCACCTCCACCCACCATAAAGCTGTCACTGAGGCAAATTAAGGGATGAAAGTTCATGGTTTGCTTCAGATCATTTTGTTTAAGAATGCTCCAAACCAGCTGCCTGTTGAGATTTCAAATTAAATTAGGAAAAATAATTGCTGTAATCCCTCTGTCTAAAACAATCTTTGCCATTTACTCAGGTTTTTTTAACACAGTTTGTTTAATCTATTACCACTGTCACCCCTGCTGTGTTCAGTCATAATCCAATCAACTGCAAGAAAAGCATGCTTCTGTTTGTAAAGCAAACAAAGCAAGCCCTTTGGTGTAAATGTCAAGAGCTCTAGCTTTCCCTTGCTTGCTAGTGAAACACAAATATTAAGGTGTGATTTTTTATTTTTTCTTTTATTAATAAATTGATTTGAGCTACATGTCTTAGATCAGTTGATTTTTAGGCAATATGAGAATTTTTATTTGTTTATTTCATGGATTAAAAATTCAACCTCTCCATGCATAGTAGCAAAAGCAACGAGGCATTTGTTAGCACACTGGAATTCTCATTCACCACATGAGTGATGGCTTGTCAAGTTTTGAGAGTTTTGGTTGACGTGTATCCCTTATAAATTTCAGGCAGTATTCTTCAAGGGATTAGCTGAAATGTGAATTCTTTCCTTGACTGAGATTAGAGAATACTTTAAATTCACCTAAACCATTGTATAATGGTTCATTAAGATTAAACTTGGTTGGAACTCTAATTACTAAGTTCATCTCTAGGCAAAGAAGGAAATGCGGTTTGAGAAGTAATATTAATCCCATCTCAAATATCACTTGCGTTTATGAATATAGCAAATGGGCATATTGTACATGCCATTTTTGTGTAAGGTCATACTTATCTAGGCACCAATATTTTGCTGAACATAACAAAAAAATGATAATTTGAAGAGCTTGCAGTAGGGAGGACGTTGCAAAAAGATGCCCAGTGCATTCAAATGAGTTTAGGTTCGGTCTCTCTGTAATTAGAGGAAGCACAGAAAGCACTTGAATCTGAGTGGTTTTGTCTTTGCCTTTATTAAAAAAAATAGCCTTCAAGTCAAAGGCTACTTAAAGGTTGCCTAATATTAAGGTTATGAGCAAATAGTTGTTGAATTAAGTTGGAACCAATGCTTTGACATTTTTTTTCTGTGATCAGGAATTAATCAGAAAATTGCTCTCTTCAGATTTGTACAAGGAGAAATGAAAAGTATTTGACCTATGAGCAATATCAAGGAACTGGGAAACTTTTGGCAGTGGTTAGTATGAAGAAGTAGGCTAGAATGGAACCCAAATAGAAAGCTGATATTGCATAGTCTGAAAGACCATAGGAAAAAGGGACTTTCTTAAGCCATATAGTATATTTGCAGAGTCAAATTACTGAAGTAAGTTAGCAAAGCATCTTTTTAGGGCATTGGGTAAGTGACCTTTGATCTAGATGTTGGTGCATTGCTTTTAAAATGCGGCATAGCCATGGAAGTAGGAGGGCAATATATCTGAATAGCTTCTAAAAGAGGAAACACAGAGCAGGCAAAGTTGGGAGTTATGCTGACAGAAATTCTGGAGGTGCAGTTATTTGCCTCAGCCTGAGACAGAAGTTTGGGGTAGGGTTAAGCAAAAGAGAAAGCTTAGAAGTGCTGTTGGAATGGGGCTAGAATCGGGGGAACAGAATTCCAAGGGAAGTTAGGACAGCCAAGAGATCTGTACTGTGAGGGTCTTTATGGTGTGAGCCAGAGGTGAGGGTCTTAGTCCCAGACAGAGCTGGAAAATAAGGTTATTCTACTGTTGCTCATTTTGTAATATGGTTATAAAGTCTGCATAAAATTATGTATGTATGTATGGGTTGGGTATATATAAAATGAGAGAATACGAGTATTTTTTCTAAAAAACAGTAAGGGTTTTAGAGAAAGAATGACTTGATGGACCATTTATTATTGGTAATTTAATTATAATTAATTTTTTTAGGTAAGTAAGTAGCTCTCACCACATTCATCTTATGGGGGAAGAGGGGACAGTTTCAGGATGTTTCCCAGTATCTTGATAGACAGGATATTTGTAACTTATAAATAGCTTTAAAAAAAAAAAAAGGCAAATTATTATGGCAAATTTTTCAAAATATAGGAGGAATAGGTATAGATTTCCTACCTTTTTTCCTAATTTAAAAATCTTATAGGGGCATTTATTCTATCTAAGATGCAGCAAACAGCAAACCTTCCTCTGGCAATTCACATCAGCAGAGGGATGTCCCCATTCCCCACAGTAAGGAGTTTCCCGTTCCTATTATTCATCACTTCCTTCTAGTGATCCTTAGTGGCTCAGCCTCATCCACCAGAGAGGCTTCTAATCAACTGTAAGGTCAATGAACCTGTTCTGAAAGTACAAGTTATCTGATAGGGCATAAACCTAGTGCAAGAAGTCACCGGTTTCCAATCTTCATCATCATGAGAGTTTCCACTTTCCAAGTTCATAGGCATAAGTCCTTCCTGCCCCTCCCCTAAAGCTGATGCAGCTCTTGAAGCTGCAAGATCTCAGAGAAGATCTAGTCCATCTGTTTCTCATCTCCTCTGATGCTGTGCAGTTTGGTGGCCCCTTCACATACATCTTTCACAAGGAAGGAGAGCCCCCTGACAGCTACACATCTCCTGCAAGGTACAAGACCTTGTGTCCAGTGAGAGGCTCAAGGGACTCCCCGCAGTCTGACACTTGCTGTGTCCTCCTTCTGAAGCTCTGTCTGGATACAAGATTATGGCAGTGAACGGGCAGTAACTTCAGTCATTCTTTATGTGGCAGCAGAAACCCACAAGTACCTTATGGGGTTCCCATGAGTTCCTCAACGATCTCTGAGAAAATGCCCAGAAAGTCAAGAAGAGACTTAAATCTTTCAACTTCAACTTGGGGAATGTATTCAGAAAGATTATTTCATCTAGGCTACTTAAAAATTCAGTCAATATCAATAATAATGACAAAACTTACCCAAATATTTTATTTGGAGGTATGCAAATATATGGCCTGCTACCTTTTTGACAATATGAGAGCACCTCAACCAGAAATGGTGGAAAAATATTGATATATTTATATCTGCAAATATGAGACAAAGCTGAATCAAGAATGGAAACTGAGATGAGGCTGATATTCTGTTTTATTTTGAAAGGTATGAGAAGATGGTCACGTTTAGTTTTCATTATTTTTATTGTTTTCCTAATTAAATTTGCATATAGAAGATACATTGTGCTCAAAATAATCAAGTGTATCTTTTACTGTGACCAGGGAATCATTTTTTTCTGTGTTTCTCTCAGCTGAAACACGCTTAACTCATAACAACAGCTACAGGTATTTGTGGGACTGGTAATGTATGAAGTTTGCATCTTGAACTACAGATTGATGCCGTTCTGAAAGATAACAAGGTACAAGGTTCACTTTTCATATGCATTAGTAACTTGGTTGATCAGGACACATGGAAAAGCTTGATATATTGCCTGGCTATAAAAATGAAATAGCACCTATGCATTTGTTTAAACCATGTGTGAAAGCCCCTCAGTTTCCAAGAAAGCCTACAAATGGTTTAGCGTTTGGCTTATATCTCAGTAGGACTGTTTTCTATGTAAGAAGACTTCATTCTTCAGTGTTCTTGTCTGGAAAAAATCCTTATTGTTATGTAGCTTTCAGAATGCATGTCATCATCCCTTTTCCCTGGATAAACTCACTGAAGTAAAATGTATTTTCAGTTTCTTATAGGAGAACCTTTCAGTCAGTCTGGTTACCACCAGATTTTGTGCAATGACAGGTGTTATTGTTGCAGACTGGTTTTGGCCTGAAGATAGTAAAAGTGCAGACTTCTTTCTCCTGCAGGTGTAATTAAGGAAGATTTTTTGTCTTTTAATTTTATTTGATGGATGTAGATTTCAGAAGGAAAGCAACTATTTCCCTTCAGTTTTAAATCCTAATTCCACTAATCAGCTAGGTCATAGTAGACTAACTGGTAGATTAACTGTTCTTCTCTCTCCTTCAACGGTAGAATCTATTTTGGAGGCCAATGGGGATACAGAATTTTTTATTTACTTAATGTTATACTAAGTCAGGGGAAATCTGAAACAGTAGGACTCTAAGAAAGATCCTGTAAATGTGAAAACAGGCATTACGTGGGAGAAGAGATAGCTAAAACAGCACAAGATTTATTAGAAAAAAATAATCTTGCTCTTCCAACTCAGAATATGCTGTGATTCTATCATTTATTATTAAATATTCACTCAAACATTCCCATTTTTCTGGCATGCCAACAGGAATATCTACTTAACAGAATTGTCCTTGCATCTTTTGCCTATCAGATATTTTATTTATAACATGATTCTTTTATCTTCACTCCAACAGTCCTTTCTAATTCTAACTGGTTTACTAGATAATTTTTGCAATAGCTCATAATTCACGAAAGAAAATGTTGCGCAAATAATCAGCACTGCATAACTTGGTAGACACTGACAGTCTGGACATTTCTCTAGTGTCAATCTTGTTATGAATTACTGACCACAGGATTGCTTAATTCACTGATTACAGTGGAGAAGGCTAATATACCCTGCTTGAGCAGGGAGGTTGGACTAGATGGCCCACTGTGGTCCCTTCCAACCTTACCCATTCTTTGATTGTGATACTGCAAGAAACTTTCAGTATTTGCTTAGTCATCTTGATTAATTTTTCCACCTGGAAAATGTAAATATCTCTTGTGTAAAATGAGATAAAACACAAAAAAACCTGCATAACTTTAAAGTAAAAATGAATGCATGATGTGTTGGTAATCTCTTTACTGATCTCAACAGTTTAGAGGTAAAAGTAGTTTCTCTGAAATTTTTAACTATTTTCAGACAATTAGTGAAAGTAGAATTTTTATCAGGTATTATGGATGATTTTTTCTGATAGTCATTGACAGAAAATATGTTTTCTTTGAATGCATAGTAGATTCTCCTGCACCAGAGGTGTTAATTTTTAGTGTAATACGTAGTCCACATGAAATTGGATTTCATTCTTACAAGAAACTGATAAAAGCTTTGTCAGAATCTACATGGAAAGAAAGATCTGTGAGATCAAGGGTAGTTTCCCCCACCTCGTTCCCAGCATTTTCCAATTTTTGAACTTATTTATGCCTCTCTGCATATATTATTCACAATTGTTGCAAGGCTTAAAGTTTTTTGTGTATCTATGGACAACTTATATTCCTTCATAAATCACTTCTGGTAAATCAGTCATACACACAAAACCGTTTTCTCTTTGTGCAGGTTGGGGAAAGGAAAATAAGTGCTGGTAAATCAGCAACTTTTCTTTTAATGTCAACATAGTGCAATGATATCAGCTTGCAGCAGACTTAAGCAGTTGAGTTGCAGCAGAAGGAAGAAATATTTCATTACTAAACGTGCTGGTGCTCAGCATTGTTATGAATATAAACATTAATTAAAAAAAATTCAATTTGTTGCAGAGCTTGGTGTCTCAAGATATTGTCAGGCATATAAACATTTATCATGCCTTCAGTATAGTTTCTGGTGGACTAAATGGTGTTCTTGGCAGACTTGCTCACAATAAGACAAAAAACAGAGTAAATTTTTTTTTCCCCTATATTGGATATTGAAGTACTTGTCAAATAAAAATGTAGCCAACATTTGTCTTCCTTTTCCTGTGGAAGGAGTGCTATGGATTGTGGTAGTCTTTGATTGCACCTTTTAGATGAAGAAGGAAAAGAATTCTAGAAAATGTCAGATATACTGTAAATAGTCATTGCAAAACTGCCCAGTGTCACCCATCCTAAGTAATAATTTTGCTTGCCAGCAAACATCACACCTGCGCACAGCAGTGCAGGTTTTGGAAGCAGGATGGTTTCCTTTCAGACCTTAGGAGCTTTTGCAGTTTTCATCATGTTCTTGCAGACTTCTAGTAGTAGAAATCTCAGAACAAATAAAATAATATAATTGAAAACAAAACAAAACCCCAAACAAACAAATAAAAACTCCCAAACAAAAACTAAACAAAAAAAAGAAACAAACAAACAAACAAAAAAACCCCACAACCATCCCATACCCCAACAAAATAGAGGTTACTTTGTAAGTAATGAAGATTCTTGGAATTGTTTCCTATCCACTTCCACAAGTGTCTTGCTTATGTGAAGTTTGTCTTCCTCTTACACCTTTCTCAAAGGGAGATATACAGTGGAATGGAACCATTGTCAGCTTCCAAGTTTTGTAGAACCAAAACTAAAAGTGATTTCAGAGAATCAGATTCCTTAATCTATTTATTTTCTTCTCTTGTATATAGTATCTCTTTGAAGATGCTTCTGAATATCTGAGTTTTTTCCTGATTCTTCAGACAGACATTTTTTTTTTTCCCAGTTAAGCTGAGAGAGTATCTTTAAGCGTTTGATACCATTCCTTTTAGACCATTGATAAAAGACCTTCAGATGCAGTATAGCTTATTGGTAAAACTGCACAACTCTTGAGTTCTTGGCTCTGGATTTGAAAAGGCCATTGGATGTGTCATTTTTTGAGAGACAATATTCCTGTCTGAGTTGCAGAAAAGGAAAATGTACTTCTTGTGCTGAATTTTCTGACTAACTGTGAGGGAAAAGATCTGTGAGAATCAAATTAACTAATTTCTTAATGAAACTTTATAGTTATTTCAATAAGTTTTCTTTATTAGGAGTGTGACATGATCCTTAATTCATAATCAACCCGTGGCTTATTAAATTTTCATTTCAATATCTGCCTTGCTTAAAATACGTAAAATAATTTGTAGCATTAGGTAAATGGAAATTACATCCATGCACAAAACAGTGAGGATACCAAGAATCTTGAAAAAGAGTATTCATTTATCCTGCTTTGAAATATGAAAAAGGCTCTACAGTCATTTAAAGCACAAAAAAAGCATATTGATTTTAAATCTTCATTTTTGATCTGTGCAAACTGAAACAGATATTTTACGTCAGTAATTGAGTGAGTCTGCCAGAGTTTTCTAATCATTAGTTTAAACAGGAATTCTTGCCTCTCTGGGTCACAAGTCTGTAGGCCTTATTTAGCTGGCCTGTAGATTCCTAGTATAAAGACAGATAGCATTAGAATTTATTATTTTGGTGTGGTTGTGTAAGGTTCAGATTGTAAATAAATAAATCAATAAAATTCTACTGTTTTTAGTCAATTTGGCTGTGGTAAATGCCACCCATGAAATGTGAAGTATCTTGTATGGACAACTTTTATTTAAGATGTTGGAGAATCTTTCTCAGAAAATGCTGTTGGCAAAAAATGGCAGTTTTGTATAAGAAAAATTTTTGTAGGGAGAATTTCTGGTTGAATTGTCATTTTTTTGTTTCTGATATCACTGCCAGTCAGATCCAATCAAAATGATAGTTTTTTTTTTTAAACATAATGCTTGTGCTCTGTCCAGTTCTATTTTAAGTGCTTCTTTTATAAAGCTGAGGATCATAACTCTCTAAATATACTTTCCTACCATTTCCGAAGTTTTATAGGAAGTGAACAAATTTTTGTGCTAAAACAAACAAAAAAATAAATAAATTGCTACTGTCTTAATCTCCTTTTTCCTGAAGGGTGTGTGGAAATTCTTCTGTTTTCTGTCTGAAATCATATTGACTATTATGTCTCTTCTTCATCATCTTTCTTTTTGCTCTCATTGCACCTTAATTGTTTTCCTCCATCCTACTCTGTCTTCTCTTGACTAAGGGGAAGGAGAAAAATCTTGTTTCAGTAAAAATTTTTGAGCTTCAACCACTGTTATGTTGCCTTAAACTGAACTAGGGCATTAAGATTTTCCTGCTAATGAACTATACAAAGTAGAGTTCCTTTTTCTGTGCCTTTTTTTTCAGGATTCTGCCTTTCATGATAGTCATAAAAGGGTGCAGGTTAGCTCTAAGATGTAATTATCCAGATTCAAAAGGTCAATACACTGTACTTCATTTCCACCATTCACTTTTGCAATTATTCACTTCACTGACAGTATCTTGACCTCACTCTATGCTTCCACTATTATTCGGGTCTTCCTATTAAAAGGTAAAATTCAATGGAGAAAAGGTAAAAAGTCTGTGGAGACATTTTATGGAGTGAAAATATTCACACTTGAAGGGAAAATTAAAGATCTCAACATTTTTTTCAAATGTTGCAAATAGTTTCTCATCTTTTGCTTCCTCTATAAATCAAAATCTGGAGTTCTACATGAGAGCATCTAAAATACTTATTCTCTGTACAAATATGATAACGTTTATTTTGTGGGGGAACAAAACCCCTGAAATCCTTTTCACTGAAGATGTGACATAGGTATCACCACTGTTCAGTCAACTTGCGTTTTTAAACTTAAGTTTCAGTAATACATTTCAAAATGAAAAATAGGTATTGCTGTTCCAGCGAAGTATTTTTCTGTGAAAAATAAAAGGAGAGAGCTGAATTTAATGCAGCAATAGATTCATTTAAAGGATGTTTGTTTGTTTCTTTCTTTGTTTTCCATGTAATGAAGTACAGGGAAAAATTTAAAAATGCCAGGTTCCATTTAAAGTAACACAGGAACATAGAATCATTTCCAATTGAAAAACAAGCAACATTTCAAATCGTGTTTCTGGAAACAAACAGATCCCTGAAGTTTGGGTTTGGGTTTTTTTGTTTGTTTGTTTGTTTGTGTTTTTTTCTTGCTTTCTTTTGGTTTGCCTTGTTTTAATGAGAAGAATACATTCTCAAAAATCTAGTTAACACCTAGCATTGCCTTTGATCATTTCACTTAATCTTTCCTGAAAGATAAAACACCTGTTATACAAAGAACCTTCTTACAACATCTCAAAGAGGGTTGAACAGACTTGAATGTGTTCTGAAAGACCATAGCCCTACAGGATTTTTTACAGAAAATTACATTAAAGAGATCACAAATTATCTAATTTTTCTTGTTTTTCCTAACTCAATTTCAGACTTGTTTTTTTTTTTTTTTTTTTGCTTTGCTTTAATTTCCCTAATCATTTTGGAGGAATTACATGAATGACAGAGAAGTAATGTAGATTCTATTTTTCGGACTTTATTATGGAGTTCTTTATGTATATGGTACATACACAGGCAGGGAGCTAAACACCACACAAGTGTTCACTCACTCCCCTCCAGTGTGATGAGGAAGAGAATCAGAAAAAGAAGTAAAACTCGTGTGTTTAGATAAAGGGAGTTTAATAGGACAGAAAAGGAAGAGAAAATAATAACAATGATAAAAGAACATACAAAACAAGTGAGGCACACTGCAACTTCTCAGCACCTGCTGACTGATGACCAGCTAGACTCTGAGAAGCAATCAGCCCCTCCCAGCCAACTACCCCCATGCATTTTTTTTTCAACATGGCATCATACAGAATAGAATATCCCTTTGGCTAGTTAGGATCAGCTGTCTCCTGCCAGCTTCTTGTGCACTCTCAGCCTCCTTGCTGGCAGGGCAGTATGAGAAGCTGAAAAGCCTTTGACTCAGTGTAAGCACTGCTCAGCAACAATTAAACTATTCCTGTGTTATCAATATTATTCTCATAGTAAATTCAAAACACAGCACTTTACCAGCTACTAGGAAGAAAATGAACTCCATCCCAGCTGAAATCAGGACAATTAAATATGTAAATTTATCATTATTGGACGCATAAACATCTTGGGTGCAATGAATTGAAATTTTACAGACACAGAGGTAAGTAAATTTATCTTTGACATCAGATCTTGGTTCGGTAGTCATCTTCTGCTTAATTGCTTGATGGAAATTCAAGCCTGCATGGTTTCGTGATTTCTCTCTATTTGAAGTCTGCCAAAAATGAATTTGTATTGATTAGTGTCAACACTGGGAAAAGGTGATCTTTCAGGTTTACAATTTCAGCTCTGTATTTTGGCAGATGCTTTGCAAGATCACGGGGTTTCTCATGTCCCAGAACTTTCATGAATACTTGTAAGACATTATGTCTTCATATTTATTTAGGAAAAAATATAGGGTTTGTGATTGTAGCCTAGTAGACAGTATTTGAACAACTATAAACTTGCATAATTTTGGTAGGGAAGAAATAATATTTGATGCTAAACAGAGGTATGTGACCCCTTCATTTCCAGCTATTGTACAGAAATTCAGTGAGCAGAGTTTAAAGACCTCATTGGGAACACAGGAACATCAAACAATGTTGTATGCATTGGAGTTAACATCTTGTAGTCTATCACCAGCAGCTAGACCATGCCAAGAGAAAAACCAAGGCCAAAAACAATGGTACAAAATTATCCTTTCCTAATTCCCTGCTTAGAATCACAGTATCACAGAATATTGTATGTTGCAAGGAGCCCACAAGGATCACTGCGTCCATCTCTTAAGTGAACGGCCCATACAGGGATCAAACCCATGACCTTGGTGTTATTAGCACCATGCTGTAACCAACTGAGTTAATCTCACAGTTTAATCTAAGTACAGATGTTTGTCATATTCTAAGGTATTTAACTTGGTAAGTAACCTGTAAAGACTATGAGGCAGCATGAATCTAAAATACACAGACCTCTCACTCTGTTGTATTTTAATCAGGTGGACCAGCCCCCAAGACTAGTAGTTTTGTAGCTGCGTTAAGTCTTTTCATACAAGAAAAAGTCCATAATGCAAAGAAAACTGCTGAATACTGTAATTGTTTAAAAAGTTAAATTAGTTCCCAGTTATTTGGCCAATATGATACAGAATATGAAAGCAATGTATTATTTTCTTTCTACCTTGCTATTTTCCCTAGCCTTAGATCAAAAGCCCATTTTAGTTTTAAGAACTGCTTCATGTTTGTCTCCAAATACTACCATCCAACAGTGTATCATGACGTTAAGACTGGACAAGGTTTTAGGAATACTGCTGTGGTGTGGAGCAAGAGTTGCACATGTGTTGTTGTTTTGTTTGTTAAGGGGATCAAATAATCCATGATGAGAAGGAAAAGCCTGTGGAAATATCTGTTGCTGATAGAATAAAATGCCTTTAAATGTAATCCATTCACTTTCTAACTCTTTGACAATTTAGTTTTCTGAGCAAAGTAGTTGGTAGTCATCCTCTGTACTTAGAAACATAGAATCTCTCAAGTTGGAAGGGATCCATAAAGATCCTTGAGTCCAACTCCCTGCTACCTGAAGGACTACCTGAACTAAATCCTATGACTAAGACATTGTCCAGACACTCCTTGAGCTCTCACAGGTTTGGTGCTGTGAGCACTTCCCCGAGGAACTTGTTCCAGTTACCAACCACCCTCTTCTCAGTGAAGAACCTTTTCCTAATGTCCAACCTGAATTTTCCCTGATGTCACCTGGTGTCATTTTGGCTCTTATCACTGGAGAGAAAAGATCAGCATCCCCCTTCGAGGATGTAGGCTATGATAAGGTCATCTTTCTTTTCTCCCAGCTGAACAAACCAAGTATCCTCAGCCATTCCTCATAAGCATGGCCATCAACACCTTTAAACATTTGGTCATCCTCCTCTGGACCCAGTCTAATAGTCCAACGACCTTCTTATATTGTGGTACCCAAAACTGCACTCAGTGCTTGAGGTGAGGCTATACCAGCACAGAGTAGAGTAAAATAATCCCTTTTACTGTCCTCTGAAAACCTGAATGAACTTCTTTAACTTTACAGAATTTCTAATTGTTTTTATTTACTCAGAAATAAGGTGGTAACAGACAAGTCTGCTATTTGATTCAGCTAGATAATCACTGTTCTAGTAGATAAGACCCTGTTCTATTCACAGGGTCTGACTTATGTTTCTCTGATGCTGTAACAACTCATTTTCTTTGCCTCACATTCAGTAGCTTTTCGTTCTTTGCCAGTAATTGATTTTAGAATAAAAGTAACCAATATCTTAAAAAGTACACACCTCTGTGGCTCTTTCTAAAGCACAGATATTCTGTTTCTTCAATGAAGTGCCTCACAATGTTATCAGCCTCTATTTTTATCAAACAATTGATTTCAGTTCTCACAGAACTGAAAAATTGTAAAAAAGTTCTTAAAATTTTGAGTTTTATGTATTAACATTTCTGTTCTTTTTTTTCATCTCAGTTGAAAGAACTGGAACCCTTTATTTTCACAGTTTTTAATCTATCTTAATCTCTTTTAATCTATTTTAAGAACCAGTTAATAATGATTTGTTAATAGTAAGTACTTAATAATAATCTTCTCTTCAATATATATTAGAACCTGAAAAGTACCTGTTTTGTGCTATAAAAATTAATTCATTTTACCATTTTTCTTTTGACATCTGAGGAACATTTAATGCAGCCTTGACAAAACCTCTATGTAGTTGTCTCTGAAGTATAAATCAGTTCTTAAATAATTACTTTATATGACTTTGTAATATGACTTTTTGTTGATGTATTTAATTCTCCCTATATGTGGATCTAATGAATGAATTCATAAAGTTATCCTAAAATAAGGTCACAGCATTGGCCATAAAAGATAATACTTCCCTTTAGCTATTAACTGTGACCACAAGAAACAGATTAGTGTAAAAAACTTAAAAAACTTCTTTTCTCTGAGTATGAGGTTAGCAGTATGCAGTACTGAATACATACTTTAGAACTTCTTCAGTTCAATGAATATTCATTATCATCCTTCTAAAGTGTAAACAGATTAAAAACATCTTTTGGAGAATAAAAGGTGAACTTTGACATTATCATGCCAAAATCAGTCTCAATGTTATTTAAAACATTTCATTATTTTTTAAAACTGTTTTTTCCATAAATAGCAGAAAAAGAATAAGATTTTGTTACCAGTTGCTATAGTAAAAAAATATTTATGCTTTACTTTTGTAAAGGTACAGTTGATGAAAAATTGACTGTCTTGGTTATTTTCTCTTCAAATTCAAATATTTAACTTTCTGAAACATGGAAAACTTACAGCTTGGACTGATTTCTCAGATGGCCACCTTACTTTGAGGTGAAGCCATTAGCCTCACCCAGTGAAGAATAGGAGTTTTTTAATTATATTATTCCTCTTTCTTTTTTTCCTCTTTCGGTTATTCTTCTTCCCACTCCAACCCTTCCCAGCTGGAAAGAATGCAGTGTGAGAATACCTTTGAATGGGGAAAGAGAGAACGACTTGAAGCAGAAAAGCACAGTTTGGAAGAACAGACTAGAAAACTGAAATTACAGGTAAAATAAATACAGGGATGTCTAGAGATGAAAAAATAAACCAGCAATAACTAAACTGAGTTGTGATCATAAACACACACAAAATAAGCTGTTGGTTAAAAATAAGGCATGTGTAATACTTTGATTTTTTGGGGGGAGCAGTCACCCCCAAAATTACTATTTCCCAATGTTAAAATGTGTCCCTAAAACAAGGATTGTACAAGACAGAACTGCCCATTCTCAGACCTGAAAAATTTGAACTCAGTGACTTGGAATTTCCATAAGGTACAGAAACAGAATTAAATATCTTTCCTTTTCTAAAAGGGGCAGGGAGAAATGACAAGTCTAACAAGACTAGGAAACAAAAGTGAAGACTGGGAAGAACAGAAGAGATTAAGTAAACTTTGGTAGCTACAGAGTCCTGATGAAGGTCAAAGCAAAAAAAAAAGCTATGAGACAAAACATTTCTCTGTCTTGTTGAACATTGAAACATTTCTTAGGGGAGGGGGAACAGAAGGAAGAGTCTTGCTGATTTTTTTCTATATTCCTCTAAAGATCTGTTCGCTTTTAAACCTTCCTATACTGCTAAAAATGATGTGATAAATTATTCAGAGACTCTTAGTTGAGCATATTTCCTTTATTTTATGGTTTTCTATGCCAATAGCTAAGTAGTAATCCAGAAGGCTTCCACTTTCATTAACACTCTGAAAGCTGTGTAGGAGAAAGCAA
Source organism: Cephalopterus ornatus (assembly GCA_013396775.1). Classification (NCBI taxonomy): domain Eukaryota; kingdom Metazoa; phylum Chordata; class Aves; order Passeriformes; family Cotingidae; genus Cephalopterus; species Cephalopterus ornatus. Next base: position 139,821 of record VZRE01001537.1, read on the forward strand.
AAAACCCAAAACCCACCAACCAATCAGCAAGTGTGCATGCCTTCAAGTTGGGTGGAAAGAAACAGTAACATTTTTTGAACCTGCCTAAAGAAAAAATCATTTAATCTTATTTATGTGCATTTATTGTTGAATAATTGCATTCTGAGTAGCTGGATTTATGGTTTAGTTACAATGGATAACTCCTCTTGGGAAAGACTGAGATCTGTACCTGATGTCTGCTTTTAATGTAATTTTATGATTTTTCTATGTTTCTGTGATGGGTAAGGAACTGCAAATTGAAGCTCATGAATATAACATACCTTTCTAAAACATCTTACATAACAAACACCAGGTATGGACTTTTCTTTACTAGTATTTTTTTTATCATAACATATCATACATGTCAGATAACATCACAAAATATCACATCAGTGTTTTCTTGATTTCTGTGTAATGCAAGTTATTTGAGGTTGGAGATATGGTCAGAAAGACGCTCACCTGCTAAGGCATGTTACTGTTTTTCAAATATTTTCTATGTCTGTGCTGGTTTATTTATTTGTTTGTTTTTTTTTTTTTAAATAGTTACTTGCATAGACTATTAGACATCTGTGAGCAACTCTGTTAGTATCAGATCTGTCTGTTGGTATCACACCTCTATATTTGATTTATAAGAACTGCAAAACATGGAATAAGAGAATAAGCCAGACTGGAATGGACCTCAGGAGATCTTCAGTGCTACTGCCTGCTCAAAGCACGGTCAACTCTGAAGTCAGAATGGGTTGTTCATGGTTTTGTCCAGTAAGGTCTCAAAAATCTCCAGGACCACACAACCTCTCTGGGCATCATGTTTATGATGGGTTGACCCCGGCTGCTAGTTAAGCATCCACCCAGCCTGCATTCACTCCCAGCAGTGGGATGTGGGACAGAATTGGAAGGGCAAAATTAAGAAAAGAACTTGTGGATTGAGATAAGGACAGATTAATAACTGGGGAGGGGGAGTAAGGAAAAGATAAATTAAAAAAAAAAAAAAAAAGGGATGCAAAAGCAATAACACACCACCAGCAGACTGATTGCCTAGCCAGTCTCTAAGCAATGGTTACTTTGGAAAAGCCATAACCCCTCTGTCATTGCGAGAGACTCTCCTATCCCAGGTGAAGGACTTTGTCATTTCTCAATTTTGCAAGGTTCTTGTTGGCTCCTTCTTTCAGCTTGGAGACAGAACTTTTTGATCCCATCTATGGGCAAGGATATTGCCCCTGCCTGCTCCAGCCTCAGAGGGAGATAACAAGACCTTTATAGGACGTCTGCTGCGATTCTCCATTTTGGGCTGAGAAACATGCCCTGGGATGCATCATCACCAAGGCTGAGTGGTCTTACGGTCTTCAGCAGCACTGCCAGCCAGGCAGGACATCTTGCTAGGGCCTGCCATAGTATCCTAAGCATACTTGCTCGCTGTGTCCAGGGCTTCTGGACTCTGGCTGCAGGGAAACCAAAAAGTATCACCATGAAACAGTTTTCTGTGACACTGAGCACCCATTGACAACATGAGCAAAATAAAGGTCAACAATATTAGAAGAAAGGACTCTGGTGAACTCTTAATGATAAAATGAACTCTTCACAACTGGAAAAAGTAAGGTAGAAACAGGCTTATGAGGAAATTACTCTAGCAATGAGTTCATGTCCAAAGCAGTCATGGCACTTGGGACTTGGCCAGCCATATATGAAGAGATTTGTAGAGTTAGTTAACATATTTCTTAAGGTTACTGCTGCCATTAAATGAAAAACAGGCATTGAAGAAGTAGAGAGTTTCTTTTTCAAGGATTTCATCATGACTATTTCTCTCTAATTTGCCCTAATACTGTAAATAACCTGAAAAGAATGGCTTTAACTTGTAATTTAGGAACCTTTTATTTCTGGGATGGTAGCCTGAGTCCAAATAAAATATCATATGTTATGTAGGGTCAGAAGAGTACAAAAGGATGATTACTGTAATCTGGGTTATGGTTAGGTGTTTAGGTTGGCAAAGATTGAAATTACAGCTGGGTAAAGATCTTAGTCCATATTGATCTGTATGATTATGGCTTTATTTACAAGTAGACAAAAGGGATGTGCATAAGGTGTTATGGAATGAATTCCAGAGCAAAACACAGTTACCTAATAGCCTATCTTTTCCAAAACCTGTGTTTGGGAGATTATTTGGGAGATTCATTATAGTTGCTTAGAACAATATAGTGGTATTAACCGATAAATGGCTGAATCATACTTGTTGACGGTATAAGCAAACAATGGCAACATTATTTTGTTTAATAACAGATTTAATAAGATCAAAACCATGGTATCGAAATACAGAAATTAAATCCTTACATATTCTTCTAAACGATTTCAAGTTGACAATTATCTTGCTCTTTAATATCTATGCCTCCACAGAATACAGAATTTGTGCAATCTCTTGCCACTTATAGTAGTAAACCATGCAGACTGAAGTTCTGAACATAAAATTTTACATTAATTATGGCTCACAAAAAATGTGAGTCCTTAATATTATTCTTAGCCAGCAGTATGTTGGTTTAAAATGTTTCCATATGCAGTTTTTGAAAGGTTGACTTCAGTTGTACAAGGTGAGCAGAACTGATGAAACAATTGAGATCAGACATTGTTATTATGCAGTTTCATTGACTGTACTTCTTGGAATGGAAAATACAGTTTAAATTAATAGCTATATTATTTGAAAAATAGCATGGATCTAACTGGTTCATCTAGGAAGGGATAAAATGAAGGAAAAAAATCCCCTTGTTGATGGTATAATTCAATACCCAAATGCTGTTTATGGAAAAATACTTTCTATTTCATCTGTGACTATGACCTTTAAACAAACTTATAAATTAATTTTCAGGAATAATAACTCTTTTTTTGTATTATCTCTAATGATTATAGTAAATATCTGGTTATGAAATACTGGATTAATTGAATACATTTTGCAGTGGACTTGTGCAGAATGCTGAACTGTGGAGCATGTAGATGCATAGATGCATAGGGTTTTTTTTCTAAGTTTAATTTCTAACTTTATTATGATAAAGTTATCTTGTTGTTGGGGAAAAAAAAATCCATAGATCTTAAAGATGGGTTGATGAACAATATGTATTTTTAAGAGTAACCCAATTTAGGTTAGCATTAGCTAGCAAAATATTTTTTAAATCATCAATATTTTAGGTTTGAATTTTCAAAAGTAGGAAACGCTCAATTTTATTCTGCAAATAATTTGAAAAACTGTCTGTATCTGGTTTACACAGACAGGTTTTGGTAGTAGGGGGGCTGCAGGTGTGGCCTCTATGAGAAGAGATTCAGGAGCTGCTCCATGCCAGACACAACTAGCTCCAAATGGTTCCAAAAAGGACCCCACCGCTGGCCAAAGCTGAGCCTTTTCAGAGAAATAGTCTTGCTGACACAGAAGTCAGTGAAGGAGAATGGGGAGGAAGCACTCTGGGCACCAGAGCAGAGATTCCTCCTCAGTCCATGGTGCAGATCATGGTGAGACAGGCTGTCCCCTTCAAGCCCATGGCAGTCCATGGTGTAGCAAATAACCATAGTACAGTCCATGGATGATCTTTTGCTGGAGCAAGTGGACTTACTCTGAGGGAAGGTGCAGCCTGTGGAAAATATATGCAGGAGGCAGGCTCCTGGCAGGAGTTGCAGTCTGTTCCTAAAAGACTTGCTGCATGGAAAGGTTCCATTTTTGACCAATTCTTGAAGAACTGTGGCCTGTGGGAAAAACCCATGTTTGATCATATGATGGAGGAGTGATTTTGTGCACACTTAGTAGCTTTTGAATGAAACTATGTAGGAAGTTCTATTTCAAGTATTTACTGTCCTTGTTCCAAGCCCTAAGAGAGGGGATGGGGCTGGAGCATTGACAGTTTTTGGGGTGCCCTTATACTACATGTGGACTAAGGGCCACAGGAGAGGCAAAGTCTAGACTCTTGTGTTTGTGCATGGGCCTCAGCACCTGCTGCTGTAGTCTGCTTAAAACCTCTGCTGTGCTGACTTACTGGTGTGAATGGGCCAAATGCAAAGGGAGATGGAAACTGCTTTCTTGTCAACAGTGACCACAGTAAACAGTGATCTGTCTACCCACTATCTGAATGACTGTGGACTGCCACATGTGCTTGAGGAGGCAGCAGAGTACAGAAGAGGAGTTTTATAATTTGCCTGGATGATAAGAAAGGAGTTTGTATATTGTGGGCTTATACTAACTGCCATGTGTTTCATTCCTGGTTTTGTGTCACAGATCTCTTGGACTAAGTTTTTAATATATTTTTTACTCTTTATCAGAAAAAAATTCAAGAAAAGACATATTTATGGTATTATTGTTAAACCCCTTGATCTTCATCTAGCGCTATTCATCCAGTGGAGAATTATATTTATTACAATGCAAACCTCTGGGGCTGGTTGTTGCAATGATAAAGTAGTACAGGCTTTATCCCTTAACAGATTTCTAAACCACAATTTTGTCAGAATTATGACTTGTGCTACAGTTGTTTCTATATGATTTTTTTTCTAATTACTTTCTGGTGAAATGCTCATTTCAATTCCTTAGAAAACCCACTTAACTGTAGAGCTAAAGCCAAATAAAAAGAGAGTTTTACAGATGTGTTCATTTCCTCTAGCAAATTGTTCAGATAGTTAATAAAAATATGGAGAAAAAATTACTGGATTACAAACTGTTATAGATCAACTCTCAGCACAGTACTTTTCTTACCAAATTATTTCCTGTTTCAAAAATATTTAATTCAGAATTCCCGACAAGAAAAGCTGAAAGTCCAAGAACAGATTTAAAAATTAATCTCTCATTTGCATCTGAATAGTGGTATATCTTTTAGAGTATTAATATGCTTCAAATTCTTCATTTAAGTTTAGTATTGAGATCTTTAATTCTGTTTTTCCTTGTTTTATTCACTCCTGAAATATGTTCTTTACATTTTTATTGTTGATACAAGGTCAGGAATTTTCCCTTTGGTGTTTTTGGTGGTTTGTTTTGTTGTGGGTTTTTTTTTTTTTTTGGTCTTGTTATTAAGTTGTCAGTTGGTAAGGGGGGAAAATATGTGTGTTGATATAAAGTGTGTTGATGATCAGTTCAAGTATCATTCCCTTAAATTCATCCTGTCAAATGTGACAGTTCCAGTGATTAATCTTTCCAGTTAAAAACTTTGTCCCTACGTGGAATATCTGTAAGCTTGTCTCAGTTGGCAAGATAATTCTTACGGTTACTGAATATTTGAAAAGAGTTCTGATTAACTTCTGACTTCTTTCAAGTAACAAACTTTCGAATTCACTTATTGTAGAAACAGGAGTTGGACTTCGATGATTCTTGTGGGTCCCTTCCAACTCAGGATATCCTATGATTCGCATTCCTTTTCAAGTAAAAAAAAAAAAAAAAAAAAAAAAAAATTAAAAAAAGGCCAATTTAACCTTCAGTTTCAGGCATCTTTTAACAGTCTTGGAAAAAAAGCAGAAGGAATCGTTCCTCAGCAGTGTTCCTCTTAAGAATGCATGCTCATGGATTTGAACTCTGTTTTGTGATATTTCTCATCAACTTTGGAAATTTCAGTTCTTTAAACAGTCAGCAGTAGATGCTTGGAATACTTTGTGCTACACCTTGCTGTGCTTTGCATACTGCGTTGCTTCCTTACTTCCTTGCTTCCTCTCCCTCTTTCTTTCTCATTTATTTATCCCAGTACATCGTACTTGAGAAATGGGCCAATGGAAGTCTCGTGAGGTCTAACATGTCCAAGTGCAAGGAGGTTGGTCCAACCCCTGCTACCAACACAAGCTGGGGAATGAGCAGATCGAGAGCAGCCCTGCCAAGAAGGGTATGCTGGTGGATGAGAGGCTAGACACGACCTGGCAATGTGCACTTGCAGACCAGAAAGCCAATTGTAACATGGGCTGCATCAAAAGCAGCATGGCCAGCGGGGCAAGGGAGGGGATCCTGCTCCTCTACTGTGTTCTCATGAGACCCCACCTTGATTATTGTGTCCAGATCTCTGATCCCCAGCATAGGAATAACATCAACCTGTTACAGCAAGTCCAGAGGAGGACCACCAAGATGAGTAAAGGAATGGAATACTTTTCCTATAAGGAAAGACTTAGAGAAATGGGATTGTTCAGCCTGGAAAATAGAAGGCTGAGAGCAGGCCTGGTTGTGGCCTTCCAGTACCTGAAGGAAACTTAAAAGAAAGACCAAGAGGGGGTTTTTACAAGGGTGTGTAGTGACAAGACAAGGGGTAATGGCTTCAAACTGAGAGTAGGTTTAGATTAGATATTAGGAAAAATTCTTTACTGAAAATATGGTGAGACACTTGCACAAATTTCCCAAAGAAGTTGTGGATGCCCCATCCCTAGAAGTGTTCTAGGCCAAGTTGGATGGGGCCCTGAGTAACTTAGTCTAGTGGAAGGTCTCCCTGGCAGTGGCAGGGAAGTTAGAACTAAATGGTCTTTAAGGTCCCTTCCAACCCAGACCATTCGATGATTCCACATGGGAAGAATAATCTGATAGGAAATAATCTGTTTTTTTCTTCATTGGACCTTATTAAAAAAAAAAAAAAAAAGGCAACACAGCACCTCAAGGCTTAAGAACTGCATAAAAACGAATTCCTGTGACAAAAAGATAACAGAAATAACAGCCTTTATTTTGTTATTAGATAAAGTAATTTTGTGGAGAGATTTCTTCAAAATACCAGTTGTTGTTTGTGCACACTGGAGATAGATAGTCCCCAAATGGCATAAATGCTTATTTATAGATCTGAACACCTCTCGTCTGACCCCGTCTACTCCCATATGCTTTGCTTTTCTCAATTTAGGAATATTGACTTCTCTGTCTTTCTTCATTCCAGAAAATTTGTGATGAAGTAAAATGATAGGTTGTGTAAGATAATCAAAATTATTCCTCTATCTGAAGTTAAAATCCTTTTTTTTCTGTTTTATTCTTTTTTTTTAAGATGCTTTGAAAAAAAATTTATTTTTACTTGATGATGATAAAGGTATTCCTTTAAAGACAATGTTGCACCCTACAACTGCCCTTCTAAATGCAGAAATATTGTGAAAGAAATTGCACCTTTTTTTTTTTTGTAAGTGAAGAATATTTAATATTTCTGGTCTCTTTGTTTAAATATTGTTGAAAAGTGAATATGTTAAAAAAAATTCGAGATGTTCTCAATATGTGTTTTCATATAAGAGACAAATTACAGGAAACAAATTGCAGCAGAAAACAATCTTCAACATTATTTCACTTTTTACCTACAAGTAGAAATATTAAACAAGAAGTCATTTAGCAGAAATGCTTAGATACCGTAATAAATCCTTGCTTTAAACCATACATTTTACCAAGGATATTTGTTTACACATTACTGTTACAATCCGCCCCAGAAAACAGAGGGAGGTAACCCAGGTTCTTATTAATAAATCCCTTGAAGTGGATTAGAGTGAAACAGCACTGAATAATGGGTGGTTGAAAACACATATATGTAGGGTTTGTTTTAGAACAATTTTGTTTCAAAGGTAAACAGGCATGTTAGCATTTTGGTTGTTATCATCTATAGCAATATGGCATAAAGACAACCTTTGGGGAAAATGCATAAGGGAGAGAAAGGGAAAGACAGGATAAGTGTAAGACAGAGTAAGGAAAAAGAAAAGATGAGAGTGGAAAAATGTATATAGTCACCGTCCACTGGATCCAGCGATGGAGCTCAGTAGTCCTAAAAGCAATGGTCTTGATTCGCTGGGGGTGGGGGAGAAGAAAACCCAAACTCCCAAAGAAGTTACCGGTTGATATATACTTCCAGAACGCCTTTGCACCTCCTCCAGGGCGGGGAGTTTTCCATCGAATAGTGTCATGGGCCATGCTACGAACCCCCAGCATCTCCTGGGCCTGCATAGAGTTCCTGTGAGGGGCATGGTTGAAAGGGTTTTTCCCTCCTTTCAAGATTGGTGGAGGGGGAGATGGGCTTTGATGGGCCATGTCATGAACCTCCAACATCTCGGACAGCCCAGCACAGAGTTCATGTGGAGCGCATGGCAAACACGGCTCTTCTTGCGTTTTCAGGGCTTGACGCCTTCAGCAGCACTGGAAGGAGAGATGGGCCCAGCTGCCCATCAGAGCTATAATGCAAAAGTCCTGCAAAAGCCTGCAAAAGTCCCCTGGCAATCCTAGAATGCATAAATCATCAACCGTTTCAGTCTCTGACGATTACCAAATGTGGCAACCATGTTGGAAGGTGTAATTTCTTTAGTACCAAATAGTGTACTGTATTTAATACACTATTATACACCTTACTTAAGCAAGTTTGTAGAAACCTTTCCAAATGCTGCCTAGAAAATACTTTTTTTGTCACTGTAAAGTTCGAGAGGGGTCCTTGTAACTTTGTAGATGATGAGTCAGTGGAGACTGCTTTTTTTGCCAATATTGTATAGGTATGTTGTGCCTGTAAGCATTTGGAATCCAGATCTCCTTTAACATTGTACTACTGTAATTTTGGTATCAGTGTCAAAACCAGTATGTTAACCTCTACTCCAGCATGTCAGAGGGACACCTGTTCCGCAAGGGAAGGAAAGTCAGGAGCTGAGCAGCACTTGCTTTTGATTTCCAACAGAGCTTTCTGGAAGAGCTTTACCTAAGGTCCTTTCTAAAAGGGAAGTAGGGGGATGCCCTCATCTAAACTGTCTCTAAATTGACACAGAGCCCAGGCAGCCAAATCTCTGCCCTTAGAGCCCTATTGCTCCTCACTTAGTATCAAACTTAGTATCTGCATCAGATCATGGCTACAAATGCTACAAAGCGGTAGAAGAGGGAGAGTGTCTAGCCTAATTCACCAAAATATTAAGTTCCTTTTGTTCAGATCAATCAAATATGAGCTGGGTTTTTGGGAGCTTGTTTGTTTGTTTGTTTGTTTTTTAATATTGTTTTGTGATTGTTGGTTGCTCTGGTAAATTCATCAATTAACAACCTTTATGTCATGTTGAAGGTCAACACTAGTGATTGCTGACCTTCAAATGGAAATGACTGTAATAGGTTTCTGTATAGTTGAGTGGAAATACCTTTTACCAAGCCTAATGGCCTAGAACTGATAAGTTTAAATCAATTACTCTACATTCACACTCTTGTGGTTTTATGATTACTTGGTGTAAAGGCATCTGCAGTTCTGAATTGTCTTAGACATTTACAACTCATCACACGACATATAAGAGCCACATACCATGATTGAAGAGGGTGCTTTTTCATGAGAACTTATATATCCAGCTAACTAAGTGTAAGTGAATGCTTTTGGCAGTTCTGCATCCCTGGCTCCCATGGTGTAAGGTGGATCAATTTACATGAAGAATATTGTTGGTAAAATCTGAAAGGTCATGGTACTCAGACATACATAATAGTCTGCCTTCTGAAAAATCAATCTGTCTGCATTGATTAGATGAAGAAAGCTATTGATGTTTCTGTTTGTTTCAGAAACTGATGGTTGTGTTGAGAGTAAACTTTATTTCCATTGACCTTATTGGGACTTCTTAAATCTAATAAATAGAGGAGTTTTTGGATTTACATACAAGAATAGTCTTTGTGATTTAGAGAATATCAATTCCATAAATCTAAAGTTTTTAGGAAATTGTACTATAAAGAGAAAGAACATAATGTCCTAGAATGAAATAATGAGAAATAAAAAAACTAGTCTATAATCTACTCCGGGGTAGATCCTCTTAAAACTGTTTTGGTGATGCTCTTTCACATATAATAAATCACTGCAGATGTGATTGAGGTGTTCAGTTCTCATCCAGCCTGAAGTCTAACAGTTAAGCTACTATGAAGACCATGCATATCCTATTTTTGTTCGTCTTTCATTCTATAGCTTTTCATATTGAAAAACATATAAACAACACTCCACTCAAGTTCCTGGACTTATTCCAGCATAAGTGGGCAATTTCTTGTCTTTCGGTCTCAGGGGCTCTTAATGCTCAATTCCAACCCTGCCAAGCTTCTCAAAGAAATATTTTAATCCTACAGATTTGAAAACAACATTAACATGAAACATAATAAATAATTTGTGAAAAGAGGCAGTCAGTGTTTGGGATCAAGATTTATTTTCATTCTTTATGCTTACTTGAACTTTTCAGAAAATAAGAGTTTAGATTCTTGAGGGACATCGCATTCCAACTTGAAAATTAGTTTTTTGTCTTAAAGACATGCTTTAAAGTTTTGACAGTAATGGGTTCAAACTGAATTGAGGTGTAAAATTAATTTGTACTGACAATGATAGACTTTTGACTTGCAGATTTAGAATTTTTTTTTAATTAAAGAAGACGGAGTGGATGTTAACGCCAAAAATTGGACTGTTAAGGTCAATAGGTGTTCAGTCTCAAGTGTTACCAATAGAACAGAGCCAACTGTATAAATTTTTTAGCAGTACTTGAAACGTAAGCTTAATGTTACTGTTCAATTCATGTAGATCTTTTTTGGTTTTTTTTATACTGCATTCAGTACTTTATTTAGTTCTGTTCCAATGTTGTTGCATATAACAGTGGAATGCTTTTAAATGTATTTGTCACAGGAAGATTTAATTAGGGGATTATTTTATATCTCATTGATATTTTGTGAATTTGCATAGCTGTCCTGTTGTGGTTGTACTAGTCACTAATTATCTCGGCGTATAATAGTGCATACTGCTACAGTACCCCAACTTTCATACTTTGTCTCAAAATAAATGGCTTTAAAACTTGTATCATATTAAGGTAGGTGAATCCACTAATATGGCCTCTGAGTGCAGTTACCCAAAACATGAGAAATATTCTGGTTATCCTACCAGCTTCTTGAAGGTGAAGAAAACAGGAAGGTCTTTGCTAGCCATGTCTCAGACTATCAACCTTTGTATGATAGGGACTATATATACTGTTTTTATTTGGAACATTATTGTATTTGAAAAATTGGTGTGGATTCATATGAATACAAATAATTACAACAATACTATTATAGTCATCTCTGTTAGATGAAGAGTTGATTGTATCAAGTCTTTGAATGTGGTTTGACCCAGTAGTTTGTGCATCACTAGAGTCTGAGCGTTAAACCATATAAAAAAAAGTCTGTGCAGATTTATTGTTGCCATAGCATGGCACTAAAAAAATCACAGTGTTCTGTAACAAAGGACACCAAGAATAAATGTATTTTTAGCACTGTACAGAGCAGAAAAACAACCTGGGCACTTTGGTTTTGGTGTTCATCGACAGTTCCAAGATTCCCATTTTTTTTAAATAAGGAATTGATTGATGAGTTCTGTGGATACTCTGAAACTCTGTTAGAATTCTCACTATTACTCTTTATGTCCATGCAAACTGTGAGAATAGACTGTATTTTCTTATATATTTTTCATATGTCTCAACATCTCTGCTGCCTCAATTTCTTCAGATTTGTGTGTTAGTAGTAATAACACTTTCAAATCTTAACATGACGTACTTTGGATGGCAAGATGTAGGTATGTCCAAGTCTGTATACATACCGTGTGTTTCTGCTCATCTGTATATTTATATGAAAATGTGGGCCATATATTGTCACTTTAAACTGTAATTCATAAGTATCTTTCTTTTCCCTGGAAGGCAGTATGGTTTAGCATTTTACACATTGTTCATATTGAAAGAATCTTTATTTTCATTACCACATGAGTGCAGTGAATGCAGACCTCAAAAATCAAATCAAATCAAATCAAACCAGAGGCAGAACTCAGATATATTCTATTTAAAGGTTTATAGATTTATAACGTCTTAATCTAATCTCTGATAGTGGACAGTCCTATTTCTTCATTTTCAGCTATGAATGAGGTAGAGAAGGCATTAAGGTATTAATTGGAGGTATTAAATTGTTTGAATTTTATGGGATTTTTTAGAAACAATACCAAGGAAGTTATATTTCAGACTTATGATAATACAGTGATATGACAGAAAGTAACACCATTGAGATGCTCTGCTCTGAAATAAAATATTTCAAATAATCTTTATCAGAAATAGTTCTTTGCATGACAGCAAAATCCAGCGATTTTGTTGGCGTAAGAAAAAATTGTACTGAAGGTGTAACTGTAAATCTGCATGCTTTTAAAAGATAAAAAAGTCAAATATTTACTCTTGAAATTGAAAATTGAACTCTTACAATTTAATGCAACAAAACGAATCATATTGTCAAAAATAAGTATTCTGTCACTATAGAAATTGACAATTTAAATTGGGATGAAAAATAAATTTTCTTTCAGTTTTTCATACAACCGAAACTTTTAAACTCACCTTAGCACCTTTTCCCTCATCCTTTATTCAATATTATATTCTGAGCTAACTCAGCTGAATGTTTACTTAGGTGGTTTTGTCATTAATTTCTTTTTCATTAATAAATTTAATTTAGACATATTCTTAGTATGTATGTGGAAAAAGTTGTGTTATCTCGCTTCATTCTAGTGTTTCACTGTTTTACTGAAACAGTATTAAAAAGATTAAGTAAAAATTATTTACATCAAAAGTAACTAGGGTAAGTTTTAGAAGTAGAAATAAATCTGATCTTTTAACATGTTTGCACATGTGTTGGAAGGAAAGGAAATTTAAGGGAAGGGAAGGGAAGGGAAGGGAAG